>JAVJAQ010003121.1:0-518842 GCA_032362365.1 Zygogramma bicolorata
GTAGTGGGTAGTTTATATCTGAATTCTATCCTTTGCCAAATTATCAACTCACCACTTCTCTCCTCCTCCTTTCCTGTTCTTGTAGCCTCTGACGTTCCCTTTCTGTAATTCTTTCGGATCCTGAACTCAACGAACCAGGCGATGTACTCCCTTCTCCTGGGGATGACCTCAACTCTTCCACCCTCTGACTTGGTATAGGCTGTTGTTGCTCAGCAACTGCTTTCCTACAAATTACCATTGTGCTCGATTAAAATTATCTCACAACATTGGTCAATAATGCTCCTTGACATAAAAAAGTTGTGAATGTGAAACCAAAAAAGTATATTACCTCGCTTTTTCCAGAGCATCCTCTTCTTCCCTCTCTCTCCTCCTCTCGTTCTCAGCTCGTAACCGCTCTCTTTCGGCTTGTTCTCTTTGCTGCCTCTTCATTTCAATGTTTTCTAACCTTTGTTTTTCTCTATCGGCCTTCTCTTTAGCTTTGTTCTGGAAGGCCTTGAAGCTATCCTTAACCTGCTGTTTGCTACTGCCGACAGGAGCATTATTTTGTGGAGACTTGCCTTTCGCTAAACTCGACCAAGAACTTGCGTTTTTAACATTGTGTTCTTGTTTCTCCGTCTTGAAGCCTCCGAAAGTTTGGGAAATCGGTTTTTGGTTCAGCGGATTTTTTTTATCGTTCAACAAACTAGCAATGTTATCCATACGATCTTCCGTTTTACCTTGAGGAGGATCGTTTTTAATTATTTGATTGTTCATATGTTGAGGCAAGGGATCAAACATGGACGATATCGACAGTTCCATGGGCAACCCCATCGAGGAGATCCCGTTGTTGTTGGTGCCCATCTCGAAATCGTGTTTGATACCGAATCCGTTATTTTGCATATGCATAACGTTTGGTTGTGCATTGTGAGGATGCATCAGGCCAGGCAATTCCGGTTCGATAGGATTGGGCATGCCATGATGCATCATAGGATTTGTCGGCATCATATTACCCATGGTAACGGGCGCCTTGAGATCCATTCTCATTGTACTAGGCTGCAAAATAGGATGACTAAGGTTAGGGTTCATGTGAATTGTAGGGTGAGGATGGGAAACGATAGGATTGCTCAAAGTTGTCGGCATTTGCATGACAGTCGAGGTCTCTACAACATCCATAGGCTCGTTTTGCTTAATATCATGCTCTAAACTCGCTAGGGACTGTTCTAGGGGATCAGTATAAGTACCAAGAGGAGAAATGATATTAGGTTTGGGTTTGTCGGACAAAGTGGTTGGTAAAATGATTGCTTTAGGTACTTGGGGAACGACAGTCGGAGCCAATGTTTGGACAGGTATAGGCGAAATGGATGGTATCTTTTCGGCAGGGATGGATGCCTTAGGGGTTGTTGCGGGGAATGCAGCTGTGGTGACAGGCGGTTGCTGTTTGGCAACAAGGCTTGCGACACTTATCGAGGGAACAACTTGTGGGGCCCCTGGGACCTTGTCAGGTATACTATTTGTGTTTGTCGTTGTTGGTGCGACAGGTGCTGATTGTGGTGGTTTCTGTATGCTCTGCCAAAAAAAATATATATAGTGAGACATGTTGTGTACATGCAAAATAGAATAGAAATTTTAAGTGCGTTTGGAAAATAACTGGTAATTTAGATATGAAAGGATATCAATTAGCATCTCGTTTTCATTTTGTAACTACCACATTTGTGCGAATCTACTTGCAAGGCGTATACCGCGAAATATACAAAAAAAAACTCATTGGAAACATTCACAGATTCTGTATTCAAATTTCAAAATTATCACTGTTAACACATGGATTCATTGATCTATATAAAATTGAAGTGCACGAATTTTCAAATATGCAGATGATTATCGAACTATTTTTAGAGAAATTCTGCATCATTTACAACCACTAGTGGAGTGAACAATGCACATGCTGATATTTTTGAAATAAATTTCCAGAACCTGTAAATGTTTCGGATAAGATTTTTTTCTATTTGTGGTGGACAAGGATATGTTCTCTAGTATTGTTTTACAATCTCACATTAATGTCTTCAAAAAAAAATGAAGGTTTTCGAAAACTCGACAATTTATAATGAGTTTTACTATATCAGGCTAAACTCAATATGAGACTGCAACCCCAAGGTCAATAATCAGTTCATGAGGAGTTCCAAATTTAGACAACTAGTCCAGTTAAGAGACTACCCTTCTCTAAATATAAATATGGGGTTTCCCATTAGCAGAACTTAAATATTACTCGATGATTGTTTCACCAATAAGATTGTGCATCATCAGAAAATATGATCAAGAATACCCAATCTATCATGATGAATTTTTATTGGCGAAATGTGCGTCGAGCAACACTGAGGTATAATTAGGTGCATATCTGTTTTGGGGGAGCATCATATCTAGTAGATCAAATCTACAAAAATGGTCCATGATCACCAATAATAAATACATATCTAACGTCTCAGGCTCATTGCAGATCAGGAGACCAAATCTAAAGAGAATATACTCAATTAATTTGTCCGATAGATTTACCCACGGAACACAAGGAAATATATTTCCTCTAAAAAATCTGGCGATTCATTTTTGAACGTTGGTAGGGGGCACCGCGAAAAAAATTGAATCTTATAAAAATTGAGAATAACACAAATTAAAGCTTGATACTATCATCTTTCTTTATTTTGGTGTGAAGAAAATAGCGATTCTGGAAGAGGAAAACAGAGGGAGAATTTCACAATTTATCGTACAACATGCGATTTCATTATGATGAAATATAAAACTATTTGAGAAGTTTGGCGACTGTTTCAAAATATTGCTCAACATCGTTGCCTTTCTGTCAGAAGATTGCATCTCACAAGATAGCCAATATTGACAAAATATTGGCTGAAACTCTGAAATATTCTAATAGATTTCATCACTAGAAATTTACAAATTTATCAGAAGGTATCTGGCAGGTGGTAATAGCATCTAATCCTGATTTTATATGACTTTCTCATAGGAACAGGTGTAGTTTCCCAAACTATAAGTTTCTCCTTAGCAGATTCAAACGCCCTTCCAAACACTATTAGCGAAATACCCCCTTACATTGCATATGATAATCAAAACTATATGAAATCAACACAGCGACCTTAACCGGAGGAAGTCTTGCCCAGAAGCTAATATACGACTCATAAGAATATCTGCATTCAAAACGAACAAGAGATCATCGTATGCACTTAGACTATAACTCGGGGTTTGATTATCACAATTAAATTATCCAAATTAATATAATATATATTATATATAATATATATATAATATATATATATATATATATATATATATATAATATAATATAATTCAATGCCCTTCGTGGTATTAGCCAGGGGAGTAGTTGTTTTCTGACAGGTGCCAGCCGAAACCTACTGTGTAGGTAATTTGAGACTGGCCTGAACAGATTGTTCCAAAGATGATTTGATTTAACGCCAGTCTTCAAGTATGCCCACTGACTATGTCAAGTGTTTTTACATTTTCCTCGCAGGAGGAATGGGCGAATTCGGTTTGCTTTTGGAATACCTCGTCCATTGGTAGATGGCGTAACAACTTCGTTGTTCGCATCAACTTTGGCCGGGGCTTGATACTCTTGTGGGAGTTTGATTTTTAATTATGGGAAATCATCGACTTTTATGTTGATGATGGCACTGCCTTGCACTGATGAGTGGCCAAATAGCCCGAAACCGGTCTGCAAGTGTGTCCGTCCCTATAATTGAAAATCAATTCCTTCATTTGTATCGATGAAAGCAAATGCAGGATTTACTTCTGTGAAGAAACCTGCATTGGCACCTGGTCGGATATAATTCAATGCCTTTCGTGGTATTAGCCAGGGGAGTAGTTGTTTTCTGACAGGTGCCAGCCGAAACCTACTGTGTAGGTAATTTGAGACTGGCCTGAACAGATTGTTCCAAAGATGATTTGATTTAACGCCAGTCTTCAAGTATGCCCACTGACTATGTCAAGTGTTTTTACATTTTCCTCGCAGGAGGAATGGGCGAATTCGGTTTGCTTTTGGAATACCTCGTCCATTGGTAGATGGCGTAACAACTTCGTTGTTTGCATCAACTTTGGCCGGGGCTTGATACTCTTGTGGGAGTTTGATTTTTAATTATGGGAAATCATCGACTTTTATGTTGATGATGGCACTGCCTTGCACTGATGAGTGGCCAAATAGCCCGAAACCGGTCTGCAAGTGTGTCCGTCCCTATAATTGAAAATCAATTCCTTCATTTGTATCGACGAAAGCAAATGCAGGATTTACTTCTGTGAAGAAACCTGCACTGGCACCTGGTCGGATATAATTCAATGCCCTTCGTGGTATTAGCCAGGGGAGTAGTTGTTTTCTGACAGGTGCCAGCCGAAACCTACTGTGTAGGTAATTTGAGACTGGCCTGAACAGATTGTTCCAAAGATGATTTGATTTAACGCCAGTCTTCAAGTATGCCCACTGACTATGTCAAGTGTTTTTACATTTTCCTCGCAGGAGGAATGGGCGAATTCGGTTTGCTTTTGGAATACCTCGTCCATTGGTAGATGGCGTAACAACTTCGTTGTTTGCATCAACTTTGGCCGGGGCTTGATACTCTTGTGGGAGTTTGATTTTTAATTATGGGAAATCATCGACTTTTATGTTGATGATGGCACTGCCTTGCACTGATGAGTGGCCAAATAGCCCGAAACCGGTCTGCAAGTGTGTCCGTCCCTATAATTGAAAATCAATTCCTTCATTTGTATCGACGAAAGCAAATGCAGGATTTACTTCTGTGAAGAAACCTGCACTGGCACCTGGTCGGATATAATTCAATGCCCTTCGTGGTATTAGCCAGGGGAGTAGTTGTTTTCTGACAGGTGCCAGCCGAAACCTACTGTGTAGGTAATTTGAGACTGGCCTGAACAGATTGTTCCAAAGATGATTTAATTAAATTATCGCTTTTGGATCCTCTTGTACTAGGCACGTAACATTATCACTAATGCTGGAAAAAATATGTTGAACTGGGAGATTCTGGAAAACAATCATTGGATTCAAGGTGAAGTTTGTTTTCTTCATCGTCGCGTTCTATTATCAATTGACATCAATTTTGACTGTGGGATTTTCAAGACTATCTCTTTTTTTTTTCGAAATATGTGTTGAAACTATCATATATATTTTCTAACACAAAGATACAATTCACCTTCGGTAGCTACTTCATATATTTTGGATGTGGATATTAGATTCCCACACAGCATGAAATAAATGTAAAATATTTATGAATTATTTGCAAGCAAGATTTAAAATATTTCATAAATCTTTAAATGAAATATTCATGAAATAAAGTTATGTCCGATTTTTTCTCACATTGAAATATTTCATGAAAAATTTCATATATATATATATATATATATTTGCAAGGAACAGTGAAAGATTTGCTGAAAGTCGGAGAAATGTATTCTGAAATCTTCGGATAAGGTTTTTGCGATATTCCAACTACTGCATGGATGAGACACTGAAATATTTAAAAATATATTTCTGCAATGTTTGAGTAAGGTTATTGAGAAATATTTAGTGAAATCTTCAAGGACATTTTTTGCAATATTTCAATGGTAAAGTAAATAAAACTGTGTGAAATATTTCTAAAAATATTTTTGTAAGATTTGTGTAAAACGTCAGGAAACATTTTCGTGAAACATGCAGGAAAGGTTTTGGATTATTCCAATGGTCACTGCAATATGACGTGAAATAATATTTCAGCAATTTTTTTTTTGTGTGTACCGGCATCAACTGCTATGGTTATTTAGCTTCAGCAATATTAAAAATATTTAGTGAAATATTTGAACAATGTTTTTGCAAGGGACTCTGAATATCTTATAATATATTCCTGAATAATTTAGCAATAATTTGTAGATATATTATATGATATATTGAGATAAGGTTTTCCATTATTAGAAAATGCATAAATCAAGCACTCGAATAAAAATATATTGTCTTCACTTGTTGACTTTTTCCACCAAGTTGATTTTAAAACCACAAGCAATGCATTATGAAAGTAACTAGAGAAAAATTTCAATAACTTCGAATCAAAGTATCAAACTTGTCTACAAAGGTGTTAGCTTTCTATAAGGTGGCCTGACTACACAAATTTTGTATACTAATGATTCTATTGGTGAACGAAATATCCCGCCAGAGTTTAGCCCATGATACCGTCGGTACAAAATATTCTCGTGAGCTGTGGCTTGATTAGAATTGCAGCTTTGAAAAATCATCATCAGCGACCGTCAAAAAAGGTAAGCTCTCGCTTCGATTTCTTACATCGAGAGAAATTGACTCAACAAAAGCATATCAGTCAACGCATTAGGATTTTTATGCATCCTGCATATATGAAAAAAGTGCATGCTAATACTCCATTAAGCTTCTATGAAAGTTTCTTTTTCCAAATACAACAGCATTCATAGAGTATTCAAAGAAGATTCGTAGAGATTCAATAAGAAATAAATGCGTCATCTCAGTTTTGCCATGATAGGAAAAGCTCAACATTTTTTTCTCCGAATTAGATCTTCGTTTATCATGACTCGATATTATACATTATTCACTACTTACTGACCAAAAACAGATGTACATTCTTCATATCTCTTTCGGAAAAATTCCAATTTTCATTGTCCTCACAACAATATAAACATAATATTGGAGACATATTAGCTCTTCTAATCAGCTCACACCAGTGTTTTCGTACTGTCGTATCGCTTGGAATAATAAAATGTCCAAGACTAATACATAAAATACTCATTATTCACCATTGGAAGCAGGTGGAAGGTGTAAAGGTGATGAGTAACGTGTTTCATTGGTTTTATATATGCGCACCTTCCCAAATTTGAAAAGCGATAACTTGGAACTAGAAAAGTGCAGCTTCCTCATTTGCATTGTACACATTGGAATATACATTTCGACCCCGAATCGAAATACAAATCATCAACTCTTTAATAAGGAAAAAATTCTGAATCTATTTCCATCATGCTTCGAAATCATTGTGTGAATGATAATATGTATGCTCTCTATTTAGATCCCATGTATTTTCGGTACTGCACATAATTAGGAGAAGCAGGAATATCACATGTGTTACTAACTCACATGATTCAAACCGAATCGACAATCATAAGCACCAATTAATATAAAACGAGTTGAACTATAAATAACGAAACTACTCAAAACTACGATGAACAATAAAATAATTCGAATTCAGCTGGCAGTGGAATCCACCTATCAGAATAAAATGTGTGTCAATTAGCGTCATCTAGCAATGAAATTGAGAATACGACATGATCCGTAAGTGTCGCCATAAAATTCTAAACAATATCTTGTTGATGTCCAAAGCAAGAAAAACATTGTTCAGTTTATTCGGACTTCAAATTAAGATCGCAGCGCCTCATCCCAACCACTTTGACAAGTTTTACTATTTAAGGTTAGGACTTTTACGTTGTTTGAAAATCCCAAACAGTAAAATTTTGTGAGTGACATAACAGTTTTTTCACTTTTAACGTGAACGTTGGCCATGAATTGTGCTTGATAAACATTAGTAATAATTTTAATCATATTCCATATTGCAGCGCCATTTTGACCAAGCAGGCTTCAACTAATAAGCACCACTTTGACATTGTTTGAAAGTTTTCATCAGACGGCGTATCGCGTATGGCTTATCTTGAAATTTCAATATTCAATGTAAGTAAACTTTTGACCTACACATGAGTAAGCTAAACGTATTTCAACAATTATATTTCTTCAATGGTCCACATGACTTGACGGAAATGATTTGAACCAAGTTCTGTTAATAATAAAATAACTATAATCACGAAGAAAAGATGTTCCAAAGAAAATTATTACGTAAACAAACTAATCTATAACCTCAATGATCGGAGCGAGAAAATAACAGGAATATCAAAAGAAGCGCTAATGGGGAAGATGACCCAAAGCTTTTAGTAGGTGGCAGCACGACTGCATGTGCCTAACGAGTGATTTTGCAGGTTATGTTTTATTTTTATTTTAATGAATATTTTCAAAAGATACTTAAGAATCATAAGGATGTTTTCTCCAACCGATAGATATGGATGTTTGTCTGTACCAGAACTGAAAAGTTTGTTGAGGGAACGTGCTGGATCCCTCGAAGGAAAAAAAAAGATCTGAGTGAAGGCTAACAAATTCAAACTGATTACAGAGGTGTTTCGTTAAAAATCATCATAATAACCATCTACTAGCCATGCTACGTTCTTTTGTAAGTGACTGGAGCATAATCTAGAATGTTCAGAAGCCTGGAAGCTCTTTATTTTCAGGGCTACTTCCCACTGCTTTTTCAGTTTTGTTTCTTTTGGAAATATAATGCGTACCTACATTTTTACATCCAAATGCACTACATAAGACCATTTTAAGTCGATTTCAAATCTTTATATTCTTAATTATTGCAAAGAAGGGACGTTTAATGTTTTGAATTGTTGTCATTTGACTTGAGAGGCTGTCAAAGGTACATGCAGTGGTGGCGCTCCTAGTGGTAGAGTTTTGCAGCCGTCATCCCCATTGCTTACTGCTTACGGTTTACGCCGTGATCTGATTGGTCGACGTACGAATAATTAAAATCAAAAATACTTTATTGTCTGAAGAACGTAGTTCTCATTGACAAAGTCTTTCTTTTACAATGAAAAACAAGAAAACAATGATAATCATTAAATATTTGTCGATATGACGGTCTGTTAAAAAACTAATAATAATAATAATTAGAATACAAGAGACTAAAGCCAGCTTGCGGTTTTGGACGCGTTTTCAGTTTGCATTGCGATCGTTATAAATAACTCAAAGCAAATTAAGACAATATTAGAGAACGATTAGCGTTCGCAGTTTACCAGTACTATGTAGACTATAAATCAGTGATATCAATTTGATGTTAGGGTAACGACTGATATCTGTTGAAGATTTTCGTTTTACTACGATTTAAAAAATATTCGCTTGTAATACCACTAGAGCTTGAATTATTTCCGGAAATTTTTCCAACCCAACGAGTATTTTGAAAATTATTCCGAGCCCAAGTAGAGGGATAATTTCCTTAAAATATTCGTAAGCAAGAAAAAATTTCCAAGGGTAATTCAAGTACGCGAGGTTAGAAAATTTCACACGATATTATTTGAAATTCACGTTTTAGCCTTTCAAAGTATTTCAAGATAGGCTTTAGATTACATTACAGATTTAACAGTTGAACGGAATTGCCTAGTTCTGTTACATTTAAATTAGTTTATCTACACCCGTACTCTAATAATACACTTATATGCCCACAACCTGTTTAATAATAAAATCCATTACGATACAGATTTTCAACCAATAGAAACCCATTATTTTTCAATCAAGCATGATGTGCAAGCTTTGCATTTTGACGTTTGTCGAGTCAAAATCAGTAGGTATTGAGTTTTTGAAGAATTTAGTCAATTTTCGATAATCGAATGAAAATGTCTTATAGCAGTGATATAGAAGAATTACCAGCGATTCCTCCACAGATGTCTTAGACAAGAAAAAAATACAATCGAAAGGATTATATTTTTCATTTGACAAATGCAAAACATATGTTTTTATTTTCGACCAAACAGAATGAGCCCTCATGGCCGAGTGGTCAATGGCGCCGGCAGTGGTTAGAAATGTCCGGGTTCAATTCCTGACCTTGGCAGTTTTTTTTCTTTTTTTTTTCCTTTTCATTTCTCATTGTATTTTCCGTGGTTATACCATTAATTATGATTTTGTAGAATTTTTCAAAGGAATACAATTGATTACCTACTATTATTGTGTTCAATATAAATACCTAATAATATAATATTTTTAGTTCTTCATTATTTATTGGGTGTAGATAAAATAGCGTATGCAACTCTCATGTAATGGTTATTAATACATTCGCATAAACCATACGAAACTCACCTTCGGCTCGTTTCGTATCAAGGTTTATGCTCATGTATTAATAATCATCATTACACGATCGTTGCATAATATACTATTATTGGTGAGTTTTAACAAAATGAATCGATTTGGTTGAGAAACTACCGAAGTTATTCATTGTACCGACTATAGTTGCATAGAAATATGAGTAAGATTTTCAACACTGTATATTTGTGCCTGCATTGGTGAAACCTTGCCTGCCAGTCTTCACCTCCTAGTATTCTTGTGAAACATTTCAATAAACATGGATGACAAAAAGAGGTGCAGATTCAATCCATCAATTCTAATCACAATGACGAATTGGACATTTGGTAAGTCTCTTAGTCCAGCAATGAGCACTTAAAAATTATAGTAGTAATCCCGATTCCAACTAGAGTAAATATAACCCCAAATTTCTATTTATTTCAGGTTCACCTGATACGAGAAATAACGAATTATCTGGAAACATTGAGTGAAATGAGTATCACCAGAATATACCAACGCCCTGAAAGGCCACTAATCCAATGAAACAAGGCCTCACAATATCTGTACTCAAAGCAACAAAGAATACATATCCCTTCTATAAACAGTCCTTGTCAAATGTGCTTTTTGGCATTTCAACCATTTGCGGGTTATTCTATGGTTATTCTAGCCATTCATTGGGTATTATACTGACAAAAAATGCCTGGTCCTTTCATAAACTTTTTTTTCCTTTGAACTGTCAAAACTATCTTTCCCGCGTCGATTCTATTGACTTCTCTTTTATTAAATTATCTGAATGAAGGTTCCTTTTTTTCTTCTCTTTTCCTTTTTCACATATATAACATACCATTTCATTAACACTCAACACTAAATATCTCATCCCCCCTCTTTATGCGATATAGCGAACGCCGATTCAATTTTTTCCTTACTCAATAGATCATCTTTTTTTTTGAATCTTCTTTTTTTTTGTATGAGAAGACCGTTGTATGAAATTTTGACACCCCGACACTTTTTTTTCCCTTCTGCCTTTTCTTCTTTTTTCTCCCCCCTTTCGGGGGCGTCCCCCTCTTTTTCTCCTCGCCCTTTCTTCTTTCTTCTTTTGGGCTCTGATAAAATAGTGATAGTGACGGTGAAGTGTCTGTGGCTCATAAATAAAGAATTGAATTTACATTGCATTTTCATTAGTCTGCTAAATTGCTCTTGTGCCGAATTTTAACGTTATATATTGTTGACTTCTACTCAAAGTGGGTAAGTGAAATGTCATGTCAAAAAAATCAACTTAAAAAAATTCTAATTTTTTTCCTCTCATAATAGGGTGAGAAATGTATAGGGAAAACAATATAATTTTTCAACAAAAAAAATTGACTACAAAGGGCGTTTTAGCCACTCCAACACATTATTACCTTCTGGTTATGTGATATTACATGTTTTGAAAATAATTGAATTATACATATATACAACTGCAGAAGAAATCGATATATAAAAATAATCGGCAACACTGGAACCCTTACGGCGTCACAGTAAAAATGTTTACAAAGGGATAATGAATATTTGAAAGCAATAAAATACCAATTTTTATAAAAATTCAGAAATAATAGTTTTTTTTAGTTTTCGATTTCCTTTTAACCAAAATTGATAACAGATTTCAATGTACTTCATAATTTCAAATATATACTGAAGGTTTTTTGAAAAGATTTAATTAGAATGTAAGGAAATATCAAATAATGGATGTACAATAATCAATATGACATCAACTTTATAGTAGTTTGAATGAAATCTGAAATTTTATAAAATTTGGTTTCGAATAATCCAACTATAATTAGCTGAAAATACTACAAAAGCTAATCACTTACCGTAGCATTAGAATTCCCCACCGAAGGATTCGGAGATTTTTTGTTTCCCTTCTTTTTTGGCTGTCTATTTCCTGTACCACCTACAAAACTCATTGGTCTAAGATACTAAACTGAGTTAAATGTAGCCTGAGTGCAATTCATAAGGTCTTACCACAAAAACAAACTATCATTTTTATATATTAAATTTAATAATAAACTTTTTTCGACATCAGTGTTAATGTTTACATTTCTGCCACTGAATTTTAAATAAATATACAATTAAAAATTCTTAAATAGCAGAAAACACTACTCTAGAGGCAAGGTATATTTATGAACATAAAAAGTTCACATATTTACATTAGTTCATCTATCTTCTTATTTACATAGTAAACATTTCCCGTGAACCCCCCAATGAAAAAAAGAACTGAAAATGACAATATAATATATTTGTATTAAAAAAGAGGCCGAATACATAGAAAGAAAAACATAAATATCGAGGAATATTAAAAATATAGTGCAAAAAAAGAATTCGCCAGACAAAAAGTATGTACAACCATACCGTAGAAAAAATCCACAATCATTACATTCAACACTATGTCATAAAAAAATAATGATCATTGAAATCGGAAAGAGACAAAAAACATTCGCGTAGTACAAGTATGAATTTATAAATTAAGTATATACATTTTACATTACAAACATAAGTATTCTGATATGAAACATCTTCATAATCTACACATTATATTTTGGACAACAGAACTGTCAATTTACTTGCCTCTAATAATAATACAACTGCCACTTCCAATTTCTCCAAAGCTTTGTTTACTATAGCTTTTCACCTTAAAAGAGGTATTAGTACATTTCCCATGGTGAATTCTACAAGATGCCGAGGAAGCTCAGAAGAAATTAGAATTTTCATTCAATTGCCTGGAGTGCAAACAATGTGGGTGGAAGCCAGCTCGTAGCGCTGACCAAATAAAAAATTATCGAACCATACAGTACCATAAACGAAGCAATTTTTGTGGTGTTCATGTTACTACCATCACCATTCAAATATATCTTTTTAGGGTATCATTCGAAGCAAAAAACGAAGTGGTGACAGTTACATTTACTCGAATGTACTCAAAACTACTAACTATTTTCTGGAGTTGACGAAAGAATTTGTGAACACCAATCCGAAGAAAGAATTCAATACAGCCGCCACACACATTGTCTGCATTAAAATGTAGCGCTTATATTATACAGTCACCTGATGTTGAAATAATCATCGACCATGATAAAAGTTGTGGTAAGACCTGATGGTCTGTATGGCTGGTCCACTAAGCTGGGGCCCCACACACGTTATGCACTCAAGGCTAAGACTATCACCAGTTTGAAAGAATAATTCTTGTTCGATCATAGTTATTCGTTCAAAAGTGGTGAGATTATTACTACATGTTTATTTGTCACTGCAACACATAAGGATCATACAAAACTTCATTTGTACTCGAAACCGTGGCAGTTATGGCAAAAATAATTTGTATGCATGATTACAATCGTAAGGAAAGAGCACCCAGAACAAATGCATAACAACTCTTTTCATTCAATTTACTCATTTAGTTGACATAGAATTCACTATAGCTCAGAAATAAAAATTGAATATCAAATCTCATTATAACTTTTTCTCAGTATTCAAAAATTCAAAGCTTAATCTTTCATACAACTGAAAGTTTACCTATATATGCATCACTTGGTAGAAATACTTAAGTGTTTCAAATCCACACTTTGAGATACTGTTACAATTGTTCTTATAGTATAATCACTATTTACAATAATCTGTATAAATTATACACCATTAGTCTTGCTAATGAAAAAAATGGTGACGGTAAAGTTTAGATTGCCACGTTCTATTAAGATTTTCAGAAATAACAGATAACACTAAATATTCGGAAAAATAAATAAATTACTAAGCAGCTCACCCAATGCGAATGCAATTTTCTCAAACCAAAAATATATCGAATATAAATAAATATTTTGCGTGTAAAATTAACAAAAAGAATGCAACATTTCTCCAAGCAGCTTCATATAAAATTGCACCCACAATATTCAAGCTGTGACCATCGAAAACAAAAATATAAAACTATAAAATGAAGTCAAAAACAACGTAATTCGCCGACAGCAAAGAAAATCTCTCCATCAGGACAATAAATTAAAAGCATGGCACTTTACTAGTGATTTTTAAGATCGAAACGGCTATGCCAGAAATACGATCTTCCAATATAAACAATGCGTTCAAATTAAAGCGGATGTTTCACTTTCGGCCTTGAACAGTACGAAATTTCCAATAATAAAGTACCTTTCTTTAAGATATATGTCAATATGAATGACCAAATTGAAAGCTAACCTGCTTCGCTGTCGCTGGAATCGCTCGAACTACTCGATAAGCTGCTACTGCTACTGTCAGAGTCTGAACTACTCGAACTAGAAGATAATCGGCCGGATGGTCCCCCAGCACCGGTCGGGTCCGATTTACTGGCGTCTTCTGTAACGAATAAAAAAAAGTCAACATCTTTCACGGATTCGTATGGATTTTTGCAATATAACCCCCACTGAGCCCAGCTCACAACATAACTCTTTATTCCACAAACAAACCCAAAAGCTATCCACATATAACCAGTATTACCGATAGGATTTCATTGACATTACAACCAATGGACTGGCGCTCATGACAATTTTCCACATAGCATGACGTGGAATACATTAGAGAAAGGATATGCAACTTGAATAGATGTTGAGAGGACAGGATGATAATTTTATACTCAAATTACTCTATCCTCAAAACCCTCTCCTTATCTACAGTAAGGGGGAAACTTCAGTTTGATATTTTCAAAATTGCAATATTTAATTTCCGTGTGGGGAACAGCAATCAATTCTCGTGTTGTCCCCTTTGAAACCGATGCCATAAAATCTTTTTCTAGATCCGAGTATTACAACCACCGTAAATTTGTACAATTGTCGGGCAACCATTGAATTTGGATTGCATTCAGCAGTTAAAAAGCTTTGACAAGTTTATACATTTTGCCTCTAAAAAGCCCAATAACCGCGTTCGTGTATCGAATTGCCTCAAACGGCATTCTAGTAGCGAGTGCATAGAACAAAAGGAAAACAAATCGCGACAATCACAATATTCTTGCATAGAAGCGAAGATAAATGCATAGTCACAACTTTTTGAGCGGCAAAAAGTATTAAAATTCTTTAGAATGGACAATAAAATATTTAACAATAATTTACTAGAAGAAGTTGAAGAATGTTCAAAAAATATTCATTGAAATTCAAACGTGACTTGAAGCAATATTTTATGAACAAATGAATAATTCCCAGTTATTTTTTTTTTGTTTTGTTATCTCAGTTGTAATTTAGATCTATCTGTTATTTATTCCTGTATCTGTTCCTTTATATATATATATATTGTATTCTTATACTCACATCCCTTTATAAGCACGTGTATCTTGGGATTTGAATAAATAATAATAATAATAATTCAATACTTGAAGTATTTAATCTTGCTTCTTCCGCAGTTTCTCTGTCAGGGCCAGTCCATTAGTTGAAATTTCAATGAGTTACAATAAAAAAATATAATGATATATGTTATACATTATATTTAGACTTAATCGGTAAACCCCAAAACTGATTCAACTTTTATAAGTATATATTTCTGTTTAATATAAAAATTGAATGAAAAATTCTTAATGCATTGTATTTTCAGGTTTCCTTCAAAACCCTAATAATTAACTATTTAGATCAAACTGTTTGTAAACGTCAACTAATTTTTTTGAAGTAAGATATTAGGTAGAATTAGATTGAATCTGATATGTTTTTGAAATGAAACTGTTATTTATTATGTGAATGGTTAATACAACAATGAGACCTTTCAATTTGAATAAATGAATATATTTCGTTGATGTCCATGGATTTTCGATTTCTGTTTAAGAACAACAAATGTCTTCAACAACTTCTAAAACTCCTCTTCTGAATCAATTCCTTTCAAGAGTACATACAAAATCAAGAAATAAAAATGTGTTTATGGGTTCACTTATTCAAATAATTTTAATTATTTTAGAAACTTAATATTTATAATACTGAGAGTTACTTCTTGTTAAGCGAAACTTGAGCTGCTTTAATTATATATTTTCAATGCATTCTCTGTATTTTGGTAAAATATGCATCTTGGATTTAATTAAATTACAATCAATATCTCCCTGGAATTTTATTTCTGCTGCAATATTATTTCGAGAAAACCCACTCCTCTATAATTTCATTTTTCCAGTATTCCTCTGCAGTTGTGAATTAGATGAGAGATAATCCAGAACATTCTTAATATTATCCTGTTTGAGGAAGCTATTACTCCTCAAACATTCTTTGTCAAAATTGGTTAAAATTTTGAGAGAGAATCTTTCAGTTAACTGTACTATCTTGTGTTAAAATAGTTCTGTTCAGCACCTTATAATTGTTTTTTACTCAGGAGGTCAGTTTGAAATTGTAATCACGGAGTGGAATATGGGATTGCACCACAGAACTCTGAGAGTTCTTTCAGTTCTGTCGGCCAAACAAACTCAGCAAAGAGGAATAAACTGCATGATATTTGTTTACTCTAAATTTTGTTGGATTTGGATGAGAAATGACGATAAAAGATGGTGGCTGAACCGTAAAAGCATTAATGAATGAATACGAAGTGGAAAATACCGTATCAAATGAAAAAAAAATCTAAATGACGGCTGACATAACCTCCGTAATATCAGGCGCCATCTTCATCAAACTGCCCACGATAACATGCAATACCGTTCGATTTACCAATATAATAATGTATAATTTAATCATAAAGTTTTCCCTTAAACGCCCCCACCAAATAAAAAAAATAATTTTTGGATGATATCGCAATTACATCCAATGTGTACAAAAAAAAAAAAGAACATCAAAAACATTCCGAACCGAGACATTTTAGGGTCCCTAATGTCAATTCAATAAATCACCAGTGAAGTTTTCACTTTAGACAAGATGAGTGAAATCATTAAGAAATGAATATTTTTCAATTAACTCTAAATACTTAAAATAATCATTATATATATAGATAAAACTCAGGTCTAGATCTATCAACATTGTGATCTAGATCTGAGTTTTATCTATTTATGTAATCAATAGGATAGTTTTTTGTTTTTTTTTTTCGTAACAAAGGCGTTATTTCTCGTCATAATAAATGAATAAATGAATAATGTAATATTCAACCCATTCATGCTTTCTTTCAACACACTCGCCCATGGCTGCAATACCCATTGTCAAACACTTTTCTTTCTTGGAATATTCAACAACCAATCTACACCCTGATGGAAAATAATAATGATAAAAATTGAAAAGGCCCAGCTTAAAAAAAATATTAATCTTCAATAGTTCCCAAGAATAAATTGTTTTTGTGAAGACGAACGTTTCATCATGAATTCATTTAAAATTTGAATGCTATGTTGTTTGGAAATCAACATCATTGAAAGTGTTTGATACAGATTAATATTTTCAAACTTGATCCCAACCAATTTAGGTCCATACTCCCATGCTTTGAGTTTTGTTAAAGTTTCAGTATCTGTCAAGTTCAAATTGAAACTTGAGATTTTATAAAGAGTTTTGGTGGTTACATAAAGGATGAATGGAAAATTATCATTTACATAAAACTAAAAAAGTGTTCTTTTTCAGTTCCATGGCGATAGCAATCTTCAACTCAGGGTGAATGCAACGATCCTAAAATGAAAAGATGATAAAATTTGAACATATATTTATTATCTCAGAGATAAATAAATACAATTCAAAGATACATCAAGTGAGATAAAAATATATAACAATTATATAAAGTGTATAAAAACAATTACAATGGAATAAATATTCCAGTAAATATGATCTAGCATGCCAATTTTTCTTTCTGTTTCATTTAAAAGTATCAAGTGTTCAACAATTGATTAAGGTACACATCACGAGAGTTACATTGCAGAAATTCAATCAGCACTTCAGCGTAATAGTACTAGTAATACATTTGACTATTACCTAGCCTAAACGTAATATTCAAGCTTTTAGGAATATGAATTACTAACCTTTTTTAGCAGTCTTTTTTGAATTCCCAATTTTATCATTCACATCTATAAGTCTTTTCTCTAGCTCCTGCTTTTTTTCGGCTATTTGTTCATCCTTGGACTTTCCAGCAACTTTTTTATCTGGAATATGAAATGGAATATTAGTTACAGTTATTATTTGCATCTTTAATCAATAACAGAAAAGATTAGTCACTTGATACTAAGCAATGAACATTTGAGAACAGAAGCCCAAAAACAGTTTACTTCTGTAGTTTAGCAAGTAGCCGAAGAATTTCTATAATTTATTTTTGATTCATAATGATATCGACCTAACCAACCTCACTGACAGCTAACATCATATAAGGTGCATTTCTTTCCTTCAAGGGAATGGTTTTGCTATTTTATAAAATGTTTGCAAGATTTCTGGTGTTACGTATCTTCTTCATTTCCTTCTACTTTACCAATTTACCGGTATCTCTAGATCACTCGACAAAATTTCAGGAAAACGGTCCGACTTAAGACTAAGAAAAGGCACTTAATAAAGTACCACATAACCAGTTGATCGCTAAATTATATTATTACATAAAGAAAGTGATTGAAATTTTTTCAACTGATCGACAATTATAATATGTTTGAGCCAATGGACAGCTCTCTCTTCTAAAAATTCTACAAGCAGTGGAGTTTCAAAGAAAACCAACTAGACTAGAAGAATCAGATAAGAATTACACTATTTGCAGAAGACACACTGTTTTCCCCACTTGACAAGTATGAAGAGGTCTCATAGGCGATCTGCAGACCATTGGGAATTGATTTGAAGCTAATTCTGAACGTAGACATTGGTCCTAACAAACCACATATCCAAGAAAGCTCACACAATGATCCTTTGAAATTGGTAACACCAAAAAGACTCATGAAATGGGCAACCCGCATCTCCAAGATGTTTAAAAATTTGAATAGCATGATATTTCCAGTAGAAAAAGCGTTTGAAAACCTTTTAATGGAAATGATCATGAAGTTGTGTAAGTCATATATTAGACCAAAACTCAATTTCGCGGAGTCACCATTTTTTTGTAACATAGAGGTAATAGAAAGACTACAAAGGAGACTTACAAAAATTCCCTCGGAATAGAAGAATATACAGATGGGTTAGATATAATTCAACTAACAACAGAAAAAGACGTGTCCTAATAATTGTCTATAAATCGAAATTTTCTCATAACCAACAGAGTTGTATATCGTATGCAAAATGAAACAACATACAGGAAGGAACCATTACAGCTCTTAGCATCAATCGGTTCAAGTTGACAGTTAATTCTTGTGATGAATACAATGCTGATTCACTACAGCCCGTAGTTCATTATTTTTGTGATATCAATTTCAATGTGAAGCTGTCAACAAGTTTTTCCAATTCTTGTGCACTTTTTTTTTCCAAATTATCATATCACTTTTTCCTTCTGTTTTTAATATTCAGTCGTTAGCCCAGTTAAAAACATGATATGTTTGTGCTCTGTGTCTGGAAAGAGACAAGCAGAGAATCTTGTAGGACAATTTTCAAGGAGTATGGTATCTTAACTCTAACATCGGTCTACATTTTTGTACTATGCATTTACGTGTACCAAAATGGACTAAATTTCAAAACAAATTAAAATTTTCATCAGTATGTCTCTAGCAAGGCTCAGAATAACTTCCTGTGCACCGGAATATTTAGGAAGAGATATATAATCATCTTCCAAATTATTTGAAGGCCATTAGGGATTCTCTGAGTTCAAATATTTATTAAAAAATTATTTAGTGGAGAAATGTTGTTATACATTAACGGAATTCTTTACCTGATTCATTTTTCTATTGTATTATATTGACACTTCCTATACAATGTATATTGTCTGACTTGAAATAAAGTACTATTATTAGATTATTTCAGTTTCCAAGAAGCTTTTCAGACTGCAGTACACGAATATGTTATCATTCAAGTTAGGTTGATAACAGACAAAAGAATATACTGTACATGTACATCCTTCCAATTTCATTTTACTTTTCAAGTATTTGACATATTTGAGAGCGATAAATGAAGGTTGCAGTAAGACAAATCTCAGAATATGTCCACAAAATATGTTACACAATAGTAGCAATGTGATAGTGTTGATTCATTAGGTAAATCCTATTCTATAGAACGCGGGTACGTTTCAGATATTAACGTTTTATCGATAAATAACAAATTTGATCTTCAAGTCAAATGGCATTTTGTCAGATTGCCACCAAACTTGTAGGTGTAATAATTATGGAATAATAAATCCAATCGTTGAAAAATAATACCTGTGTATAACTTCGTATCTAGGATTAGTAACGTTCAAAAATAGTCCTCTAAAAAATGCTTACCGCCAAACTAGTTAATAGTTCTTAGTCTTCAAGTAAACACTTTGAAAGGTATACTGCACTCAAATAATCAACTAGAATTCAAAAACTCTTGGCGAATGGATTGGCGCCGTAGTTGTGTGGCCAGCTTCTGACCGAGAGGTCAGAGTTCAATATTTTGAAGTAATTTTTTAACTTAGTGCAAAAAATCATTACTTATATTTGACAATAAACCTATAGGCTGTATTTCCTATTGATACGAATGCAGCCTGAGTATATGTGGAGTTGTAGTTTTCAAGTTGAGAATTTCAAATAATAAATGTCTAAGATTTTCTATGACCAGTTGAAAACTACAAAACGATGGAATATCAGAAGTGACGTCATTGGTCGCATTTACACAGGGCACCACTATGATGTCAGTATTTTATTTTCAAACTTTAGTGTAAGTGTACTGACGATTTCGAAACCTGTATGGGTCAAATGAATATAATCATCATTATTATTATTGTTTCTCTCGATTCACAAATAACAAACACCTTTAAAATGTAAGGACCACTTTGAGGGAAACAAACTGTCACATATCTCTAATTGAATGAAGAATAATTGGAAAATAGCTTTTTCACTGATATTGAAGACCTACTTCAACGATATATGATATGAAAAAGTACATATTTCCCATTTGCTCACCTTAAAATAATTCAACAACTCATAATTGAGTTATCTGATTCTCAACAACTTAATTATTATTGACGTTTTGTGAGACCGAGTATATTGAGAAATGAATGTATCTCTTTGAAACACATATTTTTATAAATAATGATTTATGTATAAATTAATATTCATGTTTGCATATCCTGTTACATATCTTCCACTTGCTCCAATATTCATACACGGATTTCATTTCGTTGTTAAAGCTGTTTGAATTTCAATTGGCACGTGTAATAATGAGTCTTCCCAATTGAAACTAAATAACTGAACACCTCAAGCTTGACAAGAGTTTTTTTTTGTTCCAAGAATGTGAAGTAAAGCAAAACTTTTTGCACGATCTCACAACAAAATTCCAAGGTTATTTAGCCACCAAGCTCAGGGTAAATAGTAGTATGATTTAATTTCACTTCACTTTACGTTCATAAAGAAGAAACTATATTGAAAAAATACTCATAAAACAAAGTTACAGAAATTATTTTTCCGAAGTTGACTACCAACTTATATATACCACCATCACCACCACCCCAACTACCACCACAATAGAACTCAACAAATGATCGATATTGCACCCAAAATTCAAAAGTTTCTCGAGCTAATTGAATTTGAAAACTTTTCAATTACTCTCAACACCAATCTGATATCAGTTGCATTTGACACGCGTTGCGCTAACATAGCACTTTTAGATAAGTACAATGAAGGGAGAGTTAATAGGTACATAGCTGAAGTGAACAGTTTCAACGCTAAAATAGTTGATAATCAGAAAATGTAAATATAATATTAATGATAATAATAACAGTTATTTATTCCCAAGAAACTAGAGTTTATATATAGGGAGTATTTATATAATACATTTATTAATAAGCTTAATCAGAATTGTTTATTGCTCGAAAATAAAAAAAAATAAAATAATTTTTCAAAAAAAAATATTCTAACAAATAACGCTTCATAGCAAATTTGAATTTGGTCATTTGAGAAAAACATTTTATTCCAGTGAGTAATCCATTATATGTGATAACACCTTTATAGAAAATAGATTTTCTGGAAAATTCCGTCTTGAGATTTTTTGTTAACAAATTATTGAACAGCCTTGTTTAGTGGTTATGTACACTGTTAGATTTAAAAAATGTCATAATAGAATGTTTCTTATTTATTAGTCACAATAGAATGCAAAATAGTACATATTTTCAGTTTATAAATAGAATTGATGTCGAGGAGACGATTTGGTTTATAAATATTCCTTGTTGGTTCCAAATGAGGTAAGTGGAAAATGCATTTAATTGCTTTATTCTGTAAAGACTTCAGTGGTTTCAGAATGGTATTCGACGCAGTACCCCATATGCTTATTAAATATTGTAATTTCGAATAAATTAGTGAAAAATAAATTAATTTTAGATATTTAAAAGGTATACAGCTCCTTATCTTGAACAAAATTCCAATGTAATATTCAAAAAATGAACAATTTGTTCAGGCCAGCCTCCAATGACTGGTGATATTTTTTTTCGGATCAGATCAATATGAATATCCCACGAAATATATTCATCAATATTCAAACCTAAAAATTTTATATTACCTGTTAATTTTTTGTTGTCCTAGCAATAAAAATTTCGATTGTGATGAAATTGGTTTTTTATCAAAGAACAAAAAAGATGATTTTTCGAAATTTAAAGTAAGTTTATGAACATTGAGCCAAGTAAATATTTGTTTCAAATCATTTTCCATTTGACATTGGAAACACTTCGTAAATCTTCCACTTTTCGAAAAGATGAGAGTAGTAAAGTTTATAGTAATTCCATATTATGAACGTCAGTACACTGGAAGACTTGAACATATATTCGATAAAGTAAATATGAAAGTTGAATATAAATTGTAACACTTCCTTGGTGATCCAAAAAATAAATTAGAAAACACAGATAAATCGGAAATTTACGAAATCAGTTGTCAATATTGCAACAATAAATACATTGGCCAGAGCCAAAGAGCTATAAAAACCCGTTTCAAAGAAAATTTTGCACACATGAGATACGGAAGTGTAGAAAAGACCAGTGTCGCTCAACATGCTATGGACAACGACCACAGAATTGGTGAAAGCAATCTGAGATTGATCAAGGATGTGCATTTCACGAGGCTACCCGATATATGTGATGCATGTGTGAGTGCATAAATGACAAAATGTAAATATAGCATGAATGGTGACAAAGGGCCTATCCCTTTTAGTCCAATTTTTGTTGTTGAGGAATCAATCAGAATAATTAGTAGCAACGGGCCGAAAATCTTTGCAGATAGTTGCTGCACTACCTGAAATTGTTAAGCATATGAATAGCTAACCCTAGTCTTGACATTTAGTATCAGGGTGGGGCAAAATCTGATTTTCATTAAAAAAATCACAAATAATTGATTTAAAAAAAAATCACGATTTATTTGATTTTTTTAAATTTAAATATAAAATTTGAACATTTTGATTCTTTGAAATTATTGTTGATTATTTTAATGTATGAGTCTAAAAATTTTAATACAATTTGCGGCTCAAAAACTTGTGACAACGCATTTGTCGTGCTTCTTGCAAAAAAATTCTTGTCGCGATTTGTTTTTCTTCTGTCCTATACACTCGCTATACAGTGCGAGTAAGGCACGAACACGAACGCGTTTGTTGTGCTTTTTGTGACAATATTCCTGTCGAGGCTTGTTTTCCTTCTCAACCTATAAGTTGACGTTGCCCAACAATTTCACGCATTTCGCTAAATGTACACTCGGATATTAGAAACAGATTAGGCATAGAAAAAGGAGGAAAACTCGTGTTTTTGTTTAAATTGTATAACGAATATGAATAAACTGAAAATATACAGTAATAAAATTTAGGTGTTACGTTTAGTTTGAGAATTTGGCATTATTTACTTCTCTTTTGTTGCTTTTGCTAAAAGCAGATACTCCTTTTGATCTTTGAAAAAACTTTTATATTATGTTGTTAACTGGTTCTGAATAAAAAAACAAAAATTGATTTAAATCAGCCCAACCCTGTTTAGTATCAATCTCCTGAAGATGCTAACCTTGTCAGCAAAACGCTTGTATATTGCCAATTATATCAGTTTGGTGCTTGGGTAATTGACCTCTACAAAGTTTTCAATTTTACACCAAAAGTTCTAATTTCCCAGATAACCCTGAAACCTGTTAGTATGTCGTTTTGTTCGAATTTTTTTCTGCTCAACCATCCAATTCAAGTTCCACAGAGCATAAAAAACCTTCCTGAAGCAGATCGAACAATTTCGAATATTCACATGACGGTTAAACGAAAACCCCACCAGCAAAGCTCTACCATGCTTAAAAATGTGTAGTTCCAATTACGTACGCCTGTGGCACGCCCAACGTTTTCAGTTTGGATTGACAAAAAAAAATAGTTCGATCGGGCGTGCTACTGTCAGAAGTCTGGTGCAATTTAGACGACCTTTAGACGTGAGGTAACGGAACTTACAGTATGGCTTACGTGGCTTTTTTCGAAGACAAGATGCAACGTAGCTCTCCAGCTCCCTCAGGGTTGACGGCTTCAATGTTTCGAAATCAATTTCGATTTCATCAGGGTTCGAATCTCTGAGAGATGGCTCTCTCGATTGGATTATGTGTACTACTCTTCCCAGTTTATCACCTGTAAAAAAAATATCACGTGTAACAAAGTAATCTTATAGGAACACTCAGAACAGGAAAACAAAACTGTTTTTGAATTCGTTCATATTTTCTGCCTGTAGTTCCTATTCTCAGGTTGTGAGTACAATCAAATATGAGAAAAACAATATTGACAAAATGGTTAAGGCTTTTGCGGCCGAGGTTTTCAATATCACTACTTTCCTTCGGGTTTGAAGTGAGCCTCTGAAGAAGCTAGCCACTCGCGCTAGCGAAACGTCAGGAAGAAATTCCAAAGAACGTCGGCCTTCAAACCCGAAGAAAAGTAGTGACAAAGAAACAATATTGAAATGAATTTTCAGAAAACTTCTTGTCAAAAAGAATTTTGACAGTGGCAAGTTACAACAGATTCTCATATTACCGATAAATCCGTTTATATTTTCACAACATACTTTCAAGAATCCAAAAAACTTTTTTCAAGGAATGATAATTGAACAACACTTGGCGAGAATTGATTATAACCAAGTTGGATAATTGTTAGACTCAGAAATATGTTTGGAATTTTCCGTCCTTCTGGTAGTGAAAATTATAGTGGAGAAACATCAAGGTCTTCAGAAGTGCGGAAAAGTGTACACCAAACAGAAAGCTCTTTCTTCATCAGATTCTCACTACCAATGGAAATCACATTATAGATTATATTTCTAGACTTAACATTGTGCCAACTCATCCCTTGGAATGAGAATTATTATTTATCTCAATGTCTCAAATAAAAAATCTCCCATTTCTTTCGTGAAATTAGGAATGTAATATTTTTCCGCAAATCGCTAGGAAATTTTGACATCCTTAGAGTTGTTAGTGTTCTACATATACATAAATGCACGAAAACAATGTACTTTTTTTTATGGCTATAACACAAAACTGCACATAACTGTTCTCGATATCCTTATCTAATGAAACAATGACTTAATAATTGTGTTATTGTTGTAGATATTAGACAGCTCTATCTACGTATTTAATTGTTCCTGAATGTCAAATCATTTCACCATTAACTGTTTCAGCCGTAGAAAAAGTATAGTATATAACCCGCATGGAACGCGAATTTCCCACTCGTGTGACTCATATTCGTGGGAAATGACCGTAATTCCTTGATCGTTGAACGATACGCTATACAAACAATTACCTGGCAATTTATTGATGTCCAACGACAACTGACGCTTCTCGTCGTAAGACATAGGCTTCGCGTTGTCCTCCTCCTCGGATTCGCACTGCGCAGGCGGCGGTTGGGGAACGGACTTTTTCCTCCCCGCGCCCGCCTTATTGTTCGGTTTCACCCGTTTCGGAGGTGCGCTGGGGGTAGCTGCAGGTTTATTGCCGCGCAAACCTACGAACAAAAATAATATATCGTTCAGAAATAGATTCCATGTTACCCTAACGTGTCAATAATCACTAAACTAAATTCCAATCCCAGATTCAGCGTATGTAAATCACCAGAACGTGAACACCTCGTCGCCTGCTGGAACCTGCAATGGCATTGAATATTTTGTTTCAGTGTTTTTGCTCCTTTATATTTCTAAAATTCCTAATTTAAATACGTTGAAACTACATTACAATAATATTTTGTCCTCATTGCGGCCCTGGTAAAAAATTACGTGCACTTGATTTTGTTTACATCTACTGAACCTTGGACTGGAATGAACTATAGTAATTTTCATAAAGGATGTGTGCCAAGAACTGTCTCTAGTAGGGATGGTAATCTACAAGAACAATCTACTACAATAAAATTACTGGGTATCTACGTTGATAGCACTTTCACTGTGAGGAACCTGTTCAGATTTTCAATTCACAGATTTACCTATTTAAAAATTTTCGAAAAATTTTCGATGAAAATCAACTTCGAAGTATTTACTTCGCTTGGATAGAACCGAGGTTGAGATATGGATATCCTCACAAGCAAGTTGAAGGAAATTAATTTTATTGTATTTTTTCAAAAATGAGGATGAATTGATAAAAGATCTACTATCAATAAGAACACAAGTTGCAAAAATTATTTTCAAACTCCACAAACAAGATATCATGCAGATCACCAAATAGTGCTCATAATATTCAAACAATTTCCAAATAATAATAATAATTATTATTCTCTTCCAGCATGTATTCATCAAAACATTTTTTTGTGTTAATATATTGAGTGAATAAAGTTATTATTTGAAATCCGTTAAGACTGTAGAAATGTTCATAATGAAATTGAAACTTTTTCTCATGGAACATTGTCTTTATTCAGAAGATGATTTTTTCAAATCTGCGAATAATGTGTACTTAAAAAAATAAAGATTGGTGTTATAGTATTACGAAGAGGAATCAAATGCAATGAAATAAAAAAAATCGAATAACAGGAAATATTACCATTCATTCATTAATTTTTTTTCACTATCATTAAAAAGGCAAGGCAAGATGTCAATCGATTAGAGGGTGTGAAACAGTATAATTTCGATATAATAATCCTGTGTATTGTGTTAAAAAGCACTCATTTTATGAAAGAAGTGTTCAGCCTTCATTATAAAGCATAAATTATGCATGTGCATTCTATCCAAAGTAGTGATTGAAACATATTGAAAAACAGGGACGATATGACAATTTTTTTGTCATATATTTTAAAAGCTAAAGGTTCATCATTTCTTTTGATGATGCACAATTGGTGCGAAAAACCTCATTATGAATAGGTTAACATTCCTCACATATCAAAGACTTTTGTAGAAAATATATTCCAGTGATATATACAGAAAAACAAGATGCATAAAAACTCCGGTGCGTTGACATATACCTGAAAAGTCTTCAGCCCAAATTCTCAATATCTTGCATTCATGAAATTTAATTGAAAGAACCACTTCAAGAGATTGCCAACAGAGGCGCACTTAACGTCATATTCCTACGCGTCCGACAGCAGTTTTGCTGTCACATCATTTTTCTATAATTTTCATTTCCTATTTTGTAATTCAATTTAGCGCTAGTTTGAATCCTAATTGAATCGTTTATTTTCATACTATGGATTCATAATATTCATGGACAATATTAAAATGAACTTATAAAAAATCACTCAACAATAGCAACTGTAGCAATAAAAACGTGGAAAGGTTTATGTGTACTCTATCTTTAACGTGAATAGAGTATAGATAGAATATTTAGATTATTGAATCGAAATTGTCGGAACTTCCAAACGCCTTCAAATTTCAAATACTTCTCAAAGATTCAAACTTGTCAGTAAGAAGCTAGCTCTCTAATAGACGGGCTTTTATACAGAAATTTTGTGTATTAATGATTCTATTGGTGAACAAAAGATCCTGCCAGAGTTTAGCCAAAAGGTCGGTGTCAAAATTCACTTGTGAGCTGCCTCCTGATTGAAATTGCAACTTTAGGAAATCACCTTAATATCACCATCTACCGTCAAAAAAAGCAAGCTCCCACCACAGATTAGTTAGATAGGCAACAGCATACTTGTAAAAACCGAAAAGTATGGCGCCACATTCCGATGGTTGTTGACCCTCTCTATTCAACAAAATTGGATGGATTGGAGAAAGAAAACTGTAGAAAAGTGTACTATCGACAAGATGATGACGGATTTTCCATACTTCAATCCAATTATTCGATATAAAACAAATAATAATGAAAATGTATTCCCCCACCAATCACAACACATCTCCTGTGAGGGAAACAGTTTTCTTCCAGAATATATGACTTCTCCTACCCTAAGAGGACTCACATTATATGACGCAGTTCAAAATTCACCTGCAATTTTACGAGTAAAGAGAGCATCATATAAGTCTTCCTTCAATAGTGGCAGCGTAAATTCCGAAGAAAACTATACTTTGAACACAAAATATGGGTTAAAAATTTGATTCCCAAGAGATTTCTACCGTTTTTTTGTTTGGCTCAGTTGATCCAAGTATAGAAAATCACTGGGTTATTCTTGACTTTTCCGCGCATTTTTTAGAAAACATCGTCTTCATCTACTACTGAATGAGAAACGGCTCATAACTCGCAGAAAAACTATTTCGTTGAATTAAACTTGAAAGTTATGCTTCAGAGTATTCAAAATTTCAAAAACGCATTACATTAGTATAGCTACTTTTCTTCGGGCTTGAAGGCCGTCGTTCTTTGGAATTTCTTCCTAACGTTTCGCTAGCGCGAATGGCCAGCTTCTTCAGAGGCTGACCCATTTCTGATGGCTGAGTAAGTCTCTGAAGAAGCTGGCCACTCGCGCTAGCGAAACATCAGGAAGAAATTCCAGAACGACGGCCTTCAAGCCCGAAGAAAAGTAGTTATACTAATAACCTCGGCCGCAAAAGCCTTAACCATTTCGTCAACGCATTACATGTTAGATAGACGTCCAAGTCAACTGACACCATCATAAGTCAGTGATCCAGGGGCCCTATTCGACTGAACAAAAGTATATGAGTTAACCCACCGGGATTTTTATCCATCTTGCAGAATAGTATTGTAAAATCATTTGGTAGTCTTAATGGGATTGATTTGTAGTGGAACCAACCACACTTCTCCACCAATCAAATGTTAATTAACTAGTGGACGTGATAAAAATTTCAAGACTCAGAAAAACTGAAAAGTGCCTAGTCTAAATTTGCCTTAAGATGATACCAACACCTGAGCAAACGATGCAAGCTTCTAGAGTAAACATTCAACGGGTCAAAACCATGCAATTTGCAATTCTACGACTCGAAGACGATAAACAGAAGCGCAGCGGCGTGCAAAGTCCCTTCTACCGGACCGATAATCTTCAAAGTTTGACGCCTCACCTTTACTTTTGGGAGTTTTAGCTTGGGCAGAAGCGTTGGCGCCAGCCGCCATGTTGTGGTGCATGTTGAGGGACTTGCTGGCCGGCGGGTGATGCGCCTCGGCGGCAATCTTGAGATCCGCCCCCGACACAACACTGGCGATGCTGTCGTCAACGCTGTCCGCTAGGGAGTTGGGCTTGTTCAGAGCTCCGTGCGCCCCTGGCTTACCGATACTGCTACTACTGTTCGGCAACGCCGCCGCCGTCGGCGGTTTCTTCGGTTTCACCTTCGTCTTCTTCTTCTCTTTTTTCTTCTTCGAACTCTCCTCGACGAGCTTCTTCATTTTCTCCTGCATTGCCGTCAGCTGGAAAAAAAAAAACGAAAACGGTGTGTCAGGAACTAGGTATTTAGTTTCGAAGGATACGCAGAGAACAGATAATAGTCAGTGTTAAAAAGCTCGTGTTGTAATCTTCATCCAAATCAGCTGAATATATTCATCACGCTAGATAAATTGGGAAATCTAAGAAATGAAAGTTAATACTTGCGTTCAACTATACAAGAAACAATTCAAACTTCGGTAAAGCTCAAAAACTTAGTTCCAATGAATTAATGAATCAATATTTTTTCCTGTGACAGGAAAAACAACAATATCTGTTGGCAGGTAACAAATTAACTCTTTTTTCCCGAATATACATATACAGATGTGGAAAATGATTATCGATTCATGAAAGATCAGTGTGAACGAGACTACAGTCGACCGGGTTACAAATGGAGGCTTTGGTTGCGATGGAATATCAACTATTCAATTGAACCACCGTATCTTCCCCACTACTTTTTAGCGCAAAGAATAATTCAGTAGCATAATTGATAGTCCGTCTAATGATAATAATAAGAGCTGTATTTCATAATACTTCACAGTGTGAAACATAAAAATCGGAAACACTATAAAAAATTATCTATATCAAATATTGTTTGAATTTATTCTTGAACTTGTATTTCGAGAGTTTTCTAATTTCTTGAGGAACATTTTCAAAATTTTCGAAATTAGATACCCAACATTACTGTTTTTGGACCAATTTCGTTTGGGGTCATTTTAGTTTCAAAAATCGGGTGCAATGGGAATGATCTGTTTCATAGTTTTATGAATTCTTCCCAATTTGTCTTCAAAAAATATGCACATTCATAAATATAAATACAGGAAAGAGTAAGGATTTTTGGTTGTTTGTCTTTCTTCATGAGATTAAAAAAACTTCCCACGCAGTTTTTTTCATTTTAAAATCCTGGTTACTTCAATTTAATTTCCCCAGAATATTATTCCACATTATTGAATATTATGGATTATGTAATTTTATTGTTCTCACTGCAAAAATGAGTGAGCGGAGTTTTTTGTCAAGAGTTAATATGTTTTCTATAGGTAATTTCAAGCTGGTTGACTATGATTGCTAGCTTGCTCAACTTTGCATTGAAAGTCCAAAGAACCCATATTCGTTTTTAACATTTGTATACACATAAGGTGGATCAGAGAAAACTCAAAATCAGACATTTATTGACTTTATGTTTTTTAAATAATCACTGACAACCATTAAATTCGCAATTTTTAAATCAAATCAATGAATCAAATTGACAAATATTTGTAAGTCTGAAGGTTTGTTTAGCAATAGCCCCCTAATAGTCGCTAAAACAACAAAGTGATTATACTATGTACTGTACACGAAAAATATATTAGATTTTAGCTTTCCCTTGCATATCAAGTCAACTTATCAAATGAAACATTAATTAATAGATTCAAAATATTATATATATTATAGATTTTATAATTCCCTCTACCTTTCACAAGTAAAAATAAAGTTCTGTTTATAAACAAATAACATAGCAACAACCTAGCAACAAGAAAACTCTACTATAATCAATGGTACCTAATTCAAATATACCGGGAAGGTAATGAATTGGTACATTTTTCCGTTTCAAAAATGAACAAAATTTTATTGAAATCGGTCAGAAATAAAATTATCTATGTACCACGGGAATTAATGAGCCTTAATTACCGATGGCAAAGTTTGCGTCCCGAGGGCCTCTGGCAGCAATTCCCTTGATACATAAATAACTATAATAGATTCAAAATGCTTACTTCTTTTTCTAATAACTTCAGTTGTTTATTCCGTTTCTCTTCTTCAGAATCCTCGGTATCACTAGATGACTCTGAGCTCGAACCAGAACTACTTGATTCGGATTTTACAGCTAAAGTTGTCACAGCAGCGCCACCACCTATCCTATTCAGAGGTTCGTCGGGAATTTTAGCGAACCTGGAAGAAAACAACACTATGAAAAACGAATATCATACTAACTGCTCGTGATGAAATAATCAATTGAAAACAAACTGCTACGAGAAACATATTATTATTAGTTGTGAAATCGGGAGTACAATGGAATCAGCTCCAAATTCATATTTTCTTCAAAGGGGTTAAGCCCCAACTTTTCTTTCTTATTCGATCAATATCAATTCGCTTTAAGAGTTCTTATTATCAATATTTTTATCCTTTTTAATGTACTTCAATCTAGACGGATACTTACTTAACCTCGAATACGTCCTGCAGCTTTCTAGCCATGGCAACTACATCATGATCTGAAGGGTTGTATTTGTAACAATTTGTGAAAATCAGTCGAACATCGGCAGCGAAGTCTTGTGGAGTGCGATACTCTCTGTTATCCATTTTTTGTTTAACTGTGCCGAAGTCCATGGGTCTCTTTATTATATCATGATAATCATGAAGTCCCAATAATTCCGCATCAACGGGTTGATAAAATGGCCAAGCATAATTCTGTAAAGAAACGAGAGAGGGAAATCAGTTCATGTTTCCACAACCTAACATTCATACAGAATGACAAGCTTAAAATATTTGGGCAGAAAACTCGAGGGGCTCGAGAAAACATTACTATAAACAAATTACACCAGATACAAAGATTGTGGCCTCACAATGTGATAATCATAGATAAAATGTTTTTCGTTATCAAACACTCCCATGAGTGCATCCAGAAGCCAGAACGTGTAGGGACAAGGAACGACTAATGTGGTGCATGGCAACTTACTGACGTTTGGTAGTGCATGTGCTGAGCCATTTCAGCTACGGATGTATCTACCGCATCATTAGAATGGATATATGCACAATTCCCATTACACATAAACAATCCCTAAAAAGGGCAGTAAACTCAGATCATCAATAAAACAGAGATAGGCCCGATACCGAGTAAAATAGCAAAGTTGTAAACCAAATGTAACTGAGTTTATTTACATTCACCTATCATGTTTGTTGTTTGCAAACATTGACTCTCTGTTGTCAAATTGTGAAAAGATTTTGAGTATCAATCATTTCGTAAGCATTCTATATTATGTAAAAACTGTTATTAAAATTCTAGAGAAATATGTATTTTCAAAAAGGTTGAAAAAATCTCGGCAGAGAATATATGACGTTTACAACTCATAAAGTGGTAGGGAATCTGAAAATGCTATGCTATTACCAGAACTATATCACTTTTGGCATCACCGCGGTATCAGCGGCCATAGTTACCTGTCGTTTGTGCTGATTCAGTTGTGTTAATAAATTTCGCGAGTATTTTCAACAGTTTTCGTGGATTTTGTCATATTAAAACAACTTCATGTGAAATTTGGAATCTTTTCTACTGACTTTCTAGTATAGTGAAAAACAATGACAAAATCTTGATGTGTTTGTGAAACAAACTGTGCAAGAAGTGTTTCATTTTAATCGCACAAGCTGAAATGAATCAGTTTCTGTGGTTCCTACCTGTTTATTCACACCCCCCTTTTGTACACATGTATCTTTCTGAGAAAGAAATTCTATGCTTGTGAATAAACATTATTATTATTATTATATTATTATAAATACTCCCCATAGACATCATAACTAATGGACTGGCCTTTATGACAGTTTTCTATATAACATGATGCAGAATACAATAGAGAGAGAAAAGATATGCACATTGAAGCGATGTTGTGAAGGACGGAATCGTAATTCTACACTTGAATTACTCTATCCTTCTCAACCCCTCTTTATATGCTGCTTTGCAGAAGGAATTCGCTTAGAGGTTATACTTGAAGTATTCTAACTCGCTCACTTTGCAGTCTCTCTTAGGGCCAATCCATTAGTTATAATGTGTATGATACTGTCACAAACCCAAAACATAACAGTCTCCGCCAGAGCTAACTCGTTTACTCGGCATCGGGCTTATATGTTTTATCGTTGAACTGAGACAGCAAACCATACGTGACAACTTTAGGTAACGAAAAAAGTTAAACTTTGGCTGTGGAGCTCGATATTTCTAAGCGTTCGATCGAGTTGTGTTGAAACTGCTCGCCATAAGGCCGTCACAGGGCTCACCTTATAGTTCAGTCGATGATTTATCTGTTACCTAACCCAAAAATACTGCAGTAAGATTCTGGTTCCTATTCTTGAAGTGAGTAGAACGTATAAGAGAAGAATAATCATTGAAGAGTTCAATTACATGAGCCACACTTCAAGGTATCCCACTGCTGGTATTCCACAAGGATCAATTCTAGGTCCCAAACTTTTTATACTTTATATCAATGATTTCTAATGTGCACATTGTAAAGAAGGACTTCAACAGCTAGTTTCTGCTATTGAATTATCATAGAGCTCTACTGATGCTCAATACCAACTTATCCAGAATTTTGAAGGCCAATATCCTCCTTTTAGCGCTATTAGAGAAACATATCAACTCGCCGACTTCCATCTTGTGCAAAAACAACGGGATAGCTCCTGAGTGGGCGGGTGGTGGCCGATTTCACTTTTACATCGAAGGTTCTAATCTCATCAGTTATTAACCAAAACAACTAAAAACGTACGTGTTTGATTTTTCCTCTATAAATATCAACTTCGGGTATTATTCTCAATTGAGAAAAAGCATGCCAATCAACATTTTGATGAAACTGCCTTCCTATACAATTTTAGCCTGAATTATCTACTTAAAGTATCGCCATCTATACTGATTCCAATAACTAAGACAAGGTACCACATGATTTGAGGATAAACAAAACTCTATAACTTTTCAGGAGTTCAAATGACTCAGCATGAATCAGGTTAAATATCATGCTACTTCATGAAACCATCATGTCTGCCAGCACACCGTCAGTTTTCAGCGGTACAATCGACTATATGAGAAAAAAACTTAATTTTCCATCCAAGAATAGGAAGTTGAGAGCCATAACACTATGAAAAAACTCAAAGTCGTAAAAAATGATACCTGTAGCAGTGACTGCATAGTGTCAGAAGTTATTGTTTGGTAGCAGCATCGTATTGAACATAATTCATGCGGGCACATTTGACCCTTTAAAAAAAAAGTCTTGTAGTACAAGAGGCTTGTCTCATTACCGCTCTTGAAACGTTTTTGATCATTTGAAGATATATTCGCCAACCAATCAATCTTCTTTTATTTTACCATTCCCAATTGGTTTTCAAGAACGAGAAAAAATATTATTCTTATTTGAAAAAGAATAATTTATCTGCATTGCACAAAGATTCGTTTAAAAAAATATGAAAAGTGAAAATACCTACGTGTCATAATGCTCGAGAAGAATGCCAGATTAGCTACTCTTCACTCACTAGTCTCTTTCTGATATCTGAATGAACGAGTTCATACTTCTCTTTCAAAAATAAAACACATATCTTAGTAATTAAATTAGAATATGCGCGTGCCATTCATAAAGCAGAAGGTTTTCCGCAAATTTTCGCAAGATGAGATGAAGTCACAATATTTTGTTTCAGTTCTGTAAGTATGCCTGAAAGAAATAAAAAATTACAATTTAAAAAAGAATTGCTGGTTTTCATTCCACAATATATAGTTGAGCATCGTTTAAGAAATCAAGTTTTCAATCAAATTTTTATTAACAAAATCTATTCAGAAGTATGTTTTATGAACCTCTGCAGTTAGTACAAAAAAAGGACAAGATTATAATTTATTGGACTGGATGCAGTGGCGTGAACTCAAAATTGGCATTATGTACAAAGATTTCCTTATCACCAAGTATCTGGAAATTTGAAACAAAATTGTCCAAATTCAAATTATGACTATACTCTCAATACTTCCAACAGTTTTCATTCACCAGAAGAGTTTTCACTTTCCACTTGACGTTGTTTCATGTTGTCATCATCAGAAGCCGATATTGTATTTTTTGGACCTTGAAAAGCTTCATTTTCTATTTTTTGAAACACAAGTCTATGGATATATTAGCAAAATAGATTCAAAAAAAGGCAGTACTGCTAACATCAACAAGCCATTGTTTCTGCTAAGATGAAGCAAAAATTGCCTGTATGAAATAGTTTCAAATCACACACAGTAATCCATCTACATCAAGGCCAATTGTAATTTAGGTCTCATCAAACACCATTCTCGATTCCTCAGAAATATAAGAAATCCAATAATTTTAATAGTAGTGTGATCGATTGTCTCATTCCTGAGATCAGTCATAATGCTTGTCTTGGTTTCGATCATTCACAAAATTTACGACGAAATTCCATGCATAAAGAGTATATTTTTGTGAACGAATACATTCATAATTACTTTCTTCATAAACTTCATAAGACATATCAATGTTCAACATCTTTGTCAAAAAATAAATTGTTTTAATCAAGATATAAAAATTAATTCTACTCCTAAATTTCTGAAATAAAAATTCAAAGAATCCTTGCAATTGCTCTGAACAAGAAAAAATTTCAATAGTCTAGTTCTGAAAGTGAATAGAGACTAAAATGAAAAAAATTAAACTTAATAATTATATGGGGCATTGAACTATAGGTACCCCCAATTTTTAACTTAGGGTTGAAAGCCCGACCCAGCCGATATATATAACATAAAAATTCCTTTAAGTACAGCTTTCACTCCTTCCATCTCTGCGCAACTAAAATCGTGATTTCATTCAAAATATGGTGTCATTTTGTGTCCGCTTACGTGACATTTCGTTTCGAACAGTGGTGCGCGTCTGGTTTGAAATTTACCTTCGAAATATTCACTTTAATATATTAATGTTTATTTAATTTCATATATTTGATGGGTTTGAATGACATCTGAATTAAAAAACTCGATTACAATTTGACGATAATAAAGAGTCGAAAACAAAATAATTGCGACAAATCGAAATTTTATGCGTATTTCTTATCAATGGTGGTCTAGATAGTGAGGATTTGTTGATCGATTACACCAATCCAATAGCACGATAGGATTTTCTGGGTTTTCCTGTATTTGACAGTAGTTAAAATGCAAGTGCGCTATCGAAAAAAATCTATAGGACACCCAGAGCGCTACAGCATTCAAGAACATTAGCCGCCCTTTGTCTGCACAAGGCTTTGCCTTCTGGGAGCACTTCTAATATGTATGAAAATGAGGGATATATAAAAAAAATGCATGCATAAATCATTGCTTTTACAAATGAGCCATGAATCAATTTCAAGTTTAACGATAGGTCAAGAAAAATCGTTGATTTCGATGTTTCATTTCTGCCCAGTGGAACAGAAAATTCGGGAAAATTTTTGTGCAAATTCCAAGATTTAGAGGTGAATACAGCACTGACAAAGCTCAACTCGAACTACATTATTCACTAGTTGAATCCTTTGGAAATTAAAAGGTACCCGCTCACCAAAAGCAATGATCCTAGGACTAAAATATAGTAGATAACATTACTAGTGCGGATTTTCACTTTCGCACAAGTAATTCACACTTTTTTTCCTACGACCACCTATTTCATTAAGCAAATGTAAATATCAGATCGTGTATATTGAGTGGCCTGACTAATCCCAAGTTTAATTTGTGAGTCTTTGTTTCAACCCTACTCAGCTTTTTGAATTTTCAAACAATGTGCCCGCGCCTGGTTCTCTGGTTGCCTATCTTTGATGCAGGTAGTTCATTTAAAAACCAACTACTTCACAAAAGAGACCTGTCAGATATCTTCACAAAGCTGGTTATAATCATGTAGACCTTTTTTTGCCAAATATTAACCCTTCCGCCCCTTTTTTTCTGGAAATTGTCTGCATCATCCATGAAAACAAGAGTTCTTTCCCCAGTAGGACTCATGTTTTTAATACCATGCCAGACACTAATATAAGACCACCTATTTTAATACAATATGTAAATATCAGATTGTGTATATGTAATATACCCTACGATATGAATTCACCTCAACCTGACAGCTGACAATCCCTAGAATGGTACTTGCAATTGACTAAAGCCTCGTGTCCACTTGCAAGTAACTTGCGAAAGTTTTTTCACCAAGTACTTGCCGGCGTGTCTACACTGTAGTCTAATTGTTTTGAAATTTATTGCGGCAAATTACTCTAGCAAGTTCGTTTGCTTGAGTAACGTGTACACACACTTCCAGAAAAATGTCGTCTCAGCAAGTGGCGGCTGCTGTTGTAACATATATCCAGTTAAAGAAACAAATAAAGGAAAAGGAAAATGACAAAAAGCGTAGAAAAATTTGGGTCAGAAAATGGATTCAGCGAAGATCTACGTTTGGCATACATGACAAGCTGCTCTCTGAATTGAGAATGGAAATGGAAATTTTTTACGTATGTCTGCGGAAGAATTTGATTTTTTGCTGAATTTGGTAAAAGAAAAAATATATAAAAAAGATACCAAAATGCGAGAAGCCATTCCACCAGAAGAGCGTCTATCCTTAAAATTAATTTCAAAGAATCAACAAATTTCCCACGTGCTTTTATACAATTCATTTGTCCCCTGTCCACTCTTTTTCTTTTGATTTTTTCCCCACTCCTGATTCAGTTGTGTCCTCAAGTTATGTAGCTTGCGCTGAATTTAATGTTCAGATGATGTGTTGAATAGTTCTGCTTATTTTTGAAATGCATCCTGTTTTTTTACTCTATTTTTAAAATCTTTGCAATGTACATTCCATATTTCTGGGTACAGTTCAAAATTTTCAATTGGCAGAATAGTTTCTTCTCTATTCCAAACACGTCGTTCCTCCATTTTTGTGCAAAAATCAGAATTTTAATTCAGATTCGAAAAAAATAAATAAAAGTTTAAAATAGTTCACAAAATCTCACAACTTGCTGCAAATATTTCGAAACAGTCTCGAAATAATAAAGTGCAAACTAATTTGCTTAGATTAGCCGTGTACACTACAAGCTCTAACAAGTCGGCAAGTACCTGGCCCGAGAGTAAACTTTCAGCAAACTTCCTCTAGCGCTGCTGTTTACACGCATTGCAAGTGACTTGTGAGAGTACTCTAGGCAAATTTAATTGCTAGTGGACACGAGCCTTAAGGATGAATATAGATTTAATGGCGTCGGGCAGAATCATTCCTTCCATGTAATGATTTCTGTAATATTTGTTTATAACTTTTTAATGCACATTATTGTTGTGTGAACTATGAATTAGTATATTGAGTTGCCAGACTAATCTCAATATTTTTTGTATCAGTCTATGTTTGAATATTGTTTCTATAAAAAGTGCACATGAATTTGCAATAACTTTCAGAGTGAACTGAAAAAATAACGATAATAAACGTTTATTTTAAAATATTACAATAAGTGAGTACTTATAAGACAACACTTCTTTTTCTTTATTTTTTATTTTTATAAGAAATTAGTTACATATCAGTCCAGTTTTTATATAAATAATAACAATAGGGAGGAGCAATTAATAATTGCATCTGTAAATCTTACAGGATTCACGGGATTGACGGCTTATTGACAGCTGTGAAGGAAGTACTTTCCGGACTAGTGCGGAGGGTAACTTTCCGCACGAGTGAGATTAAAGGTCACTTTCCATGGGAGTAGAGAGTGCAATATGCGTCACTTTCCTATGTGGTCGTAGAAAAAATGATTCGAGTCGAAAGGTACACATTTCAATAATCAGGAAATAATCATTCATACCAAGTTACCTTACCGGCGAATTTCAAATTTTGGCGTCGAAACCAAAGCCGCGGTAAAGTAACCGACGTATTCGAAAAAATAGTAACAATAAATTCTTACACTTACAGCATGCTTCTTGGAGAACAGTTCCATCAAAATTTCATTGCACGCCTTCAACGATTCGGACAGCTTGTCCTTCATTTTCTGCGACGCCGGCTGCGGAACGTGCCCGTCCAATTCCGGCCTCGTCGGCTTCTTGATTTGCCTGCCGGACTCGCGTCGCGTCGATATCTTCGCCGATTTCGACGACTCCAACGGCGGCGCATAATCGTACGCCGTGGCCGTCGGCGTCGTCGTATCGGCCTTTCTCTTCACACCTTTTTTCACCTTGGCCGGCTGCGAGGGAGGTACGACGCTGCCCGGCAACACGCCCCCCGGAGTCACGCTCGAGTCCAACGAATTCGCTATGGAGGGCGCGCCGTGGAAGTTGGAAGGCGGCTGCGTCGTCGCGGGTTGAGAAGGCAGAGAGCTGTTGGTGGTGGCGGGAGCTATCGTCGTGGTCGCCGTGCTACCCGGGACGGTCGCCGGCGCCTGGGTACCTAGGGGAAGGCCCGAGGAACCTACAAAAGAAATAGTATATTACACACCGAGGTAGGAAGTGAGATTCCTGTCGTGAGATCAGTTAGTTAACCGAGACGCAAAGCGTCGAGGTTAGCTATGGTCTCGAGACAGGAATGAAACTCACTACTGAGGTTTGTATACTATTTTATTTACAACCACCACATTTCGATTGAAATCAATAAACCTGTTTCGTTCTGAACATATCTAAAATTTTACATTTTACGACAAATTACCAAGAAAGCGGTTTTCTCAGAATAATCAAGTAGATATATTGTTATCGTGACTACGGGATATTCAATTGTCACCAACATGAATAAATGTCAGACAAAGTCACTAAATGACAGATAAAGCCTAGAATAGATGAAATGAGGGTGGGAAGTAGAGGTGTGTAAAGTGACACTTCAACTTTCAATGACGTTATAGTGTAGCCGCTGAAAAGAAAGAATGATCACGTTATTGAATTAACGTAACACACGTAAATACAAAGCACAAATGAGTACAGTACAGTGTAAACAGTTCATCATTTATTTCAGTTTAGAAGGCGTGGCATCGTACGCCGCGCAGGCTATATATAGATGCAGGCATTCACTGTTCACGCGTCCGTGAATTCTACCTTTTGAACGGCCCGACTATAGTAATGACAGCATTACATATATGGTTGTTAATAATAAGTTTTTCTACACCACAAAACACACTTTTCTGCATACTTTTACAATCGCAAACATGATTATTTCTCACAATAATAGGGAATATGCATGATTGTTTATGTTATAAATAAGTCATTCACACCTTAGTGACAGGCTTGAAAATATTCAAACTATTTTCCAAAGTGGAATTGATAATATTGAATAAATTGGAGCCGTTCAAACGTCACCCTGTAGCGCCCCCGCTTTAGAAAATGTCCAAGTACATATCTCCTGACGTATCTGTTTGTTAACTGAAAGCAATTCAATTGCTATACATATTCATTGAAGAAGCTAAAACAACTTCAATGTGCAAAAACACATTATAATTCCTTGCGATAAAGTGTTCTTTCGTATTTTAAACAGTGGTGTAAGATAATGAGAAGGAAAAATGTATCTCTAGAATCGTGTTTCCTTGCTGTAGATGATGTTAACGTAAGTGTGCTATATTTATACACAGCTCATTGTAAATTAGTCAGAAGTAAGTATTAGCTATTTGGCAGTAGAAAATTCGACTGTTCACACTATAACCTAACCTAACTCAGTTAACAAACTTCGGAATATAGATTTTTTATATACATATCTGCTGTGGGAATTCATTATGAACATTAATCTATGTTATGGACTCAAAATGTCGAAAATGTTTTATAGTATCGAAGAATTTCAAACCAGCTAATAGATTTTTCACTCAAAACATATTTTATCTTACTTAATTACGCTATTTTTTTAAATTGTCAATTTTAAATGTGAAGTGACTCTATGTAACCTATGACGACCAATAAATATTATTATAAATATTATTATTATTATTATTAAATACATCATTTAATATAATGGTGATCTTTTCGTAAGTGAAATCGAGATTTGATTAATCCACTGTTGTGACGTCTGAGGCCACATTTCATTTCGACCAACGGTGACGTGTTTTGTGAGTTTGCATTTCCCTCCCTAATTCTTTGATTTTAATATGATATTTTATGCGTTGAAATATTAATTGAACGAAAAAATTACCTTTAAGATATAAAATGATGTTAATAAAGATTTGAGAAAAAAATTTTTGAGAAAAATTTCTGACATTTCTGTGCCAAAATTCAAATACCCACACACACACTATTCACTGCTAGGCAACGGAGCAACATCTATTGAATCATTTGAATGTCGACAAATGTCAAGCTGAAATATTTGAAATATTCTTTTCCCATAATTTTTTAAATGAGATGGAACAAAAATGGACAGTGATAGTTCTGAAATCGAAAATACTCCGCCAGAAAACAAGTTCATTCCTTATCATTGAATTTACTACCTTCAACTTCAAAAAAAAATATGAAACTGCATAAAAACAGTTTATGGATTGGAAGAAAAAATACAAAACTAATAGTGTTTCTGAAATATAATTTTGGCATATTTTGAAGAACTATTCAAATCAAGAAAAGCCTCTCCTGTTTGGTCAATATATTTGGTCAATATATTCTTGCTTCTCTTGGGCACCATAATGCTAAGAATGTGTCAATGACATCATTCAATTCAGTTTCATGGTATAGTATTATTTTTAGCAAAAAGTCTATTGTAGACAAAGTATAGTGTGTACGAGCAGGAATGCAATTTCTCACTCATTTGAAATTAGCACTTGTTGCATAATATACTGTTTGGTTCGATCCAACTCTGTTGATTACTCGCTGTATCTGTGAATACCATACCAATCTATGTTGTGGACTCGAATACATTTCGTTTTGTAAGTTAGAATTTCTCTTCCTAATTCTTTGATTTTTAAATTAAATTTCATGGGTTTAAATAAAAACTGAATAACAAAAATACCTTTTGATTATAATGGCACTGTTAAAGATTCGAAAAACGAATATTTGAGACAAATTTAAATTTTATGAATATTCCCTAATGCTCGAATTTTGATATAAATATTAATATACCTAAATGAGAATAAGAATGTTTCTTTACGAATTTCAATATTAAATGCAAATAAGGATAATGAATGTTCAAAATGTTCTCCTACTAAGAAACATAATAAAAGAAATGTGTCTCATTGATTTATTCGACACGGTGGCCAGAAAAAATAGTATTGTACTTCTAAATTACAACAAATGGAAGAAATGAAGTATTCGGGTGTATTTATTGAACATTTGAATTTTTCAAAAAATGCTGAACGTGTAGCAAAGATACCAGGAATAAAAATCAATTTATTTGGACGAATTAGCAGTAATATCTTGTATTGGACAAAATTATTGATATATAAAACTATATATACTAAACAATAATTGCCATTTCAATTATTGTTCCCCTATTTTATTTTTACTTGACGAGACACAAATTGAAATTTTTCAAAAAACAAAACAAAATCGTGCATTGAGAATAATTCTCAATTGTGATAGACATACTCCCATCGAACAGATGCTAGAGAAATCTCAAATTCTCAGTGTCAAACAAACTATTATAATGAATACAATGATAATAATGTACAAAATTCTCAATAATTTATATCCAACTCATTTTTCAAGCAGTATTACTTTCATTAATGATATTCATAACTCTTCTACTAGAAGTTGTGAGAACATTTATATAAAAACACAAAGGTCTTAGAATTTATAATAATCTTCTAAGAGAAACAAAACATGGTAAAAATATAAATATTTTCAAAAGAAATTGTAACTATTAAATTCTCAAGCATGTTTCCATTTGAAATAATTTATGTATATTCAAGTGAATTATGAATTTACTTATTGTTATGTAATTTAGTATATTTGCTAGTCATAAAGTATTATTATTACTCACTGATTTAGATTTTTTTTAAAGCTCTTATGAGGCAGCAGTAATGAAAAATATTAACTTCGAACTAAGGAATATTCTTCTTGAAAACCTACCTGTGGTTGAAGCTACTGGAGTCGCACTGGTCGAAGATACAGTCGCTGGAGGTCGCCCTCTACCCGCGCTCGGAACGGGACCCGCAGGACCGGTACTTGTTCTCCCCTTCTTCCCCTTGGCCCCTTTGGTGGGAGTTTCCACCACGAATTCTTCTTTTGGCATGTCAGCCACTTTCGTCAAAAACACTTTTTCCAAAGTTTGTGCCATTACGACGACATCTTCACCGGGCTTATTGTAAACGTAACAATTCGTGAACATCGTGTTGAAATCTTGAATGCACTCTTTGCCCGACCAATAATAATTGTTGTCTAAACGTTTCTTTATTGTTCCCAGATCCATTGGTTGTTTTATGATTCTGTGGTAGTCCTGTTGATTGAAAATAAAATATTGATTCATTGATGAGTACAAAGACATTTTTTGGCGATTTAAGCTCTAATCGAAAATCCAAATCATAATACGTCTTGTTGGGCATAAAGTCACGCTGATCCGGGGTCAGGTCTAGAACTATAAATGAAACCTGCGAGCGGGTGCCAGATCAAATTCGAATGTGAATGACAATTATTGTCATTACGAAACAGTTAAAAGAAAAAAATATTGGGTCGCATTTCAGATGAAGACATCACGGTAGTTTTGCTACTTGAAGGAATACAGATTTGAAATTTCACAGAGAAATTCAGGTTGATGTGGCACATTCATTGGGATGCTCAACTGAGATATGAACTTGAAACATTGTTTTCTAGGAATTAAATATAGACTATTTTCTATATTTTGCTCAGGGTTAGAAATATGGTAAAGAGTTTCGAAAAAACTTGTTCAGATTATCATTTGAATCCGCTATATTGAGTTTGATGAAAAAAATATATTTTAATTTTTCATTATTTCGGATTATTTCTTTGTGGGAGCCACTCCATTTCACTGAAATATTTTACTACTCGATAATTTACCTCCATAAAGTTAGCAAGGCCACTTGCAGTAAAATCATTGTAACATTTTTTTTAAATGTCGTATAATTCTCGAGAATTTGTCGTGGAAAGAAAATAAATGTCGCTCTTATACTTTTTTTCTAAGGGGTGGCTTTGCTAACTCAATATCAAGTTAGCACAGCCACCTTGCTTAAATTCCTAATGAAACTCAAATCTCGAAACTATTATCGTAGATAATTGTCGAGTAATTGTTTTAGTTCATTCCATATGAAAAACAACCAAAAAAGTTTTTTATTTTCTGGAAATCACGCCCTTGTCATGTTTTACCTCGCATATTTCCTAGGTTTTGTACCATGTGGCAACACCGCTAGGATTTTCACTGTTTTTGCAACATTCTTTCATAAAATCGCGAAAGGAACCGGAATATGCAATTGTCGAGAAGTCAGTATCGATATGTAATTACTATTTTCGTTGAAAAAGTGCCTGAGATGAGAAGAAATTGTTATTGAACTATCGATTTTATCGTGAAACCCCATCGAAATTGTTTTTCAAATTCCTAAAGTATTGATCAAATGTCGTATGATATTCGACAATTGTTAATGAAAAAAAATCAATTGTCTCGCATATAGTTTTTTCCTAAGGGGTGGCTTTGCTAACTCAATATTAAGTTAGAAAAAAAAACTATATGCGCGACAATTGATTTTTATTCATTAACAATTGTCGAATATCATACGACATTTCATCAATACTTTGGTAATTGGAAAAAATTGTTTTTCGAAAGGAATTCGTGAAAAAACCCATAGTTACAATTTGTTCTCTCCTCGGGCGCTTTTTCAACGAAAATACTGATAACATATCGATACTGCCTTTTCGACAATTACATAGTTCCGGTTCCTTTTGCGATTTTATGAAAGAATGTTGATAAAACAGTGAGAATCCCAGCAGTGTTGCCACATGATATAAAACGTAGGAAATAGGAAATAGGTAAACCATGACAAAGGCGTGATTTCCAGAAAATAAATAACTTTTTTGGTGGTTTTTCACATAGAATGGACTACGACAATTACTCGACAATTGTCTACGTTAATAGTTTCGAGATTTGAGTTTTATTAAGAATTTTAGCAAGGTGGCTGTGCTAACTAAATATTAAGTTAACAAAACTACCCCTTGGAAAAAAAACTATATGCGCGACAATTGATTTTTTTTCATTAACAATTGTCGAATATCATACGACATTTGATCAATACTTTGGGAATTGTAAAAAATTGTTTTTCGAAAGAAATTTGTGATAAAATAGATAGTTACAATTTCTTCTCTCCTCGGGCACTTTTTCAACGAAAATAGTGATAACATATCGATACTGACTTTTCGACAATTGCATAGTCCGGTTCCTTTCGTGATTTTATGAAAGAATGTTGAAGAAAACGGTGAAAATCCTAGCAGTGTTGCCACATGGTAGAAAACGTAGGAAATATGCGAGGTAAAACATGACAAGGGCGTGATATACAGGAAATAAAAAACTTTTTTGGTGGTTTTTCATATGGAATCAACGACAATCACTCGAGAATTATCTACGATAATAGTTTCGAGATTTGAGTTTCATTAGGAATTTTAGCAAGGTGGCTGTGCTAACTTGATATTAAGTTAGCAAAGCCACCCCTTAGAAAAAAAGTATAAGCGCGACAATTATTTTCTTTCCACGACAAATTCTCGACAATTATACGACATTTAAAAAAAATGTTACAATGACTTTACTGCAAGTGGCCTTGCTAACTTTATGGAGGTCAATAATTGTCAGTGTGTCAAATTATGACTTTTCGAGAGCACACTTATTGTCAAATAAAAAAATTTATAATAAGAATCAAATTTCGTTCTCAAATATTTTAGTCGAGTTCCTTAAAAAATGTGCCATATCAATATGTATACTTACGCGAAAATTCAATTTTGTATTCCTTCAAATAACGAAAATATTGTGTCCTCATTTTAAATGCGACAGACTGTATATACAGCATTTTCAATTGCATAGTAATCGATCATTAAAAATGTTATGTTTTCTTTGGAAAACGGATAACCAAAAAATATTAATATTCGTGAGGAATGGATACGACGCTGCAACAGGCAAGCATACCTTTCAAATGTACTTCAACGAAATAGTTTCGTATCAGTTATGAGCTGAAGAATAACCCAGTGATTTTCTATACTTGGATCGAGTGAGTCAAACCAACAAACTGTAAAAATTTCTTCACAATCAAATTTTCAACCCATATTTTGCGTTCAGAGTACAGTAGTCTTCGGAAATCACGCTGCCACTATTGAAAGAAGACTTACAGAATGCTCTCATTTCTCTTAAAATTCCAGGTGAGTTACAGAACATAATGTATTCTTCTGAACTGCGTCATATGATGTAAGTCATCTTAGGGTATAATCTTAAAACTGATTCTCGCACAGATGTATTGTAATTGGTGGCGAGATGATTTTTATTATTGGTTGGTTTGTATCGAACGATTAAAGTATAGAAAATTCGTCATCAGCTCGTCGATATAATTCAGTATTCTGCATTTGTAGTTTCTACAGTATTCTCTAAACCATCCAATATTGTTGAAAAGTTGGGGTCAACAACCACCACACGAATGTGGCACAATACTTTTTGGTTTTTACAAAGGTTCTGTATATCGTATACATAATCCTTGAAAGAAAGATTGAATACGCGGTTGAAGGATATTATTTTAGTTCTAGCAATGACCACTACGCAGCGCGACTTTTCGGTCGACAAAACGAAGTTAGTGCGGTACCACACATGGAGTTTTCATTGAATTTTAGAAACTGAAAAATAATCACTATACTATAATCAACGTTGAAGTGCTTACAGGCAAATTGAGTTTTTTGGCATCAACAGGTTGTTGAAAGGGCCATGCGAATTGGTGCTTCCAAACAGCCTTTAGTACGGTTTTCTGCAAAAATTGCAGCTGATTGGTGACGCGCCCTGGCATGTCTGGAGGAGGTTGGACGACAGGTTGAACTATGCCATTGACGGGTTCAACGGGGGGCTCGTTACGGGGCGGCCGTTCCATATTTTGCTTCCTGAAACAAAAACAGTTTTATTCGATAGACACCAAATGAGGATGACTAGGGATGTAAAATGTAAGTAATGACGCAGTCTTTGGTTGAATTCCGTTTATCAGGCACACTTAGATAAAAAAAAGGTTTGCCGGAACTTACGTATTTTGGCCCCCTGAAAGAAAAATTCAAATGAAATTAGTTTCAGAGATACGGGCCAATTTTGGGTAAAAAATGGGATTTTATAGTACACGTTTCTGCGGCAAAATAACACTCGAAATGCAACCTTCTTCATCAGCACAATGTAAACACCCTTACAATTCGTTTTACACATTTTTTCAATTAATTGAAAACACAACTCTTCATAAATAAATGCGTCCATTCGTTAGCAGTCAGGAAAACAACAGATCCCAGCACTTGACTAATATTCCTGTTGAAACTTTTCATAGAGATCGATTACCCTAACACCAAAATGATATTTTTGCACTTGACTATTGGATCTGTTGTTTTCGAGGTTGTTTTCCTGACTAGGACGCATTTATTTATGAAAAAGTGGTGTTCTCGATTGAGAAAATGTGTAAAACGAATGAAAATCCCATTTTTCTCCCAAAAATTGGCCCGTATCTCCGAAACTTCTTGAGAGCGCCGAAAAGTTACATTTGAATTTTTTGTTAAGGAGATCAAAATACGTAAGTTCTCGCAAACCGTTTTTTAAATCTTAGTGTGCCCGATAAACGGAATTTAGACCAGTCTTTAGTTTTAGGAAACCTCTCAGAAAATAAATACATATTATTATGCTAAGCTGATCCAAATTAACCCAGAACTCTCCTCTTAGCATTGTTATTCGTATTTACAATAAAATTCCTCAGAACATGAAAGATCAAGAATCATTTTAAACTGAAAAATTCACCAACAAAACTCCTTAAGGGCGGCTTGCTCTATACTTTGGGTGAATATTCTAATACGTAAAATTTATTGGGTATTTCAGAATACTCTGCATATAATATTTCAACTAATTAAGTTCATATGCTGCAATTTAAAATGAATTCAACATTTCGAAATTAATTTATACCAATGTGGTCTTTTTAATGAATAAATTTGACGTTTATGTTTTCACGAGGCAAGATCAACGAGTTGGATTTTGAATTGACCTCGAGCACGGAGATAGATTTGTTTTCCGAAACGTAAACAATAATAAGTCGTTCCTTTTTTTTATATTTATGGATACTTTCATGGAATGCGGACTGTCATAACTCGTGATCGTAAAGTTCAATAGACAATATTCGATTAGAATCAAAGTGTTGGCCGGCTTTCGTATTTGTCAATTGGAAATCGTGATTTCTGTCATCAATGTCAGTATTGTCGAAGTCACAACTAGTCAATGACCACGGTTGAAGACTTGCTTTGAATCAAATATTCTGAACAAACAATTTGTTCAGGCCAGTCCCACCTTACCTGCACAGTAGGTTGATAGACTAACACCTATCAGGAAACCACTATGCCCTTGGATTATACTTGGAAGTCACTTGTCAACAATTCGGGTTGACCAATCAGGTGAAATCTGACTTTGACAATATCGACACTGATGACAGATGTCGCGAATGCCAATGGACGATAATAAAATGGGACCGCCACTTCAATCCTCATTGAATATCGTTTATGGACGAACTCGACCACTACAAAATCCCCCTATTCGACTAGGTCGAAGTCAACTGCCATTCAAGCAGAATACACAAACCTAATTTTTGTTGCCGAAGACTAGCCTAGGATTTTGACGTTTTATCGAGTGACAACGAACTTGACCTTTAGGCCATGCCAAGGGGATTATTGTAATTCTATGTAATTATTATAGTGTTGAGCATTTTCCACTGTAAAGACCGTGATTTGAGCGGCAACAGGAAATTTTCGTTGGAACTCACTCTTCAAAACCAACGAGGTATTGATCGACATCCAGCAGTGACATATTCGAAGAAAATCTTGCAGGGAGATCTCCATCCGGACTTGAATAATAATCACTCATTTTCTGAAGATGACCACTACACATGGAGTACAGATAACTAGTAATCTTGAAAGGTGTGGTATACCATTTTATAACCATTCAATTGATTAATTCCTAGAACTAACATTAAGGATGTTGTTGATTTAATGATAATGTTACTTAGGTTGCATACTTGCAACCCTTACCTCATACAGGTATTAGTTTCTTAATGACGGGGGTTCTTATATTTCATTGATTCGACCAACAAGATTGGTGACAAACTGACAGTTATGACTGCAAGGTCGAATGTATTTGATAAAACGTCCAAATTTGGAATATGCACTTGTTCAGGATATGTAATCAGAAAGAATTACAAAAAAAATAGGCTTGTAAAAATAATTCTTTCCTCAAAAAAAGAAAGTGTGTCACGACTGATGATGAGATTCGCGTTCAAGAGTTTCTATAGAACTTGTTCCACTGCCAACATAAGAGACTCAAAGTCTCGAAAAAACAACGATGATATTATTCAAGTATACGAAGACCGACGTGTCTAAATGAACTCTTAACAGGTTATCAAGAAAACGCTGCCACGTGACGACTGCGTCTTGAAACCCAAATGGCATGTGTGGAATCGATACAACCCTCTACCTGGAACAGTGAATGCAGTTTTGCCTTCACTACTTTCTTCAAGCCTAATTTGACAATAAGCCGATTTTATGCCAATTGAAGAATCAAATTGTTTCATAAATAATCTCCAAAACGACGTTCTTACACTATTAAATTCAAATCGATCGGCAATAAAATTCTGACATAGTTTCAGGAAGTTTGTTGTTGTAAATGTTTTTTTTTCAAATTATGTATTTGCATCAGTGAATTTTCTATTTTTTCAATTCAACTTTTTCTGAAGCCATTCCTTTTTCTGACTGCTTATCAGTAAGTCCCTTCCTCTGCAAATGATATTCTAATATCTGATTGTTGTTGATTTTATCCCTACTTATGAACAGGTAATGTTTCCTAGGATAATAAAACTAATAATTAACCTGGTTACTTTCTACTTGGAATGTCGCCGGCACTTAAGTAACTGAATTTTCTGCCTAGACAGGTAGAGAAAGTGATCGTTTCATATGTATTGAAGGAAAATTGCATTTTGTAGATCGCCCAAGAAGGCGCCAAACAAAGTATCACTTTTTCTTCCAACAACGCAAAATAGTATTTTTACCACTGTACTTTTGGATATAGGTGATGAAGACGTATAATTATCATGTCTTGCGTTATTCAGAGATCAAGTTTCAACTGAGGCTCCAACATCAACACTGAACGTAATTAAAAAACACTTTGGTGATTACTGAACAGTTTACAAAACCGAGACTCGTATTTCGCAATACATTAGCTACTTCAAGAAGAAAACATCCTCTTTTCCTCTTTCAAAAAGCATTGTCTGGTGAAACACGAATCGTGTTTTTTTGTGAACCTCATTATAGAAAAATGTAACAGGAAACTGTATTATCATTTTTCAATATGGACGTTAGTGAAGTATCGATCAGTACTATTCATCTTATATCATATTACTGTCTATATTCCTTGCATTTACACACTTCTAATTGAATTAAGGATAAGCATAATATTAACTGAAGTGAACTGGCCGATACTTGATGATAATCCACATTTGACAAAAAATGTCACAGTTTCTTGTAAGATGCTCACAACAAAACCGAATATTAATTAGAATATCGTGTACTAGGACAAGTATTGGCACTGCCCCCCCCCTCTCTCTCTTCAAATGTCTAGCAGTCTTCATTCATCAGTCATACCATTTTCCATTCGCCCTTTTTACTCCCAGTTGCAATATACCCACACCTGAATTCCGCGATGCAATTTCTAGCGGCAACTTTTCGCTGCGAGAATTGTCATCAGTCTGTCAGTTTTCATTGCCAATATTAAAAAATACTAAGATCAACGCCTACATTATCACACCTAATATATGATTTCATTCATTGTCAGTTTCATTTAATTGTAATGAATTTTAGCCACTACTTTTATGGTTCCTTCAATTTCGAAAAATAATTAAAATTTTCAAAATTACCGTCACTCGCAATGGCGTCACCACATATTTGTGGTTTGCGGCACAAATTCACTACATAAATATCTAAATTGCTACAACTTATGACACCCAAAAAAACCCACGCAACTCGAAAAACTTGCACGAATACATGCAATTTTCTCGAGTTGCAGCAGCAAATTGCATCGTAGAATTAGGGTGTTAAAATTGAACCGTAGCAATCTATCTGAGCTACTTTCATTAAGAATGGGAAAAATATCCACGAGTACGTATTTTCATGATAATACTAACGAATATTTCAGTAAAGATCTAAGAATTCAAATTATTAAAAAAAATTCAAATGAAGGTTACACAATGATCCAATTATTTTGTAGGATGAAAGATCTGAAATTCAAAAATATTCAACTTACCAAATAAATTAAAATTTTGTGACCTGGGCCTATCAATCAGCTGGTTGAGAACTTCTCTGTGTATAAATTATAATATCCCATGCTTCAGGATATTTCATTACAAAGCAAAGAGCATTGTAATGGGCATCTGCAATTGAAAAAAAAAATCTTTCATCTCTACCGATAAAAATTTTTCAATTTGATTGTAGAAACTGAAAATGATAAGGGATGTTTTATTTGAATGTGTTCTCAAAAGGTGTTTATTTATGAACCCCCCACATATATTGATTCTGTGAAAATACCTCACTGAAGACCGGCTTTTTAATCTACTGCCTAGAACTTATCTGTCAGCTGAGGGGCAATTGTAGATACCCCAGTGAACTGTAGTGCAAGTGAAAATTTCAGTTGTCAAGCAGCAAACGATTCTATTCGCTAATGCTTAGCAAATGAACCAACTCCACTGGAGTTTCTACAACTGACCCAAGTCCTCAACAATCTAATGTCTCAATTATTTATAACTATGTTTTAAACCTCATGGCAATTTTCAATCGTTTTGTGTAAAGCAATCAATTCAAATCTGGAGGTGGATGTCGAAAAATTAAGTTTTCCTAAGACGAAAAAAATCATCAAATCAAATATTATCATCACTTGGTATTTAATGTAGTTCGGTTTTTATGTACATTGGGGTCAATCACAGTTGCAAATTCATTTTTCTACAGTTGTGCTTCTTCAGAATCATTTCCCTTCCGCAAGTAAGTACTCAAGCCTTTTAATTTCTATACCTCAAATTACCGCAGCTTTCAACGAAATTGCAAACACGCTACCGTAAAAATCAGTTAGACGCCACAGAGCGCTTCGGCACCCAAGATAATTACCTGGCCCTTGCCCGCACTCATAAAAATGCTAAATGAGGGAAAATATGAATTTTTTGCCACAAGGGTAAAAAAAATACTTTGGCAATTTCATCAGAGGTATGAAATGGGAAAATATAAACAAATGGTAATAACATCTATCTCTTTCATCAAGTCTCGTAAGCTCCGATTATAGGGCTGAAGCTGAAGGTCGCGGGTATATTAAATAATAACCATCAACCCCTTTCGAATCGCAGAAGTTTATGTTCTGAATCCTTCTGAAGATAACTTTAGAAATCGCATTATCAACTGATAAAGACATATCTTTCAATTTCTATTCCATAGTCAAACTCAACATTCACAGGTGACCCTTCGTTCATAAAAGGAAACTAACATTTCCTACGGGATTTTTTCAGGAGCTACGAGCTCATGAGATTTAATATCCACTTAAATTAACCTTCCGTTTATTGGGATCTCAATCAAAATCGCAGCGCCACTTTGGAGAAAACATCAACTTTGACCACTATTCGCAATTAAGGTTAGAACTTGCGATTATTACTATTACAGCTGATTTGCGAAAATAATGCGGTTACAAACTTAACGTAACCATTTGTAAAACGGTAACTCTCCATACCTATCAGACCAGCTACTGTTTTTTATAGTTACAAATGCAGAGTGAAGCAGTGAAAAAAAATACCATGTTGCATTTTTTTATATAATAATGTTGTACGAATTGTTATAAAAAATTGTTCTAAAATTGTTCGTTCCGTTAACCAGCTGACGAACCCTCAGAAGTCGAAACTTGTGCGAGCAGTGGATCAACGAGGCGCTACCTTTTTAACGTGCAATTACCCAGCATTGAAGAGATATATAATAGAAGCATTTAGGTACCTATTTCTGAAGTGATTCATCAGAATTTTTTTTTGGGTATGTTAAAACGTAATAGCCAATTCATTGTACCTACTAGGTAAATATTTCAAACAGAGGGCTCAACTTTAAAAACTAATTTTGTTTCCAGTTCTTGAATTTGTAGTTTTCGTACTAAACCCTGTACAACACTAATATCGTTGGATTCTTTTATAACTAACTAACTGATACGTACGTTATAATTATATCCAAAGATTATATAAGTAATGGTAATGATTGTATTTGTACTAATCGTTTCGCAATAAATAGGTAGCACCCAAACGTTGAAACGAGCGTTTTGTTGGTGGCAGAGATTTTCAGCTTATATCGTGGTTATCTATACTACTATTATAAAGAGGTAGACTTTGTTGTGGGTTATCTCCGGAAATACTGATCCGATCATGAGAATTCTAAAACTAATGGTCGGTTCATACACCACACTTTTACTTTATCTTTTACTTTTACCTTAAGAATGGAATTGGACCGTTCATACACCAGTGTTAAAGTAAACAGTACGCATGCGCAGTGATCAAAAACAAACGAAGAAGAAGTAATCGTGGGTTACGTCATTGTTTTTATTAGCCATTTGCTATTTTGTATCGGATGACAGATATTTCACTGAGCACCCATTTTATATCATTTCTGTAAAATATTCAGAAGAATGCGTTTCCCTATAATGTTGGTGACACTGCTTGCTGTGATGACTTCACATGCACGCATGCGCAGTCCCTAAAATTATTTAATTATCTCATTCTTAAAGTAAAAGTTCTCATCCTTAAACTGAAAGTAAAAGTGCCGTGTATGAACGCCTCGATTGATTTACATTGTGACAACTTTCTTAAAGTAAAAGATAAAGTAAAAGTGTGGTGTATGAACCGACTATAACAGAGAGCCACACTATTCATTAAGATTGAATGAAAAATTCGGTGAGAAATGATATTATAAGTAAATCAAGTAGGAGAAAAGCGGGCGAAATGTGATGCGTTATCGGTGTGCGTCGACTAGATGGTTCGGTTCGACTGATACGCTCCTTTCAAAGTTAAAATGGACAAAAAAGAAAATTGCTTTATATACGGTACACCTCGTACTAGGCAAGAATTTTGAACTTTTTCATAATGTTTATTACCAATCAATCGAAAATAAGCTATTTCCAACTAGCCTTTTTTAGTTGAAAAGTGATTAATGATACATCAAGAAGGGATCGGAATCACCGTACGTAACCAGTTGAAAAAAGTTACTGGATTTGTCAATTTTGTTTACCATATCGCTTGTCAGTTTGACGTTATTCCAAAAGTTTATAAATTTCGACTGGAAATCATTGTTTGCTGGAGTAGTATGTAATTTTTTCTACTCCCACCCGTTAATATGCTGATTGTTCTAGTTCAGTTGGGATATGAATTCCACCAATCACAGAAAACATACTTGGTTGCCAGGGGCAACCTTGTAGAACCGTCACAATTCTGATCTGTCTACCTACAAACACGAAATCCAAGTTGTTTTATTTGAGCATAAATAAATGTACTCATTTCTGAAATATTTTCTTGTCAAGTTTGAATTGTCACAATTGATCTTTTTTTGTGAAAGACTTACATCTACTCTCGACACCAAAAGTTAACTGAAATTCTTCCAAGTGGCCTGTTGGTTACAGTGTTAGCCCTCTGCGAGGGGTTGACCACATGGGAGTTCCGGTGTAAAATTGATAGGAATTCCGGGGTATTCCGAGGAAATTCCCGGGGAATTCCGGGAAATTCCGAAAAATTTATGAAGAAACTATAGGGATTATTATTAGGTAACTTCGATTTATTCGCGCAATAATAAAAAAGCATACAGTAAAATTTCAATATTTATATAAAATCATAATTCAAAAACAAAACACCGGTGTGAATAATCCACTTCCACTGGACGAAGAAAGTTAGGACCTTTGTTTTGAAAGAATTTGTGGCGAATTTTCAATTCGAAATACATTTTGTTAGCGACAAATAAGCCTGATGACAACAATCTTCATGATCTGGTACGTCCCTGGAGGGGTGTGTTGGGGAATTTTTTGCAAATCAAAAAGTCAATAACTTCTTTCAATGGAATAGAACCCCATTCTTATTCGAATATATATGAATTGGGCATGTGAAACAGCCCAAAAAAACTTTGTGTCGTAGTTTGTGTGTTTGTTTTTGGGGTCAACCTCTGCGACTGTCATTATTTTCCTCAATATTTCAAAAATGACGTGTCTTGAAATTTCACTCTACAAGACGAAGGGACGTCCTTGATTGTGGAAGAGAGACTAGATCATATTTGGCAGACAAAACACAGGTTGTCTACATTGTTGCCAGCGGTTACCGAAATTTAAATAAGACGGTTCTAGCTCGCGTTATACGATCTGAGTTATATAGTCAATGACTGCAGTCTTTGTATGATTTCTGAAGTTTTTCTGCAGTTCCATCATGTTATTTGGACGGTTTTATATAATTTATCGGTTTGTAATAAAAAGATGATTGGATATATTGTGGTTCAGTGTCAACTGTTCTCATTTGAGTTTATACAGGGTGAACACACCGGTGAAAAATATTTTTTTATTTTCCTAGTAGGTAATGTTGAATGCTTATCAATGATTTTTGATATTATGGAATATACGTTTTTGGGAAACAGTTTATTTTCGTTATATAAGCGATGACAAAAACGTATAAAAAGGATTTTGTCCACAGATTGAGTATCCCGTAATAATTAAGCGGTTGAAAATAATAGAACTCGCTCAATAGACCATAAAATACCTTATTTTTTTCAATGACAAATTGTATTTTTTCGATACTTATTTATTCTAACGGATTCAGAACTTGATTCTATAAGGAAAAATGATGCTAGCAAAACAAACCTGAGTGGAATCAGACGATCCGTTCCCTTTATTTTACGATTGTGACTTGCATTAGATAGATGATTTATTTTGTTTCCGATATAATAAATACCAGCCTCAATTAAAATGTGAAAAGTTTTGATATGTAAAATCCGATATTATTCAGATTGGGTCATAATCATGACATGGTCTACTTAAAAGTCTGAAGTTTATGTTCCACTCAGAAATCTCAAAAAAAAACTTTGGTGCCAAAGTTCCGAAATACATCTTTCATATTTCGTCGGGTTTCCTCGGAATTCCCCCGGAATTCCCAGTATTTCCGTCATTTAGTTTTAAAATTTTATCGATATTTCTTCAAATTGACATATTTTTTTTGTAGGAATTCCGAGGGAATTCCAGTTTACGGGAAATCCAGTGTACACATTTTTCCTCAGTGGTCAACCCCTCGGCCCTCTGGGAAGAGCCACTTTATAGTCGTGGGTTCACGTCCCACCAAAAGAGTTTTTTTTTTCTGGCCTTTTTGATTTGACATTCAAATTTAATTTGTATCATTCAATATTGAATTTAGTGAAGTTCCTTTCCTTTGAAATTTTCATAAATATCGAAAGAATACTCTATATCTAAAATCGATTATCAATCTGATACTTGAAAGAGAGTTCTGAAATATTTACCTGGTCGAAAAAAAAAATCGAATGGATATTGGCAATATCCACTCTTGTTGTAACTACTATTACTTTACGTAACTGAGTGATAAAGATTATACCCAAGATATAACTGATTATAAAAAGAAAGGCGTTTCGATATTCCCGCCAACTTTAAAAAGCGCCACTATATATGTCGGAATCAGTGAAAAGTATTAATATTTTTCCTGCCTCCTATTCTCCTCAATTTGTACATCATTCTTCTCATTGTGATGTAGGAAGTAATCAAATACACAAATATCCTGGCAACACACTTTCTCTTTCCCGAACGGATAGAAAAAATATTTCAACCAGATTCTTATTTTAGACCATTCGTGTTTTTTCGATTATTTTCAATTGCAACTTCAACATTTCTGAAGGCCGTTTAACAAATATTGTTGTTGAGCGATACGCGTAGTGTTATTGTATCATCTGGAAGTATAAGGGCAGAATAATTGCCGGTAAAGAATTGCACGAAATACAAGTGGCGAACCGTACAACTGCCCTAGTTTAATTGTTGTAATCAAGATCGCACATTTTTTGTTTTCCATCTTTTTTATTTGAGCTTTGACCAAGTGTGTCCACCATCTCGATGCATGTACTAGTGTTATCCTTATAATAATCACAATATTAATAATAATAATAATAATTATCCTTACCTTCCTTTTTTTTCAAAAAATTATTATTCGGTTTTATAAACATTTCACAATGCCATTCAAGAAAATATTTATTGGCTCATTTCAATGATGCCATATCAAATATTAATGATCTGTTTTGATACGGATGTATTTTGACCGGGTTAGCAGGAGGACTTTGTGTTATATTCATTTTATTCTTTTTTTAATTTTCAAACCCCCCAGTCTCTTGCTTGGTAGTAGACCGGCCACGTTTTCACTGTATGGCATTTCAGGGTCATTTTCTCTGTTTAACATTTAAGAAATAAATACTTTTTTCGCAAGTGCAATATTGATAACAATCAATGTTCCTAATCTGGTGTAGATGATGTGAATCTCAAAGACAGAACGCCATTCGTTGGATGACCAGACTCAAAAAGCCTCATATCCCGAGACCAATCAGGATTTGATATTTGACGGCTGTTTCGATCCGTCATAGACCTCCTCAGCGATACTAAGCTGGACTTGCGAACCCCAAACATTTACTTACAAAGTAAATATCCAAATCTAGCGAGAACCTCAATGGCAGAACGCCATCTACCAGGTGATCAAAGACTCAAACACCTCATACACCAAGTATGGGAGAATCGTCTTCGGTCTACTTGCAGAGGAAGCTGCAGCCCCCGATAGAAATCAGAATTCCAATGAAGATTCAATCAGAATTCTCTTCATGCTTTTATCACGGTTTGTACCTTCAGGCGGTTTGACTGCGCAACCAGAGGCGGGGCTTATTCCACAGTGACCCACCCCCTTGGTGAAACTCAACTATTCATCTGTTAGTACAAGAATTATCGATGCACTCGGTATTCAAACTCGTATACCCTCATCTTCTGATTCAAACCCTAATATTTGGGAGTTTTTGGGTCGCTCGTAGTCTGGCTGGCAAGACGTCTTGATGACAGCATATACGAAATCTGGTTGACGCTTTGAATTGAATTCGGATTGGGAAACAGCGAAGAATTCAATGGTTTTGTTATATAAATACATATTAGGTGTTTTCACAGTTTAGTCATTTATTTTAACAGCTTGTGGAACTCGTCAAAAGAAGTTGATATACAAAAAATCATATACCTATATAAAAGAAAACATCATAATCATGTTAAATGGATAGCGTTTTTTCAAAAACTGTTCAAAATCGTCCCCGTTTGTTCGATTAAGGTGCAATCTTGCTCGGCGAATCCACGACTCTTTACAAGCTACGAAAATAAAATCTTGGTGTTCATGAATTGAATCACAAGAATTTTCAATGCGCTTTTGAGGTTTTTCCGGAGGATTAACTGCTCCATCGCTATACACCAACTCTTTCAAATAGCCCTACAGAAAAAAATTACATGGCGTTAAATCCGGGGAGCGAGCAGACCAAAAAATTGCGATTTTTTGTGGGTCTGTTTGACAGAGTTGGCCTTTGACGGATCAGTAAATAATCTGGAAAAACTTCAACAGCGCATTGAAAATGATTGTGATTTAATTCGTGGACACCAGGATTTTATTTTCGAGGCTTGTAAAGAATCGAGGATTCGCCGAGCAAGATTGTGAGTTAATCACAAATGGGAAAGATTTTGAACATTTTTTTGAAAATGATATCTATTTGAAATGATGTTTTTTTATTGTTAATAATGTAAACAACTCTCTTATTACGAAACTCTAAAATTTTTAACTCATCAATTTGAAACTGATGAGTAGATTATCAACTTCTGTGATTCACCACAACTTGCATTCTATTTGAAATGCCCAACTCAAGGCAAGCATTAACCATTCAACCATTCTTGAAAGTTTTCACGCTTATAAAAATATTTAACTTTTTTTTTTCATTTGTGATTGAAAAGGGGTCGGAAATACCTACAACACCCCCTAATCCGTTTTTTCTCTTCATCAGTGTCGCTATACTTAGCTCTGCTGAAATGTGATTTTGTATTTAGGGTACTTTCTTCTGAAAAATGCCGTCAGGTAACTGGAAGTTACACTTTTCAAAAGTATCATAGCTATTCCAAATTACAAATTATCATCAAAATTCATTTTTCTTGATTCAAACAAATAAACAATAAGCAAATATCGATGGAAATTTGCCACTACTGTTTTCTCAAAAGTGGCGCTGGTAGTTTTTACTTCATTTCATGGACCGAGTACAAACTTGACATAGAACGTGAGACATTTTTGTAATAGGATATGTTATGCTGCAAATGGCCTTGCTGTGAAGGAAGTGAACAGAAGCTCTGAAAAAGAGGGGATGCTAAAAAAACAACGCAACTATACCGGTGGTAATTATTTATGGTATTTTTATCAAACGCCATATAATTTTAGTGGATTCATTCAGCAAATACGCCTTGTTACTAATTCCCCATGCCATTCCTCAAGTGCATCATGGTTACTCGCGGACCCGTCAACCATAAATCGTCGCAGTGATTTCCTAATAAAACAGCGATAAATTCTCAAGAGGAAAAAACTGTGCTCTGTAAGGGAATCCAACCAACGACCTCTCGATCATAAAGCGGACACCAAACCACCTGTGCCAACTCGCTCGCCCGAGACTGTAATATCAATGAAAACGGGGTTATTTGACAATTTCCAAAACAAAAATATAATATATTAACCCCCATAAACGGCAGTTATAGTTAATATTTTTTCCTACGAGCGTATGGTAAAGTGCCCCTCTTTCAGGAAACTAGGCAGGCGTGAAGTTGTTCTCATCCACAACATACACTGAGAAAAATATATCGAAATTTTTCAATCTCTTCTGGAAATTCAATATACTCCTCGACAATCAATATGGTGCTTCCTTTGATGAACTGAGTTGAAAATCTGATGATTCTGAGTTATTCAGATCATCTAAACGGGATGAGAACTTCGTTGAGTAACTTTGAAATTTCTTTTTGTAGAAGTTGATATTGTACGCCTTTCATTTTCGAATACGATATTCCATGTGGTCGACCGCATGAGAAAAGCACCATGTTGGAGTTTTCCAGGCAGTCTAAGGGGGTGGAAATGGGGATGAAAAACTATGAAAAATTTTATTTCGTGAATTTGACCCTATACGCCTTTGATTCTCAATTATATCATTCCTTCTGAAAAAAAATAGAGGGTCAAGTTAACAAACTATAAGTATTTCAACCCTATTTCTACCTCCTTACTCGACAGGAATAACATATTCGAAACTGAAAGGTGTACAATATCATCATTCATTTCATTTATTTCAACTGCTAACTTAAATTGTATAAAATGGTTATTAGAATATATACATATTTATATATGAAAAAATGGTAACATTAGAATAAAACTAACAACTTGAAATACAGAAGAGATTGAAAAATTTCCAAACCTTTTTCTCAGTGTCTGTTGACAGCATCATACCTATGAATAACTAGTATGTAGTTAGGTACATATTTTTATACAGAGCGACACTTTCTGAAGAATGAATATTTGGTCCATATACTCATCAGGTCATTGGAGGAACTCATATCACTCAAAGGGCCAAACAGTCATGGAATAATCAAAAGTTTGGACTACACTCCCTTGGCTACATAGATAGATAGATTTATGAGCCTTCAGGTGCACAAAGAAATACAGATAGAATAAGTCAAAGTTTATACACATACACTTACTTATACACAACACATACACATAAAAACAGATTGTGCTAATGAGTCATTGCCGAGAGGGCAGCCATATATTCTTTTGTGGAATAGCAAGCTTGCGTTATTAAGAAGTCTTTCAAATATTTTTCAAATTTTTGGGGGTTCATGTCTTTTACGAATGTTGGTAATATATTGTACAGGTTTACATCGTGCGCGCCTTGACTGGATATATATCATATCATTGAGAAAGTCTAAATAAATTTATGGGTAGATAAATAATTATAGAGCGTGAAAAAAAGGGAAATATAATAACCAATAAGACAACAATAAATAGGAAATCAGACAAAAATTGATCACTAATATTACCGCTCTAGAAAGTATTTGCTATTCTAGAAAATATCAAGCTATCATCTCTAGTGAAATTAGTCATTTGCTAACCCAATTCTGTCGAAAATTGTTTGCTCCCCTATTGAAATTCAATTGATGGTTATCAAGCCAACAAAGATAATAGATAATATTCTAATAAACACAAATCAAATGTTCTGGCCACAATATCAAAACAGGTGAATAGAATAACATTCGTTTACAATATATGCCCAGAACCCGTCATAAAAAATGTAAATTTTATTTTGGGGATCATCTTAATAGTGTGCTATCTGCTACCAAAGCGCCCAAAAGAAAAAGAAGATCCATTAAAATTTGATTAACAATTGTGATCTTTGGCAAAATTTGAATACCTATGGGTGTCAATAAATTATTCTTTTTGGAAAATAATTTCAACTTGGATGTTTCATCCTAATAAAAGTCAATACTTAACAAAAACTTCTGCAAAATAAAAAATACTTTTCAAAATCCTTTTTGACCCAGAGGCATACAATGCAATGCAAACATTTTTTTAAGATGATATAGATGAAAAACAATTAATTGTTCAATAGGTAATAAAAAAAAATATTACAGAGGATCCAAAGAGTAGCAAACATGCAAAGTTTGATGAAAATATATCAGAAACTATGATTGAAAGCAAACATATGAAATTGATGAATTTTCAAAGAAATTTTTTGAAATAAAGCAAATATTAAGTTGTTTTTCATGTAGATTCCAAGGGGTGTTTCTCTTCCGCAAATTTTTTACACCAAATCTAGATTTCTAGTCAATTTCTTGGATTTCTCCATGGATTTCAGGTGGGATTTCTGGATTTCAACATGGATTGCATCAAATTTTCTAGTGAATTTTGTAAACTAGATTTCTGAAGTGAAACACCCTCGGAAACACCTTTCGGTAGATTCATTATACTCAATGTCTGTACATTGACATGTACTCTCAAATTTTGACAATAAATTATAGCTATTTTCAGTCCAGGTCAGATGAGTTAGTTGATTACTATAACTAGGACTGTGGAGCAGAGATGAATAAATGCTAGGCGCCACAGTCGAGATATTTTTTCGATCAAGGTGAACATTCCCATTTGGTTTTGTGTGAAGACGAACATACAATTTTCCAATAATTTTCATGATACAAGGGATATGATAGCAATGAGAATTATACATCATCTAGGTATCTCATGTACATAAAACTAAAAAAGTCTTCGACTGGAGTATTTCGGCCTAAAAATCATACATTTTACATTTCACCTGCGATGTTTTCAGTTCTTTGCTCTATATGGTCGAGTCATGAGTGGCATTGATTTAAAAATAGATTCAAAATTAAATTTTGGATCAACTGAATCATAATAGGTATAGGACTCTAGAACTTCCTGCACAAAAAGGAAGGTTTGGAGACAAATCTCACTCTCACAATCTCGAGATACCTAATTCAGTCAAGAAACTAGCCCTATGCTACAAATAGCCCTCTATGAATGTAAATACACTAAAACAAAATTTTAAGACATCCACAAGCCTGATTTTTAATAAATGTTATGAATGATTCACTAACATTGGAAATAGAGTGATGATATAGAAAAAAATCCCTTCTGTTTACATTCAATCGCCACACCCCCTGATTGCAAATTCAAAATAAATCTTATCAAAATCATACCTATTCCACAAAATTTAGCAACAGATAATTATTATCAAACATATACGGACATCAGAAATTTACTTCTATCTTAATGCCTGGGTAGGTACTTGCTGTTTCCAAAAAATGGTGAATTAGGTACACCAGCACTTAACTGTCAACAAATTCACAAATTAGTTATTTTCTGCATTATTTTGCACAACCAGACGAGGCCTTGAGGAGTATCCCGCGTATACCCCACAGTTATATACACTTTCGAGACAACGGACGCCTTTTCCTCTTTCACTAACACTGGATTTGACGGCTATACGCGGGAAAATAACTGATATCTTCGATTGCATATAAACCGAACATGCAATATAAAAGATTTTTTTTACATTTTACGAAGAGCTTCACTTTTAATAATAGAAACTGAATTCTATAGTGGTTTTACAACATGGCGGGCACTGCACACTAGCCTTTCAAGTGAAGCTCATAGTAATTTGTCGTATTCTAGTGATAACTTTGATTTTCGATGAATAAAAGTATATAGTTCGAACAGATATAGAATTAACCTTATTAATTTCACTTTACCTGTGTTTTTTGATGAATAATCCACATAAGAACTGCGAAAAATACGGAGCAACACAACATTCACTCACTTACCACATACCCACTACCCAAGCTTGCCACAAACTGTCGTGATGGCCGACCTACGGGAGTCTTGTGATGTGGAAAGTCCTATAGATATTTTAAAACACCCTGAAATGAGTTGAATATATCAAAAATACTGCAAAACAAATGTTTTTAATGACATTTTCATATAATATTGTTGGCTTTAATCAATTTTGATGAAGATTTGTACTCGATGTTCGGAGCTATATTATAAGTGGCCATTTGAGGTCACAGAAATGGCTTCTTGGAAAGACCCAAAATTAACCTTTTCCAAATAAATAATTAGGGACATGCAAATTTTCCATGTCATCAAAAGATTCTGAAAATTTAAATTCAATTCGCCAATGTACCAGATGTGCGACAGACTTCGACAAAAAAATATTTTCAGAAATAAATTTCTCACTGATTGTAGAACTCAATTTATAAGTGAATTTGCATAATATGGTGAATTCTTTCTGAGGGCAGGTATATAATGTATAACAGGAAGAAATGTACAGGTAAATTATATTTCGATTAATTTTTTCCTGATCTGAGGGTAACTTCCCATATCGGCGTTCTGCGTTGCACGTACCTTGTGCTTGGGAGCTTGGGAGAGCAAGCATATTTATTTTATTTGCCCATCATATTCATATTTATGGGGCAGTGTTGCCAATAACGAAGAATAGAGTCAAATTATGCTTCTCATTTCTCATGGCAGCTTCAAACAAACCCAGTGATTTGAATGCATTTTCTGGCGAATCCGTAACTTGAGCTTTGTACCATATTTAGGCACAAACTCACTGAAAATCAAACCTGAGTTTAAGTCCTGTGGCGTTCAAGAAGGAGAATCTGATTGAAAATCCATGCCAATTCTACCAGATTATTTTTAGGTGCACCGTGAAGATTGAACTCAGTTTTCGCTGTAGTATATTCGACTCTCAAACTCAACCCTAAAGGAACACATTCTAGATCCCAACTTTTAGGTCTAGTATATTGTGGTTCAACAAAACCGAGATCAGTTGAAGATTCGATTTGGCTAGGCTGGATTCAGACAGATCCGAAATCCGATCGTACGACGATCAGATAGCTTTCCGATTAGTCTAATTTCATATTTTGACCAATCAGAAAGCTATCGGATCGTCGTACGATCGAATTTCGGATCTGTCTGAATCCAGCCTTAATGCTCAGCAACCGAGCACGGTACACTTGAACTGGACATGAACCTGGTATGTAACAACAAAAACAAAAAAAGGAAAAAAAAAACAAAAAAAGAAAAAAAACCAAAAAAACAAAAAAAAACACACAAAAATTGATCACTAATATTACCGCTCTAGAAAGTAAGTATTTGCTATTCTAGAAAATATCAAGCTATCATCTCTAGTGAAATTAGTCATTTGCTAACCCAATTCTGTCGAAAATTGTTTGTTCCCCTATTAAAATTCAATTGATGGTTATCAAGCCAACTTGGAGAATAGATAATATTCTAATAAACACAAATCAAATGTTCTGGCCACAATATCAAAACAGGTGAATAGAATAACATTCGTTTACAATATATGCCCAGAACCCGTCATAAAAAATGTAAATTCTATTATGGGGGTCATCTTAATAGTGTGCTATCTGCTACCAAAGCGCCCAAAAGAAAAAGAGGATCCATTAAAATTTGAATAAAAATTGTGATCTTTGGCAAAATTTGAATACCTATGGGTGTCAATAAATTATTCTTTTTGGAAAATAATTTCAACTTGGATGTTTCATCGTAATAAAAGTCACATCTATATTCATCAATTTATTGGAAATTACTTAACAAAAACTTCTGCAAAATAAAAAATACTTTTCAAAATCCTTTTCGACCCAGAGGCATACAATGCAATGCAAACATTTTTTAAGATGATATAGATGAAAAACAATTAATTGTTCAATAGGTAATGAAAAAACTATTACAGAGGATCCAAAGAGTAGCAAACATGCAGAGTTTGATGAAAATATATCAGAAACTATGATCGAAAGCAAACAGATGAAATTGATGAATTTTCAAAGAAATTATTTGAAATAAAACAAAAATTAAGTTGTTTTTCATGTAGATTCCAAGGGGTGTTTCTCTTCCGCAAAATTTTTACACCAAATCTAGATTTCTAGTCAATTTCTGGATTTCTCCATGGATTTCAGGTGGGATTTCTGGATTTCAACATGGATTGCATGGATTTCATCAAATTTTCTAGTGAATTTTGTAAACTAGATTTCTGAAGTGAAACACCCTCGGAAACACCTTTCGGTAGATTCATTATACTCAATGTCTGTACCTTGACATGTACTCTCAAATTTTGAAAATAAACTATACCTACTTTCAGTCCAGGTCAGATACGTTAGTTGCTTACTATAACTAGGACTGTAGCAGAGATGAATAAATGCTAGGCGCTACAGTAAAAACATTGTAGTATTGTCGAGATACTGTTTCGATCAAGGTGAACATATCCATTTTGTTGAACATACAATTTTCCATTAATTTACATGATACAAGATATATGATAACAATGAAAATTATATATCATCTATCTCACCTACATGCAACTAAAAAAGCCTTCGACTGGAGTATTTCTGTCTAAAAATCATACATTTTACATTTCACCTGAGATGTTTCCAGTACTTTGCTCTATATGGTCGAGTCATGAGTAGCATTGATTTAAAATGAATTCAAAATTAAGTTTTGGATCAACTGAATCATAATAGGTATAGGACTTTAGAACTTCCTGCACAAAAAGGAAGGTTTGGTGGCAAATCTCACTCCAACAATCTCGAGATACCTAATTCAGTCAAGAAACTAGCCCTATGCTACAAATAGCCCTCTATGAATGTAAATACACTAAAACAAAATTTCAAGACATCCACAAGCCTGATTTTTAATAAATGTTATGAATGATTCACTAACATTGGAAATAGAGTGATGATATAGAGAAAAATCCCTTCTGTTTACATTCAATCGCCACACCCCCTGATTGCAAATTCAAAATAAATCTTATCACAATCATACCTATTTCACAAAATTTAGCAACTGATAATTATTATCAAACATATACCGACATTAGAAATTTACTTCTATCGTAATGCCTGGGTAGGTACTTGCTGTTTCCAAAAAATGGTGAATTAGGTACACCAGCACTTAACTGTCAACAAATTCACACATTAGTTATTTTCTGCATTATTTTGCACAACCAGACGAGGCCTTGAGGAGTATCCCGCGTATACCCCACAGTTATATACACTTTCGAGACAACGGACGCCTTTTCCTCTTTCACTAACACTGGATTTGACGGCTATACGCGGGAAAATAACTGATATCTTCGATTGCATATAAACCAAACATGCAATATAAAAGATTTTTTTTACATTTTACGAAGAGCTTCACTTTTAATAATAGAAACTGAATTCTATAGTGGTTTTACAACATGGCGGGCACTGCACACTAGCCTTTCAAGTGAAGCTCATAGTAATTTGTCGTATTCTAGTGATAACTTTGATTTTCGATGAATAAAAGTATATAGTTCGAACAGATATAGAATTAACCTTATTAATTTCACTTTACCTGTGTTTTTTGATGAATAATCCACATAAGAACTGCGAAAAATACGGAGCAACACAACATTCACTCACTTACCACATACCCACTACCCAAGCTTGCCACAAACTGTCGTGATGGCCGACCTACGGGAGTCTTGTGATGTGGAAAGTCCTATAGATATTTTAAAACACCCTGAAATGAGTTGAATATATCAAAAATACTGCAAAACAAATGTTTTTAATGACATTTTAATATAATATTGTTGGCTTTAATCAATTTTGATGAAGATTTGTACTCGATGTTCGGAGCTATATTATAAGTGGCCATTTGAGGTCACAGAAATGGCTTCTTGGAAAGACCCAAAATTAACCTTTTCCAAATAAATAATTAGGGACATGCAAATTTTCCATGTCATCAAAAGATTCTGAAAATTTAAATTCAATTCGCCAATTTACCAGATGTGCAACAGACTTCGACAAAAAAATATTTTCAGAAATAAATTTCTCACTGATTGGAGAACTCAATTTATAAGTGAATTTGCATAATATGGTGAATTCTTTCTGAGGGCAGGTATATAATGTAGAACAGGAAGAAATGTACAGGTAAATTATATTTCGATTAATTTTTTCCTGAGCTGATGGTATCTGAGGGTATCTTCCCATATCGGCGTTCTGCGTTGCACGTACCTTGTGCTTGGGAGAGCAAGCATATTTATTTTATTTGCCCATCATATTCATATTTATGGGGCAGTGTTGCCAATAACGAAGAATAGAGTCAAATTATGCTTCTCATTTCTCATGGCAGCTTCAAACAAACCCCGTGATTTGAATGCATTTTCTGGCGAATCCATATATATGGCGAATCCGTAATTTGAGCTTTGTACCATATTTAGGCACAAACTCACTGAAAATCAAACCTGAGTTTAAGTCCTGTGGCGTTCAAGAAAGAGAATCTGATTAAAAATCCATGCCAATTCTACCAGATTATTTTTAGGTGCATCGTGAAGATTGAACTCAGTTTTCGCTGTAGTATATTCGACTCTCAAACTCAACCCTAAAGGAACACATTCTAGATCCCTACTTTTAGGGCTAGTATATTGTGGTTCAACAAAACCGAGATCAGTTGAAGATTCGATTGGCTAAGGCTGGATTCAGACAGATCCGAAATTCGATCGTACGACGATCCGATAGCTTTCTGATTGGTCAAAATATGAAATTAGACTAATCGGAAAGCTATCTGATCGTCGTACGATCGGATTTCGGATCTGTCTGAATCTAGCCTAATGCTCAGCAACCGAGCACTCTACACTTGAACTGGACATGAACCTGGTATGTACAACGTGGAAATATCACTTGAAGGGATGAATACGACGGGTAGATGGCACTAGTGATTTCATTTCCAAGTCAAGTCTTTTCTTATATCTTTCTTACGGACGTCGTAGGTTGAATTCGATATTTTCTTGATTACTTATACATAATGCCAAAAGATGGCAATCAATTAAAAAATGGAAGAAGAATATTTCGTCAATGTCGTAGATCAATCATGTTCTGGAGAGTCTTTTAATGCCTAAACTTCCATTTCCTTCATAAACTTCTATCGTCAACTCTATTTTGAAACTTCATTATATTTCTTTCAACATTTCAGTCAAACTGACAGGCAGAACTGTGTACCTATTTTTCCCTTCAGAGTAAGAAACTTTCCCGTGCATTGTCAAGTAATCGGAAATATCGACATACTGTAGGTAGATGGTGTAAAAAATGCCTCAATTCCTCTTTACATAGGCATTGACTATTTATCTATTTATATCTTCATAAACAATGGTACAACCATTGACGTAATATAACATGGACTGGGTGTCGCTCAACCCTCAAATACAAGTTCTTGCTGCCCGAACCAACTAAGGGCATCTGCGTCATAGTCGTCATCGTCATAATGTGTTACGTCATCAGTAATATGTGTTGCATACTTAGATTCCGTAGGTGATCAATTCTTTTCTGGTATCCTATTGATTCTTGAATATTCACTAGATTATTGAAAAATATTCGAGAATGGGACCAAATGAAATTATGGTACACATTGAAAATTTTCAATAGTCAATATTTTCGGGTATTGAATAGGTAATATATTTCAATAAACCACTAGGGGCCCATACAAGATATATCAGGAATATCAGTGGTGCCTCATTATTTTCTTCTATAACAGTTATTTTCAATAACCAATGTTTAGTGTTAGGTATTCAAGATTCAATAGACTACCTAGCTTATGATTCGTATACATAGTATTCCTTGTTTCTCATATATAGATTTTTATCGATATTGGTCATTTTTTCACGACCTTCACTGTAATGAAATGTTCAATTCATATAGTTTTCAGTATGTGAATTGAAAATTTGTTTTTTTGTTTAATTACAAATATATCATGCATTGAAAATCCACTCTTATGATTTCGACTTTAAGAAAATCCTATGTTTTTATTCAATGACCATAGCAATTTTCCATTCACTTCAACTGAAGCAATAGATTATTCGAAAATTGGCATTGAAAAAATTTGGAAATAATTGTTGTCTTAGGTATAAGATTTGATATTCCTTCAAGAAGTATTATATCTCACATTGAGAATAAATGGGTGAATAGGGCTTCAAAAAATCGCAAACACAAATCAACAACTCCCTCACTGTAAAACGGATTTTTGGCTATGCAAATATGCAGCAAGTGATACATTGGGACGTCACTCGTAAGTAGTGACGCAGTTGCCCTTAGTTTAATATGTTCATGCCGTTTTAGGCGTGGCGTGGGGATCAATCCTCTCACTCTAATGCCCAGTCCATACTATTATGTCAATGTCAATGGGTACAACTGAGCCATAAGTGGATGCCAACATATCTTCAAATCTTCTCAATTTGTGATTTTTTCAACGACTCGCCCATTTCATCCATATTTTATCCTGTATCCGAAATTATAACGTATTACGCAGTGCGGGACAAGAATCCATTTGAAATCTACTGTCAGTTTAGTGTTCAGCAGGAAGTGAAACCAATTACCGTGCTAAGTTGGTTTGAAGAAGCTGTGATTGTAACGAGTTTTTAGATTCAATATAATTTGGGAGTATTATCAGTAACCTCATATCAGAGGGTAGTGAAAAATGTTTCGATCCAACCATAGACATTTCAACCAACGGACTAGCCCTCTTGACAGTTTTTCACCCAACACGATTCCAAATACATCAGAGGGAGGAAATGAATACACCTATCAGAGAGATATTGTAAGGGTGTATATTCTAATTCATACCAAAAAGTATTCTATCGGGCCTATTCCGCAGTCTTCTCTCTTTAGGGCTAGCCCATCATTTGTACAGCTTCTCCAATCCATTTTGGCACAGAATTAATAACGTATATGCCCAGCAGTGTCTGAAGTATACATAGATACAAAACCATATATTACGAGCGTGTTCACTGTGTTGAAATTTAGAATTTATTTCTCTCGAAGGTGTTTTTTTCTTTCGTCAGGGTTTGTGCCAAGATAGATAAGCTGAGATGTAATGTTAATGAATCCAAACAGAATAAATATTTCTGTCATTCTTTTTCATTCTTTCCGAAACACAACTTCATTGCACTATTTATATTTATTTTCAGATGATGGCAACAAATTCACCCTTTTTTTCCGTTTCCCACGCAGGCAAGGCAATATACTGGATGAGAGCGTAACCTTGTATACACGGGTGCGCTGCGTAACACCCACATTTCGTAACACCCACAGTGCATAACACCCAAAGTGCGTAACGCCCAAATGTCATAACACCCAAATTTCGTTATGCCCACACTCTCCGAACATACCCGAATGATGCACTGTTGCAAAATTTACCGGATATTCTGCAATTTCCTGTTAAACCAATCTAACTTAACCTAACTAACCTAACCTAAAAGAAGGATGAATTTGGCAACAGCGCATCATTCGGGTATGTTCGGTGAGTGTGGGCATAACGAAATTTGGGAGTTATGACATTTGGGTGTTACGCACTTTGGGTGTTATGCACTGTGGGTGTTACGAAATGTGGGTAGAACGAGATGCTCCCGTATACACTTGATAACCTTGGATGTTCCCACTCGAGGCTGGATTTAGACAGATCTGAAATCTGATGGTACGACGATCCGACGAAAATTAAAACAAATTAACAGGTCTATTCTGTAACTCATAACGATTTTTTATCCAACTACTATCGTTAAATTAACGATATTTGTGTCGAATCTTATTCCGTAAAAATATGAAATCGTTGCAAGTCGGTAGTGAACGACATAATATAATGTTTGTTAGCGGGAATAAATTGGTTCAGTTGGGTAACGACTTGAAGTAGTTTTGTGGTATTTTTGACATATTGTTCACACGGATCGTTGAGAGCTAGGTACCGACAGTCGTTTGATAACGGATCGTTCATTAACGGCGTTTTACGGAATAGACCTGCTAGACCAATCAGAAAACTGTCGGATCGTCGTACCATCGGATTTCGGATCTGTCTGAATCCAGCCTCAAGCGTTCTCTTCGGACGAGCACTCACTCAATATTATTTCGGTCGAACGTCACAGGTGAGGGTCATTTTATATAAACAAGGTTACCGCCTGGCCAAGCACAAAGACTGAGCGGCGGTCACTGAAGAAAGGGGGAGGTTTCAGTCATTTTCGCTAACATTAAAAGAGAAAAGTATCTAAATAAACAGCTTTCATGGAATTGAAAAGAGTTGGAAGTTAACTCTATACATTCCGCACTAGCTCATACTAATGAAAAACGCTCATCCTCTTCCAATAAAAAAGATTATGGCAGCTATTCGGTAGTGAATCGTTGTCTAGGGCGAGTAGTTTTTATATTTCATTCAGAGATTTTAACAAGACATGGGATTAGTGGAAGCCAAATTGAATTCATCAAATGCCTTCACACATACTGATTAGTCTACACATTTGTTTTACTCAGAACTTTGCCAAAATTCGAAAAACAAAAGGTACAATACAAAATACAACGTAAACATGTTTTTTTTGATTACGATCAGCTGATTACGGTTTGTTGCCGACATTTTTGAACAGATATCAGCGCCCTCATCGGAAGAAATTTTTTCAATTGTAGATTGTACTGATTGTAGGCTAAAGAAATAAAAATAGGAGCATATCGTTGCACCCACATTTTACATAATACAAAATTTTGTGCCGCATTTCGTAACACCCACAGTCTCCGAACATACCCGAATGATTCAACTTTTGCAGAATCCAATCCATCCTTCTTGTTGATATGCCCACAATGAATGTGTTAGGATCGGTTAGGTAATCTTTACGGTATCGGTGATAATGTGCAATTCAGTGTGTAATGCATAATTCTAATCAGGGAGAACCACACCAACCAGCTGAAAGCTGCTACTTCTGATACTTTGTTATTGCTTAAATACATTGAATACATTTAAGAAAATTTTTCCAGCTGAGAGATGTAATTTTCAATTAATTCAGGTGTACATTAATCAAATCCAAGTCTCATCTGGAAACAGCCTCGAGTCTTTCGAATTTTACAATATTTTGATAATGAAAAAACCTTTGAATTTGTTCAATGAAATGTTCTTTAATTATTCAACTGTCGATTGAGTCACTTCTCACACAGAAATTAATCGGAAATTGAAAATTTCACGAACAAAAGGAACACGAGAAGATCGAAGCTCCATATATACACATGCAAATGTAAACATGACCACAAAACATCCATCATCCATTGATGTTTTGTGAACATGACAATCTAACAATGGACAGTGGACAGTACTCCGCGCTCACGGATAATAGAGTATACGGTCGTTCAATGCCACGTCATTGGCTTGTACATGTCACTGGGTAACCAATCAGAAAACATGATTGTCAGCCGGTGTCATTTTTGAACTTCAGCCCTGCTCAAATCATGTTTTCTGATTGGTTACCCAGTGACATGTACAAGTCAATGACGTGGCATTGAACGACCGTATACTCTATTATCCGTGCTCCGCGCTAGCGCTGCGATCTCATTTCCTATCGCTAAAGGCTATACAAGAGAGAAAGCGAGAGATACATATAATGTCAATTGAATCTTGGAATTTGACGTCAAGAAGGTCACGTGACCAAAATGCAAAATGTCAAACTCACGGTATCACGGTAACCTAGTTCGGTAGTAATATAAGGAGTGATCTTGGTTACAGGTAAGTTAGTTTGATCGTTAAAAAACTCTTTTTTTCTGGGAATTTATTTCTAGAAGCTTGGCTACATTGTTGCCCTCATGCCCTCTATTAAATATTTTGTCAAGTATTAAAATGTCGTTGGATTTAAATTACTTGTAATTTTATTTTAATTATTTTGTTATACTAACTTTGTTTATTACCAATGTGGACTATGTTCACGTTACTCGGATATTGTCAAATGCATGAAACTAGCTGAATGTGTAAATTTGAAGAAAATAAAAATTATTTTATGTTTTGGTAACTTTGGCGGGTTTTATACAAACAATAGTTTAATGGCCGCAAATGTATAGGGTTTGGATGGAGTTGTGTAAAGATAGGAGACGCTACGAATTGTAAGTGAAATTGAAATGACTGCTTTTCGTTTTTATAACATCGACGTTGAGTAAATTCAAAGTAGAATTTCACAAATAACTTGAGCAGGGTCTTGCTGTTGTTTTGGGTGTGAACGGCAAGGTATATGTTTGTGTTGTGATAGCAATGATGTGTGTGGAAGATATTTTGGTACCTATCTTTTGGCAATATAATTTTATTTGGTGATGAACATATACTGACTCGGTACTCTGGTTTTGTTAGTTGTAGTTCAAGTCTCTTCTGGCTCATAACACAAAAATGACGTCTGCAAACAGTCAAACGAATCGGTTGAAGAAAAACATTCTTGAACAACAAACTGCAGTACCTGATAGCACAACATCAGTAGAAAAAGAAATGTCCGAGTTTTCGATTGGTCAAGAGGTTCTTGTTAAACAGAAAGATGAGAGGTATTACTTTGGTACAGTTGTGCAAGTCAATAGCATTAGAGAGCAGTGCTTAGTGAAATTTGGTGACAATACATATAACTGGTCTACTTATAAAGACCTAACCAAGTGGCCTACACTAGAACAGGAGGATTTGTTATGTGTTGTATGTAAGAAATCTGCTCCGAAGAAAGAGCAAGAAATTACTGTATGTGATCAGTGTGGCAGGGGATACCATCAGAAATGTCATCAACCAGAAATACCTACAAGCTGCCAAAAAGAGGGTGAGTATATACCTATCTCAGGATTCATCTAGGAACTGTTGTTTTATGTCCTTAGCTACAATGAAATATTATATTATGCACCATATTGATTTGTTAATTCTCAACCCAATTTTGTTGAACCACAATTGGTGTACAACTCAGGCTTAACTGGACTAAATGGAATTGAGGAGTCTCTACTCCTTTGATGCTGGAAGAAGGATATACAGTATTAATGGTAACCTCGATGGTAACTAAATCCTAGCAGTGATAATCTGACATTCTCTTATTTGAAACATTTTTCCAGTAGGTGGTTTGATAGCAAAATATTACAAATAAAATTAATTTGAATATGCAAGAATTGCTAAACTATAGCTTGAATTTCAGATGTGGAAGATAATGGAACTGAAAGGTTTGAAAATTTTCAATGTGTTCAATGAAAAACAACATTGAAACGATAAGATGGCAAATATTAAGATGATCTTGCTCTCAGTTATTGGTTTCAAAGGTGTGAATAATGAAGGCCTGACTCATTTGAGCATCAAAATATCAGTTTCTACAGAAGTGACAAAAGTCATAAACTATATTTGATGCTGCTCTTTACCATTTCGAGACTTGTGATTTTTCTGTGCACAGTAGCAATTGCTGTGCACTCCTTGAAAATTGTGTTTTTTATGGTGGCAGCCCAATAAATGCTGACTTGCGGCATAGCCAAAATCTACACATCGAATAATATCTCCCACTTGGTATGCCAAACCTAATCATTTTCACAGCCCAATTTTTGTCTTTTGCCCTTCAAACAGTTCTGTACATAATAATTTTAACCCATAGCCTATGGGACCGAACTTGGCAATGCTTCTAAGAATTAATTATCGAAAAATGTATCTGGAAGTATTGGGTTATAGTAAGGCCTTTATAACAGTTTTCCATATAACAGGAATACAGTAGAGAGAGAAAGGATATGCTCATTGAACCGTTATTGTGAAGGACAGAATGATAATTCTATACTTGAAACACTCTATCAATGATAATTCTATACTTGAAACACTCTATCCTTCTTAACCTCTCTTATCTGCTACATTGAGGAAGGAATTTGCTTTGAGGTTATACTTGAAGTATTTTATCTTGCTCACTCGGCAGTCCTCTCTCTCTCTTAGGGCCAGTCCATTAGAATATCTATGATACTGTCAGAATAGTCAGAAACCCAAAACATAACAGTCTCCGCCAGAGCTAACTCTTTTATTCGACATCAGGCTTATCTGTTTAATTGTTGAACTGAGACAACAAACCAATGTGACAACTTTAATTTCTATGGTTTAATTATAGAAATAATCGTTCATTAGCTTGTGACATTTATTAAAGAAATATTGGACTTTGCTGGGTAAATTGAAAAGATTGAAAAAAGTTTTTTGAGTTTTTCAAATTAGGTTCAGTTAGTAAACAGTATGAGTATGACAATATACAGCTTATCCAATCCATCTTGGCACAAACTCAGATACTTTTTCAGTTGCCCACTGGTAGTGTGAACCATGGCGAAAGATAAAACACCTAGGAATAAATTTCAACACAGTGAACACAAATAATTTATTTATTTATTTATTTATTTATTGTACTCATCATAAACACCAACTAGGGTAATTACAAGTAATGGAATAAAAACAACATATGCAATAAAGGTACTAAAACTAAACTAACCTAACCTACACAATCTAGTATCATACAATTTGCTTCATGTTCCTAATTAACTCACTCTTTGTCATATTAAATATATCAATGTCGATTTGCTTGAGGATCTGATTACAAATCAATAGCATTTTGTTTATTGGAGATGTTGTGTTGCCTGGATCTATACTAAATAAATCAAAACTTAGGATTGTTAGATTTACTTTAGGGACAATTATACTTATATATATTATTAAGGATTTGGTAAATAAACAGCATTGCTTGTTGATTTCTTCAATCGGAGAGACTTTTAATATTAAAATTATTCAACATACTCCTATATGAGACCATAAATGGATATGTATTGTTTTGTTTTAGGAAAAAGTATCTGAGAAATCGCTTTTGAGCTTTTTAGATGTAATCTATGTGGATCTGGGCTGAAGGCATCCAGATTTGGGAAGCATATTCCAAGTATTAGTAGTACTATAGTATTATAAATTCTAATGACTGTGTCAATTTTAAAGCTTTTACTATTCCTAATAAGGAAACCAAGTGATTTGTATGCTTTATTGACTATAGAAATATAATGCGAGTTGAATCTCATATCACTCTGATACACCACTCCCACTAATAGGTGTTTTTTTTTATCTTGGTATACTTCACATAGATTGCTGGGCATATACGTTATTAGTTCTGTGCCAAGATGGATTTGATGTACATCTAATACTGAAATATTTGAACCGGTGTAAAGTTATCCACATCCACACATATACTCGACGAAAAAAATTAGGACACCCCACCAACTCGTTTCAATGAACTAGTACCGCATTCTAATTTTAGTACATGCTTTTAGAGAGTGAAAGAACCGCAATGGCATATAAAATATAGTTTGTGCGGCCTCGAGTGGGGAATGGTGGGGGGTAAATACTCTAAACTATTGAATAACTCGTTTCAATGAACTAGTACCGCATTCTTATTTTAGTACATGTTTTTAGAGAGAAAAAGAACCCCGATGGCATACAACATATAGTTTGTGCGGCCTCGAGGGGGGAATGGTGGTGGGTAAATACTCTAAATTATTGAATAACTCGTTTCAATGAACTAGTACCGCATTCTAATTTTAGTACATGTTTTTAGAGAGAAAAAGAACCCCGATGGCATACAACATATAGTTTGTGCGGCCTCGAGGGGGGAATGGTGGGGGGTAAATACTCTAAATTATTGAATAACTCGTTTCAATGAACTAGTACCGCATTCTAATTTTAGTACTTTTTTTTTGAGAGAAAAAGAACCCCGATGGCATATAACATATGGTTTGTGCGGCCTCGAGGGGGGAATGGTGGGGGGTAAATACTCTGAATTATTGGATAACTCGTTTCAAGGAACTGGTACCGCATTCTAATTCAAGTACATGTTTTCAGAGAGAAAAAGAACCACGATGGCATATATCATATAGTTTGTGCGGCCTCGAGGGGGAAAGGATGGGGGGTAAATACTCTGAATTATTGAAAAATTAGGACACCCCACCAACTCGTTTCAATGAACTAGTACCGCATTCTGATTTTAGTACAAGTTTTTAGAGAGAAAAAGAACCCCGATGGCGTATAACATACAGTTTGTGCGGCCTCGAGGGGGGAATGGTGGGGGGTAAATACTCTAAATCATTGAATAACTCGTTTCAATGAACTAGTACCGCATTCTTATTTTAGTACATGTTTTTAGAGAGAAAAAGAACCCCGATGGCATATAAAATATAGTTTGTGAGGCCTCGAGGAGGGAATGGTGGGGGGGTAAATACTCTATATTATTGGATAACTCATTTCAATGAACTAGTACCACATTCTAATTTCAGTACATGTTTATAGAGAGAAAAAGAACCCTGATGGCATACAACATATAGTTTGTGCGGCATCGAGGGCTATATGTTGTATGCCATCAGGGTTCTTTTTCTCTCTATAAACATATACTAAAATTAGAATTCGGTACTAGTTCATTGAAACGAGTTATTCAATAATTTAGAGTATTCACCCCCCCACCATTCCCCCTTCGAGGCCGCGCAAACTATATGTTATATGCCATCGGGGTTCATTTTCTCTCTAAAAGCATGTACTAAAATTAGAATGTGGTACTAGTTCATTGAAACGAGTTATTCAATAATTTAGAGTATTTACCCCCCCACCATTCCCCCTTCGAGGCCGCACAAACTATATGTTATATGCCATCGGGGTTCTTTTTCTCTCTAAAAACATGTACTGAAATTAGAATGTGGTACTAGTTCATTGAAACGAGTTATTCAATAATATAGAGTATTTACCCCCCCACCATTCCCCCCTCGAGGCCGCAAAAACGATATATTATATGCCATCGCGGTTCTTTTGCTCTCTAAAACCATGTACTAAAATTAGAATGCGGTACTAGTTCATTGAAACGAGTTATTCAATAATTTAGAGTATTTACCCCCCCCCCACCATTCCCCCCTCGAGGCCGCACAAACTATATGTTGTATGCCATCGGGGTTCTTTTTCTCTCTTAAAACATGTACTAAAATTAGAATGTGGTACTAGTTCATTGAAACGAGTTATTCAATAATTTAGAGTATTTAACCCCCACCATTCCCCCCTCGAGGCCGCAAAAACGATATTTTATATGCCATCGCGGTTCTTTTTCTCTCTAGAAACATATATATTGAAATTAGAATGCGGTACTAGTTCATCGAAACGAGTTATTCAATAATTTAGAGTATTTACCCCCCCACCATTCCTCCCTCGTGGCCGCACAAACTATATTTTATATGCCATCGCGGTTCTTTTACTCACTAAAAGCATGTACTAAAATAAGAATGCGGTACTAGTTCATTGAAACGAGTTGGTGGGGCGTCCTAATTTTTTTCGTCGAGTATATGAGTGGATGTGGATAACTTCACACCGGTATATACACAGATGTTTCTTTTCTTTTGATTGCGTCATTATCGCTATCAGTATCACAAATATCATATATACAAAAATGGAAAGATACTCATCGATAAAGATAAAGTTATCATTCCATTATTTGTAGTTGATAATGTTCCTAATTGAATGCATAGCTAAGTTGTTCGTCTTCTTTACATGATGTTCATTAACTTGAAATTAATTTTAGTGAACAACTTTCTTCTTTGGCTTCCAGACATTTTCAGTCATAACTTTCTTCTAAATTGGTTCTTACCAATTGTAAGAAAAATAAGTGATTTTTTGCTAAATTGACTTAGAGTAAGCGCTCATTTTTTTGCTAAATAATTGTGACGGGGAATTCTGTGTTAATTAATCTTGAGACTTGACGTCATACTTTGAGAAAAAAACTTTTTTTGTATAAAGTTATGGAATTTCGACTAGAAACAACTTTCTTGCATTTTTAATACTTTAGACAAACAGTTTTCCTAAATTTTTGCGAGTATAGTTACCGAAGGAAATAATTGAAGTCTCTTTTGAAAGAAATTACAAGGTGTTTCGCTAACTTGATGTTGAATTACCGAAATAACTCCAATTGGGATATTAGAAACTTTGACAAATACGTAAGTTCAATCTTTCACTAATTGGATTTAAAAAATTGTAAATTGTTTAGGGAGGAAAAGTCTCACATTACCGGTTGATACAGAATTCAGGAATTTGCCTTGTCCTATGAGGGATACGTACTATTTTTTCGCGATTCGTTCAAAAGTAACTATACAAAAATTGGTATTTTATTCAGTTTCGTGATGAACTCAACTGAATTATTGCTTACAAGAAATTGTTAGTGACAGTTCAAGTCAACTGTAAGGAAGTAATATTTTTTTACTCCCACCCGTAAATATGTACATTTCTTTATAGTTTACCAAACGGATTAATAGGCGATTCCAAACAACTGAATCGTCATTGGATTTTTTTTGATATCCTGAAAAACTCAACCATCTCTATTTTTAGGTGCTTCATGGATGTGTAAGAGGTGCATTGAAAGTGATCCAAATAGACTGAGAAAAAGTGATGTAAAACAGCAACGAAGAGATTCTTTGCGAAATTTTTCATCTTCATGCGCTCAGGAACTTCAAGTGATGCCTTCATCTACAGTCAAAGTATTACCCTACGATGTAAGCAACTGAATTCGAATACATGAATGATATTTGAACTTTTGAAATGATCCATCGGAAAGTGTCTAATCAGGTTGTGCGTACTTTTTTCTTTTTATCGAGCATCAGAATTAGGAATGAAATTTCGTGAAGTGACAAGTCGATCTCTATGAATAGCCAACAGTTCTTGACAAGGTACCAAATTGATCTGCAGGAGTTTAAAGTCATTGAATTAGAATATTTTTTGTTGAATTGCGATGAGGAGTTTGTCTTGATTATGTAATAAGGAAAAACAGAAAATATACAACACGTGTTGGGATTTTATCGAGGAAAAGAGCAGAAATCTGACATTGCTAATGAGCTCTGGTTGGTTAGAGAAAGTAGGGACAATTGAAAATGTTTCACTTTTATGACCCTTGTGTACAGGTATTTTGAAATTCTGACCTGTACAAGTCTTTGCATCAAGTAATTTAAAATAATATGATTGTTTTGAAATACATATTTTTGTTTAATACTATCTGGAATTTAATTATATTCACTTTTCCGTTTTTTTACTTATTTAAGTATCGGTATCTCAAGGCCAGATAGTAAGTAGAAATTCGTATTAAGACTGGCTTTATATTAAAAACAATCGAAATAAATTTTGTGGAAATAAAATATTAGGGACCTCAAATTTTGTCTGATTTGAAGCTGGATGCGAAGTCGGAATGGGATGATAGCATATATCAAATGAGGTCTATTCATTCCTTTCAAATTTTCTATTTTTTGAGATTCTTTAGAATTTTGAAAGTATATTTGGGTATTTGTAATAACCACTGAAACTTTTGATCATCTCGATCTTGAGATATATGTTATGAAATTGAGAAATTTTGTTCGAAGGCCAGTATGGCCTAAAATTTTCTCAATGGCATAAGATATCTCTTTCAGACTTTGCAGCCCGCTTCCAAACACAAGAAAGTCAGTGGAACATAGGAACATTGAATATTTGAAATGCTAAACCATAGTCTGACTCATAAATTGGTTTGAAATTATCAATCCTATTTTCAGATAAATACACTGAACTGGGACACATATCATAGAGTGAATAGTGAACAAATTTACTGTTATTGTGGAGGTAATGGAGAATGGTACAAACAGATGTTACAGTGTGGTCGTTGCAGGCAGTGGTTTCATGAAGGATGTCTTGATTTCCTGCAGTATCCACTGTACTGTGGTGACAGGTAAAAATCAAGTTCAATTGGTTATGCCCAAAATGTGAATTATTTCTCAAATATTATTTTGTCGCTTTATATCAAACTAAAAAAAAAATGGTTGATTTTCTTGTTTGATAGGCAAAACATTTTGCAGATTGGTAAAGCTAAAGAATTATTTGCATTTGAGTTTGGCCAAAGGAAAAAAAAAATACCCCTAAGTTACTTGAACAAAACAATATGTTTTATTTGAATGCGGATATTACTGCCCTATTAACAATGACATCATTCTGCATTTTCTTTTAGGTTTTACGTATTTGTATGTTCAATATGCAATCACGGAAAAGATTTTTTGAGGAGGTTAGAGATGAAGTGGGTGGATCTGGTACATTTAATGATATTTAATTTAACCGCATATAATTCTAAAAAGTATTATGATTTGGATACTGTCGTCATTCCTTATATTAACGATAACTGGCATGCGCTGCAGCTACCACCAAAGGTAGGTCTATTTTCAAAGTAAGTTTTTGTTATACTTTCTGACTGATCTTCATCTGGACACTAGCCGTCACTTGTTTGATTTGAAAGTGTTGAAATTGTAACATAAACATATTACAGCAATATTCTTTCATTACCATATTTTTGATAGGTTTTCAACGTGAGCTCACAGGTGTTTTGTACAAAATTTTTATCGATTTTATAAAATATTCAGTTCGAAATAGATTCAGAAATTTGTTGAACAATTGATGGATTTTACTTTGTTTGGGCATGCTAATTAAGTGAAATTATTCGTCAGGACTATTATAAAAGTTTTAATTTTCATTTCCGTGTTGACATGTGTTACTTTGTTTGTGGCAGAGTATATGTTCCATGGCAACTAATTTATATTAAGAATCTTGTTAGTAGGGCTGGTCCATGTTTAGAAAGCATGTTTTGATTACCCTCCCAGTTGAGAATGAGAGTCGAGACTTTTTATTATAAAAACCAAATTGAGCCTGACTGATTAGGTGGAGGCGTCTATGAAGATGAATGCTAGAAAAAATATTTTTCGCCTCCGTCTATCCAAAGTATACGTTTCCTGGCCTCATTGTAGGGAGCAAAGTGACGGTTGATACGTCAATATATTCTACCGTCCATTTAAAGAAAACCCTGTATTTCGTAAAATGGTAGAAATCTACGCTATATTCCTGGACGTTGTTCATGGTAGGTTTGAAGGCAATTTTAGGTGTTGGTTCGAATCCAGTGCCGAGACCTTTTTTTTTAGAATCTGTTTTGTAGGTTTTTCTAATTTTGGGAATTTCAGGAGTATACCATACTATACCTACTTATTTTTAGCTCTTTTATTTGTTAGTTTCATAAATATTTTTGTTAAAATGACTTTTTATTCGGGGCAGGCGGAAAAATCATATGTATATGGGGGTAAAGTGCCTTTTATATGAATAACTATAAAATGCTGTTGACACGAACAGTTCTCAACAGTACTTGGTTGTTTTTTGATCGGTAGGTCTATTTTAGTGCCTTCCAGATTTTTTATTGACAAAACCTAACTAGTAACGATTTGTTCACTTTTATATCGATGCCTTTCATAAAATGAATGTCAGAAATATTGTGTGTGATGTTATAACTTACATACAACATGAATAACTTTTTGTCCAAGATATTTTTATTTGAAATGGAGTTGAAATATAATGCCACCCACTTGCCCATTTCTAGTCTTGAAAGATTCCATTATGGATCTACATTATTTAAATTTAAAAAGAATGTACTTACACTATGCTAATTTCTCGAACATTTCAGATTGCAAATGTAACAAAGTCTGAAAGAAGAGAGAATATTATGTCTGTTCTAACGAATAACCGTAACCGCTTCAAATGCGGCAGAGAAATAAAAAAACGTACCACCATCTGGGGCTTACGAGTGCGACTTCCTCCACCGGCGCCATGTATAACTCTCCCCCAGAGCGGGCTAGTAACCGAAGAAGACTTGCAGGAACTGTGGCAGGGCAATAGACGGCTTCAGTTCTTGGCTTTAGATAAAAACGTCCCCCTCAAACGAATAGTTGCGACCGATGCGCACATGAAGAACATCATGATGGGCGTTTCCTACCAACAAAATCCCGGACATTCTGAAACCGATTCGCCGTGTCCCAGTCCGGATATGACTCTCGAAGAACCGGTAATCGAAAACGATGTAGTACAAAAGAAAAACTTCATAGGTGCGGGGTGTGCCAAAAAGAGCGTCCCCTTTAAGAAAATGAGTCTGCAAAGAAGAAAAAAATTGCTGGCCTTGAGCAGTCGAGAAAGAGATAGGATTCTGAAGAGGCCCAAGAAGAGGAAAAATTGCGAAGAAAGTACGTCGAAAGAGGGACATACGAAAAGACTCAGCTTAGATAGCAGGAATAGCAAAAGTAACGAAACACTGCCACCGACTCCACCGACGTCCGTTAGCGCGCCTCCTACACCGCCTGCCTCCAACACGACTTCCATAGTATCGGATTTGAGTAACGACTTCTCCGAAAGCTCCAACAACCATACCAAAGTGTCTAGCTCGAAGAAATCGACCTTGTCGGAGTTCAACTCCGAATTGAATACCCCTTGCGACACGTCGGGCGACGAAACTAGTTCGAAAAGCACGCTGGACGCCATAATCCCGCCTCCGAAAGATTTCGAGGGGAAAAACAATCCGTTTTTGGCTTTGCTGCGAGTCGTGTCCGAAGAAGCGAACCACAAGAACAAGAGGAAGAGCAAAGACATCACCCTCCCGTTACCTTTGACGGCTGTGATACCCGGGAAGCCGGTGATGAGGCCCACGAAGCGGCAGTTGAGCGAAAAGGATATAGTTATCGGCCCCAACGGGCAGGTTAAGAGGAAACGGTTTCGGAGAGGCAGGAACGCGAACGTCGCTTATCCGAGCGGACAAACGGCGAGCAAGTCCGCGGCCGTCGTGCCCGTCAAGGCTGACAAAGAATGGAGCCGGAGGAACAGTAATTCTCCGAACGGTTCGAATCTCGGTGAGTACTTGATAGTGAAGATCGCGATAGAACATTTGTTTGTAGTCTACTTCCTAAATTATAGATAGTGACTGATAGGTTGTACGGTTCATAATTGATATGAAGCAGGTCAAAAAATCGAACATAATTAAAGCTGATTATTTTTTTCACTTGTCAAAATGTGACGTTTTTGGCATTTCAACCAATAGTAGCGGGTATTTCTATGGTTATTCTGGCCAATCATTCGGTATTATACTGATAAAACTGCCTGGTCCTTGATAAAACGTTGTTTACCTTCGAACTGTCAAAACTATAAGGTTTACCGCGTCGATTCTATTGAACGGGCTCATATTTATAAAAATTATTATGAATGAAGAGTTACCTTTTTATTAATAGTCATTCACTTTTCACTTTTTCAGCATAATAATAACATAAACAACACATTTCAATGAACACTCAAACACGTAAATTGCTCATAACCCCAACTTTATGACAGATATAGCGAACGACCGATTCAAATATTTAAGGTTTCCTGAACTCTAATGAAGATGGCGTACAATTAGTAATTATTAAATACAATTCATTTTTTGTGGTATGGAAAGAAACCTTCGTGTGAAGATTTTGATACAACTACATAACGAATGATTTTATGTTCCTTCTGGCGCGATTTCCATTTCATAAGAAATTTTCAATTATCAACCTTGTACAATGGGAAGTTCGGCGCCATCTCTTGTTATCGTCGGCAAGCATTATCATATGCACTGCGTAAGCATCATATCTTTTCTGGATCATAGAAGGCATACATCGTTGTTTGTTGTTTGACATTTCAAATTTGTAAAATTTTCACCTATTTTCCTTTCCTTCTTGTATAAATGAAATACTGATCAATTAAATTGTTCTTCCTTCTATTTGTTCAAAAAATAATCTCTCCAAATACAACTCTTTCTTCAAATTTAATAAGATAAATTTTCATTTTCGAAACACTCAAACTTTTTTATTTTGAGGCAGAAGCATTCAAACAAACCGAATTAGATAAAATCACTCGTCCTACGGACTCGTGATTTCATCAATCGATTTGTTTTCATACTTTTGCCAAATAAAAAAGTTTTTGTGGAAAATGAAAATTTATCGATTAAATTTGAAGGACTCGTGGTATTATTACCTTTGATAAAATTTAAGAACTGTTGCACGTCATCATGGTTAAATTTTGAAGACACTGTAGCCAGATTGTTGTAGAATTAATTATGGAATTTTAGGTATAAATCAAAGTGACGTGTTGAGTATGGAGGTAGAAAAATCGAAAAGTTTTGCAAATCAAAGTAGGTACATACCTATATATCATTCATTGAAAAAGTTATAAGTTTTCCAATAGAGAACTTCCGAAAGTTCAAATCATATATTTTGAATAGCTACATTTAAACTATTTTGAAAAATCGAGATATTCTCATATTTATGAACTTCAAATACTAACTGCGTTCATAATAATAATAATAATATTTATTTTCCCACAAGACATATAAAATGTATAGGAATGCTCAATATTTAATGCAAGAGCACTAAAACAAAGTAGAGTCATTTCCTAGATAGTATGAATATTGGTGGTTTGTGATCTTTGTTATTTTTGATCATTTGAGGAATTGCACTGATAGTATACTTACTTGACTTCAAATCTGCTTGAACACGATAAAAATGAACGTCTGATTGTAGATTAAAAATATAATTCACTACACTGTGTTCAGTTCAGCTATCTAACAGCGAAGAGATGTACTTATCCACCTCTCTATCGGAATAACTAATTGAAGATATCACCACTCTGGGCAACAATAGTTTTAAACTCTATTGGCATATTTTAAGACTGATACTTTGTATAGAAGCTTCGAAATAGGAAGTTTTTGATCACAATCTAACTTTTAGTACCAAAAAGACCTGAACACAGAATTGTCACTTTTGAATGACAATGCAACATGCAAGTCAAAAATTTACATGGCGCTTGCGTGCGTGCTATTTCCATGCAAGTTGGGCGAAATAGAAACGGCTCTAATTTCCATGCAGGAGTGGTGCATATCTAGTAGTTTTCCTAGTTATAATTAGAATACCGACCCAAACTGAAAAAAAACCAGTTGTAATTATAGCCTAAGATTCCGCGACCACCAGACCTTCGTTATTTTATAAAAGCTGAAAGTTTCTCTGCGCATCTCCCCTACACAGGTGAGATGGTTCTCTATTGTCAACACTTTTTTGAAGCTTCAATAGCTTTCTGTCAACATTTCCATCAAACCATTGTGCCAAACTAGCAAATAGATATCTGCACCTACTTTACTTTTCAGAGAAGAAAACTTTGTCTTACATTGTCAAGTAAACAGATATCGACATTACGGGGTAGATGGCATCACAAAAACGCTACAAATGCTGTCAAATACGTCAGAATAATTACAATTCAATAAAGTTTAGGGGTGTCTGGCTGGGAGTTGAAACCGTAGTAAGTGTCTGGCAATGGAAGATGTGTTTTCTAATATCATTCCAGATAAAATATGAAAAAACTGAGCTTTATACTTTGACGAATGTGATGTACTGTTTTATACACCTTTGCTACCTTGTAGCTGACCAAGTAACCATCATCCAAACTTCGTAGTCATTGATCGTTCTCACCTGTGTTGGGGAGATGCTCAGATGAACTTTTAGGCTAAGTGACAGAGTAGAGGTTGATCTTCACCCATCTGTTTATCGGATGTAACATACTTTTTATAGGGTTTCATAAATAGACGAATACGCCTATAATGGCTTGCCTATCAAAATGTAGTCCAGACTATATACAGTCAGATTCAAAAATTCCACCACATGAAAAACTTTTTTATTATCGATTCGTCAGAAAAATTTTTCCTCATAAAAGTATATTGGTGTATTGCAGAATACTTGCATTGAGTTATCGAAATCTCGAATTTCCGAACAGTTTACAAGGGAAAGAGAAAATTTTATACTAGGTTTACATTACAGCATGTCTCATTGATAAAAATATTACTATTCCTAGTGACACATGTATATGTAGTAGGCAGGGAAGTAGCTGTTTTAGATTATTTTTTCTTTTTTGTGAATCAAATGTATATTTATGGTACACAGTACCTATCAATAGGCAGTGTTTGTGAAAAATTTTGATTTTACTTTAATAGAAGTTTTTTATTTGATCATAGTTTATTTTGATTTTCGTTAGCTCCAGCCTTGTTCAAGGCATGATACTCTATCAATTACTCCCAAACTTTCATGGGTATATGTCCCAACACCAGGATTTTTAGGCATCTTAGATTTGTGAATGCAATTATTTTGGAAATGGAAATTCTGATTTAAAAAGCCATTAGCTATTATTTCGGTATCAATTGTTGAATATCAATAATCAAACGCAAATTCCGAATGTTTTTCTATCGACATTATAATTGCTGTACTTTCACCCAAATACTAACGTGCGTATTCGATGCTTTCCCAAGGTAATTGCATGGACTACGCTCTGAACGGACGCCGTTTGCGCCAGAGACCGGAGAAACCGCAAGAAAAGGACAAAATCTCCAACCCGCCGACCCGGAAACCGAGCCCCGTCAAACAAGAACCGGACATCAACATGGACGATCTCAAGAGCTCCGTCAACATTTATTTCGGGGCAGCGAATCGCATCGCGACCGGCGAAAGATTCGTCGTCAAGGCCAAAAGGGTCGGGCCGAACGGCAAAACGGACTACTTGATAGAATGGGAGGGCCCCAGCACGGGAATGACCTGATGAGCGTACGTTTTCGCTTACTTTATTCCATCGTAGCGGCTCTCAGGATGTTTAGGAAGGCACGGATTTTTTTAATTTATTTCGGCTGTTCGAGCGAGCGCCGCTCAAAATCGTACAAATGCGTCCTAGGTAAAGCGACGGTTACCTGAACGATCGTCCGTATTTCTGGGTTCTGAAGAGTTTTTATGCGACAAGCTAGGGTAAATAATTAGAACTTTATAACCCATTGAATCCCGATTTTTTTTCTTCAATGAAGAATGCAAAGGGCCTCAGGGCCAGTTGCACCGCTTTTCTTGAGTTGTGCTTTATCTAAGCCAGGCTTTGTTGCTATGGATTTGCCAATCAGCTTCCTTGTTCCTTAACGATTGAGCCAAGCTTAGTAGAATCTCTGCTGAGTTGAAGCGGTGCAACTGGCCCTTAGTCTTCTTGAAATCAGATGTAAGTTTGGTGATCAGCAAAAAATAACTGAAAAATTTGTTCATGTTCTCAAATGAGTGCAATGGGATTATATGAGGACAGTAATCCATACTGAACATTATATCGAAAGTGACCTATACAGAAACATTGTCTTTCCAAGCAAAGAGTAACTCTGCATTTGCAGCAGGACCATCTAGCTCTCTGATGACGAAAAACGCATCTTGACTGTTTGTCAAGGTTCACAGGGAAAGGAACTCCACCAGTTGGTTCACATCTAGTGCGACAAGATCTCTCTTAGCATGTTAGATAGGTACGAGCAATCTCTCTTTGAAACTCCAGAAGGTCAGTTTTATTTTCACTAGCGATCTGATGTAGCCAGTCATGTTTATCATCTGAGTGAATAACGATCACCACCACTACTTTACTCTGAAACCAATTCTATAATTGTTGACACTTTGGTCATCTAAGTTAACTCCTCCCATTGAGACATTATAGTTTTGTAACAAAAACCGTTGTGGGACATCAATTTTTTTGTTTTTTGGTGGTAGACCGCCTCTTCACTTTCCCTATCTATCTATCTATCTACCTAATGGCTCCACTCAAAATCATTCGGCGCAGATGTGATAATGGAATATTCTATTTTCCATCCTCGTCTTCCGGTTATTCCTGATCATTGTCAAAATATTTCTACTTCACCTGCAAGATCTCTTGGCATTTCGGATTGCATTTCTTGAATATTATCGTTATCTATATCCTCGTCTGTTTGGGGAACAACATTTGGATGAATTATCACAATGTCCACATTATCTATTTTTTCTGAAGGGAAAATCTCATCAATTGCTGTTCCAATGATTTTTATCGTTTCACATAGAAGTGTCTACAAGTCAGAGCTTGAGATTCATCAGGATTCATCCGTAACAAAATATGTGAAATAGATGATCGAACATTTAGGTGGTGCTAACAATATATCAAGAGCATAATCACCAAATCCTTATATCAAAATCAGGTGAAGGTGTCTGAATTATATTATAAAAATATGGATGGTCATCTTACCTTCAAGTCAGGACTTGCGTAAATACCAAAAAATTTGTTCCATATTTTCCAAGGTTTCTAACCTACCACAATCTGAAAAAATAAGAATTAATATTGGACTGTATACAAGTGGATGGAACAAGTCCTATTAGTCAGAAACTTTTTGTATAACTCAAATTTGCCCATCAAAAAAATAATAAGAGCTAAGAGATATATGAAAATACTTATCGTTAACGTTTCAGAAACTAAATCCGCTTCCGTTCTCAAAACTTATACGCAAATTCCTGTTTAAAGGCAAATATCTCTTTTGACAATATTCATAATTGACATTTGTCAAATATTTCAAATCTAACATAACCTTTTGTCCTTCAGGAGGGGCAGCCATCCGCGATCCATATCAAGCGAGCTCATAGATATGCATTTTTTTACCAGACAGCAAGATGAAAGCAGATTCCTTTAATTTTCGTTTCCTGCTATTGCTCTCTTTTTCATAATTTTAGTGTCGTTCCGTTCTGCTGTGTGATCTCCATCAGCAGTAATAATGTGTTTTGATAATTTAGAACCACCTATTTTCTGTTCCTGATATACATCTTGTGTTCACTCTTTCGCACTTCCAATGGTCGAGACGTTTCACCGATATATTTTTGACCGCACTTTAACAAGGAATTTGATAAAAACAATTTTTTTTGTTTTCCGTTGTTTTATTTGGTTTGGTATGTGTGTGTCAGTATTGACCTTAAAGTATTTGTTGTTTTGAATGTTGTTCTAACTTTATACCTGTTGCCGATCCATCTTGTCTTTTCAGACAAACGAGGGACGTAAAGTATAATGTTTGATACAGGTTGTGTATTTTGTGTAGGTTGTATGTCTTCATTGTGGACTGTGTTCGGATTTTCAATTTCTGTCAAAGTTTTTTTCTATGAATTTTTCTGGATATTCATTTTCTTTCAATACTGATTTTATGAAGTTTATCTCTTCATTGATTTTTACTTGTGAGTTGTTTTTGTTCTATAATAAATGCATTTTACTATACCTTTCTTGACACTTGTATAGATTCCAATATTAATTCACATGGCTTATCACTCGACCCCATATGTTAAAGATCAATGAAACTCTACTTGTCTGAGCCTTTTTGTTTCAAACTATAAACAAAATAGAAAAGCTGTTTTGTTGGACTACTCTATATATTTTAAATGAAATTAAAACATCGAACTCTCCAGTTTTTTTCACCAGGTAGAATATTTGGGTAATGTTTGACGAGCTCGTTAGTATAGAGGAAAGCACATCCGCCTATCAAGGGGTTCATTTCCCCCCGGGCCACCGTGCTGGGAATCACACGTTGAAAGGTAAGCCCAAGTTAATTCCATTGCTCGCACAAGTTTCGACTTATGAGAGTTGGCGTTCGTCGGCTGATCAAAGGGAAAAACAATTTGAACGTTATTTTTCAAACTATAATATTCTTCATTGATAGTTCTTCGAGTGTGTTATATCATCCAAGACGAATTATCTCTCATAGCATAAGTAGTTGTCATATTTTTTTTCAAAGATAATGAGCTTATTAGATAAAGAAATGATTGTGATATAAAATGAAAATAATGGGTGAGATGTACCAGAGAATCGAGATTTGACTCTTGTTAAATTAGCACCCAGACAGATTATCCATAAGCAATTATTGTTACAAAATTATATAACTATTGGGAAGTTCATCATCCAGATGAGCCTCTATCGGCAAATATTTGAACTATTTCATCAAGTAAAACAAAAACAAACTTCTGTCACTGTCGAATGTGATCTAAAATTATGGCGCATTTTGGTGTTCTTGTGCTTCACTTTTGCGATTTGATGAAATTGATATTTATTTATAACAATGTCGAAAGGAAGAAATCCTAACTTTTCTTTCCATACGTATTTCTTATTTTGATAATTATCGTTCGAAAAAACACTTCTCTAACACATTCACACACTGAATAGTCTTCACATTTTGTTTTACACAGAACTTCGCCAAAACTCGAAAAACACAAGGAACAATACAACGTAAACAATAGTAAACATATGTTTTGACACATTACGATCAGCTGATTACTGTTTGGAGCCGAAATTTTTGAACAGACATCAGCGCCCTCATCGGTAAAAATTCTTCCCAATTCTAAAATGTATCTTGATATTCAGCAAACAAATAAATGGGAATATATTGTTTTGAATTCCTGTTAGGTACTTTAATTCAAAAAATGTTATTTATTTCTTATAGTTACACTTTGAATTTGGTGCGGTAACAAATATTTTTAAGCATGGTTTTGCCTATGAACTCTTCAGAACTTTGAAATATCTCGAGATGAAAAATTAAATTTTTCTATAATGCATTAGTATAAATGTTTTCTTTTTGTTTTGTGAATACTGCCAAAATGAAAATAAAAAAAATCACTGCCATTATTGTTGATGATTTTTTACATATTGGTTGTTGATATTTGAATTTTTTATTGGACTCCAAATATCAACTCGACCATAGGTTGTTATACAAGTATCAACTCTTAAAACGGAATGACTGTAATGAATGTTTTAATTTATTCAAAAAAATTTTGAATGTTGCAAATGTTGTTGATATTTTAATTTTTTCTCTGTAATCTGTACAATTTTTTATTGTATTTTATTATTTAATGACTTATATAGTTTTATTTATTTAACCAAAATAAAAACTGGAGGCGTTCGACATTTAAATTTTTAGTCCTGTATAGTTTTTCCTTCACTACATTTTCACGTGTATCTGAAATTGAAGCTGAAGATTCGCTAGTATCAAGCGATTTATTTTTTCATCTGTGATGTGGTTGAAAATCTGAAATACTTGGAAATTGGATATATTTCAAATTTAATCATTGTTAAAAAAAATTTCAACTGATACATGATTGCTTCAGAAAAAGTATCTACCCAATATTATCAGCTTAATTTTGTTATCATGTGTGACTGGAGTACGAAAGTGCATTTGGTACATAGTTGTATTGATGTTAGCTTCTGCTTATACATTTTACGTGTTCACAATGTTCAATCCCACCGAGGTTATTTCATTTTCATTATTTGTACATTTGTTCAAAGTCAGTGCTTTTAGCTATCATTCTTGAGTGACATTGATAATTGCATTCTTCCTGAATATTATCCGGTTGATCAGTTGGAGTATACTTCATATAAAATTGGCTGCCAACCTAGAGAAACGATAAAAAACACTGCTCTAGGATCTTTGTTTTTTTTATAAAAATCATTTTGAAATTTGAAAATACCAAAACAAACAATAGTTCACTACATCAATTTTTTGTTTATATTATTTTTGAACAGTTTTAATTATGATGATTCCTTGACCAAAAAAATAATAAAGATACATTTTTTATTCCATATCTTCTAAGAAGCCGCCCTCTGTCTCGAATTGGAATACAACCTGAAGTACAAAGATTCGTGAACAAAATTTTGCTACGAATTATCTCGGACTGCATAGTTGCAAATCAAAACTATTTGGTGGGCTCTGTGTTGAGTGTGTGTCATTCAAAAAAAAAATAGCAAGTTAAATGCGATGGATAATTCTTAGCCTTGCTTTAGATGAGTCAATCTGATGCTAACCAAATAAAACTGCCTATTTTTCACGCTGTATCAGATGCTGAAATAGCGAAGGCATTACTTAAAATCATAATGCCACCCTGAGCCCCACAGCAAGTAATACAAAATTTGTCCTATCTACACTTTCGGATACATTCTTAATGTCTTTTGTGGGTAAAACCACTCTTATCGTTTCTAAATAATGAAGAAAAGGGTAATTTGTCTTGTGGAAATATTTAAAAAAGAAAAAGATAGCACCCAGTTCGAATCTCATTTGGACAAATTCAAATATCAATTGATACTTTGAACCGTAAAAAATCTGGTTTTGTTATCAGTGGTGAATTATATCCTGGTTTGGTGGAGGATGTAGTCAGAATATAATGATTGTAGTTTCATTGGGATATAGTTGATGCTTTAATTTTTACCATTTGTACAAATGAATTTAGTAATTTTTTCTTCAGTTAGCTGAGAGAGACTGATTTCTGGGTTCAGATACTTATATCATTTGTATTATGTATTATTTAGTTGAAACCTGTATTATTGTACATTTTCTTGTAAATATAATTTTAGAACAAAACTAAGATGTAATTGAAGACATGCGTTTGATAAATTCCATAAAAATCTGTATTTTTATTAAAAAATCATTTAATTAAACCAACAACTACCGATATTGTTTTTTTATTCTTTTGATCAAAGATTCAATTTTTTATCAAATTGTTCTAACATACAGGTTGACATAATTTCTAGGCACGTTCTTGTAAGATTTCATGCTAAAAAAAAATAAACAAATGCCCCTACTTGTTTCGTTTTCGAAACTCTACGAATGCGCCTAGTTGGCAGAACCTTGTACGGGCAAGGGACAACTTATATTCTAAGGTGCATATCAAATTGATCTCGAGAATTGTCAGTACCCAGGCTCATCAGTGCAATTTGGATGCTGCCCCCCAATGCTGAAAAAATAACACTGCTTGAATTTTTTTTCTGAAACCCACTTCTTGAGTCATCAAAATTTTCAATTTGCTGAAATTGACCCCAAAGACCCAATTACTGGGTGCGCCCTTGCCTAGTATTATAGTTAACAAGTGCCTTTTAGATCAATTATTTTCAGCATAATCAGAAAACTAAAAAATTGAAAAATGTTTTTTCCGAAAATCGCTAGGAAATTTTTCCAGACAAAATTTCTTAAAAAGTCAAGACTTCCTTACTGTAAAGAAATGATATTTCCTTACTGTGTTAGTGTTCTGATTGAAAACAGTTTCAATAGTAACCCAAGTAATTTTATTACGAATTTCAGACCTGCCTTTTTTTGAATGAAATTATTTGCAATTTTTCCAAAATTGATTAATATCTGTCGAATTTCAAACGATTTGCTGAAAAATAGTATGTTTACCCCGTATCTTTCTGATTATTACAATAATGCCATATAACTAAAATATTTTAATCGCAGATTATAATCATAACATGAATACGATGCTCCTATTTTCAATAACCTTAACTACTCTCCCAGCCGTTTTCCACATTTTTGGGCATTCTCTCCGTGGAATTTCTAATTTCTCTTTGGCAGTTGAATTCTTACGTTTTTTCTCCTAGACTTTGCGTCAACAACGAGTTGAGCTTGTCGTTTCAAGTAACCCCTTGAAGGCACTTCCTCTTCATCCTCGGACCCTGAATCAAATCTTAAATTAACCATAACATCATGCAAAAATTTGTAAGATAAAAAAAGATTTCTCTACAGCACTGGTGCGTACAAGTTCGTGAGCTATTACGACAAAAATGTTCCAAAGTACCCGAACTTTCCAATCGAAAACCATCACCATTTGGAACGAAACACAAAATATATGGTTTTACGTTCATTTAAAAAAAAAAAAAAGGTATGCACCTCTAGGAAGGCCGGCAGCAACCCTTTGTTGCAGTGTTGAGAATCGTATCAAAAAACCTCCCTTTGACCAATGTAATTACGTGTTCAACCTTTTTTTTTTCAAATGAACTTGGGATCAGATATTTCGTCTGTTTCGTTTTAAATGGTGACCCCTGTATAGGTCCAGCGTGAATCATGTTATTTTGTATTGAAATACAGGCTGAGTCACGAAGTTGGTCCAATACTAGTGGAACTTTTTACTCTCATTAAGATCAGATGGTGGTCATGGGGTAGATCTCCTCCCCCAAAATGTTCATGCCAGTAACTATATCTATTGAATGAGGAATAGACTGGCTACGACTGTGATTAATATTTAATTTATTTATTGATATTAATTGATAGAAACATATGAGCATCGCCTTTTTAACATTTTGTACAAATATATATTTTATTCTACTGGAAAGCCCTGTATGTTTTATTTTCTCTGATAGAACATTGGATTTTGTCAAGTCTACAACAATTTTTATGAAGTCTCAAATGTATACCGTGTCTAATCGATGGGTACCTTGTCTCATGACTCACCCTGTATATGTTCCGTTTTAAAAACAGCTATGCTCAGTCACACAATTATTGAACGCTCTATATTATGTATACGGCCAGGTATTTCTGTAAAATGATTTATATATTGCCTTTACATATTTTCTCCCATCTCGAATAAAAAAGCAAACTATCAAAAGAATCAGTTATAAACATTCATGATTGAAGATTATTTTTCATTTTCTTAACTTTCAGATCATAAAACTTCTCCTCTTTCAGTTCTGGAATAGGAGATTCTGAGGCATTTCTTGGTATATGTTTGGTAGGCCAGCTAAATCTCTGTTTTTATGTCTTATTTGTACCTGGGGGTGGTGGTGGAGCTGGTGACGTTCCTGGTTGTGGCAATGGAGTCTTTCTAATCAACCCTGTGTAAGGTGCAGGCAACCATTTGTCTTCGAGAGAATCGATACCTTGTACCTAGAAAAAAAATGCTCTCAATTATTAATCAGGACAGTCTAAATTTATAATTTCGCTGAATAGTTAATGATATATAAAGAATTTACTACTGAATACTACATATGATAGCTTTGATAACTTCAGTGCCAAGTTATCAGAGCAAATTATAAAAATCAGGGGTGCAACAGTCACATTCTCCAAGTCCAAATTTTGGACAATTATTCAACAATTCTTTTTTTTTCCATAATTTTTGACGATTTTTTCAAGAGCGGCTAATTGAGGGGAGAGGGTATGCAGACGCCCAATTCCCCCTTTCAATTTACACATTTTCAAGCGAGCGGTAGAGATGTGAAAAATAATTCGCAGTAATTTATTGCTAGTATATACCTTTCCATCTGTTTGGCAAATATTATCCGCATCTCCAGTCTTCTCGAGGATGCCTAGAAGATCTTCCTTGATTTGTTGAAAAATGATAATGCCGTCGTTCTGAGGCACTGCCAGTGGGTTTAAACACAAGTAAAGACTCTGTAATCCCCCTTTCACCGATTCCAATGCCTCATTTTTCTTCTCTATTTCCTCGCGAAAACTACGGGATCGTTCTATATTTTCCTTTATATCTTTTTGAATAGTATCCATCACTCCCGATTTCCTACATGATGAATAAAAATAGTAAGGAATTGTGGAATAATTATCTTGTTCATTTTATTATAAACTTGATAGTATACACAAAATATACAAAAATTTTACTACCTAAAATTCTATTTTGATCATTCATCACTCATTTCTTCACTCTATTTTTGATCTCATTCAAGTTTTGCCTCTCTTCTCTTATGGAATAATTTATTCACCTACATATGTCGAAACGGAATTCTAAATAAGATCCAAAATTTGATGCAGAGTTCAATTTGAGAATTTCACTTGGTAGTTTGAGGAAATAAATGAAATAGGTAGACCAGTAATATGTGGTTTGAATACCTTTCAGCATCTTTAACTTCGGCATATTTGAAAGAATCCAATTTTCTCCTTAGATTCTCCAATATCTGTTCCAACTTCATTTTTTCTTCCTCAGCTTTACTTCGTAGAAAAGTGAGTCTCTCTTCAGTTTCTTTTTGGGACTTGAATCGCTCTAACACCTCTTCAGTACTGGTGCCTCCTGAAACAGAAATGTTGGTCAGTACTCCGTAAAAAAATAACATACCGAGGCGGAAGCTTACCGAAGCTCTAGAGAGAGAGAGGATTTGCTGAGGTTTGTATTCTAGTTTATCCACAATCATTCGAAAGAACTCATTAACTAAGAAAAATTGCAATTCTGGAAACTGAAATACCTGTAGCCCGTTTCAAAATTTCAAAATCCTGCGACATGGACTCAACAGGATGTGGTGGAGTAGGCGATTTATCATTTTCAGGAGCCGTGTCCTCAGCCCCTTCCGGTTCGGGCCTCAACGGGATTTTCCCATCCTGGAAAATCTTTTTCTCTAGCCTTTCGAGCTCAGTCTTTCGTTCGTTGACTAATCTCCTTCCTTCTAGCGCTTCTTTTTCTCTGGAAGCGGCGGTAGAGTTGGCAGATTTTTCCTCTTTGAGCAAATGGCTTCTTGCTACACTACGCATGCGTGTTGCTTCATCCATGATCTGGTAAATTGGGAATATAATAATAATAATAATAAGCCGTTTATTTCCAACAGGTACAAAAACCCTATTACAGGTAAATATTGACTAACAACATTACGTAGGAATAACTAAAAAAAAGCACAATAGCATTGGACAAATGTAGTTATAATAGACACTCTGGTGCGGAAACAGTTACTACAGGAGGACTGAGTGAAATATGGCACTGAAGTGAAAGATGTAACCTATAATTTCATCAAGTCTATGAGAGACTGGATAATCCATCAAATATTAGGCAGAAAGTGGGAAAGAAAGAAACACTTAATAATCAGTCAGATTGTTTATCAAGATTTTTTATACAAGTCAAAGAATTGTGATTAACATCACAGAGCTCAGAAATGTGATTGAAGTTTTGACACAAAGAATATTGGACTTTGATGTGAGATATTAGTTCGTGAGCTAGATTTATAATAAGTAACATTATGCCTTGAACTAGATCTTGGCACTAACCAGTTGATTTTGTTAAGAAGATATGGACAATCAATTTGATAATGTAGTAAATTGAAATGAAATGCTGGTAAGTATTCTCCTCTGAGACAGAGATAATAATATATACGAAATCTTCTCAAATACATTTTATTGTCCAGTCCTCTTGCAGGATAAACGTTGTCTTCGCGAAAAGTTAAATATTTAATATACTGGGTTACAGTGATTTGGTACATACTTATTTGGTAATTCAAACAGAAGAATCCGATTTGGTTTCGGAAGAGCTACGTTGATTTTTTGAGTAAAATGAAGATTTTTGGCAAAAGTCTCCAGAATACCATTATTACAAATTAATGGTGCCGTACTGTTTGAAAATACGAAGTGTTTTCCTGAATCTTCGACTTTTAAAAAAGATGAGAGAAATGAAGAGTTTATAGTAATCCCATATGAACCTCAATACACTAGAGGACTTCAACAGATATTTGACGAAGTAAATATGAAAGTTGCATGTAAAACTTCTTACAAATTACAGCAGCTTCTTGGTAACCCAAAAGATAAACTAGAAAACTCAGAGAAGTCGGGAATTTACGAGATCAGTTGTCAAGATTGCAACAAAAAGTACATCGGCCAGAGTCGACGAGCTATTAAAACACGTTTCAAAGAGAATTTTGCACACATAAAATACGCAAGGGCAGATAAATCCAGTGTCGCCCAACACGCTCTAGACAATGACCACAAAATTGGTGAAAGCAATCTGAAACTGATCAAGTATGTGCATGACACAAGACTACTCGATGCATGTGAGAGTCTCGAAAAAGTAAAATGTAAAAACAGCATGAATGGTGACAAGGGACCTATCTATCTCTTCCAGCCCGCTTTTCAATTTATTGTTGAGAAAGTAATCATAATAATCAATACTAAAAGATGACGGAACTTGCAGGTAGTGAGTTCATTATCGAGAAATTAGTTAGAGTAATTAATAGTAACAAACAAAGTCCATATCGGACCGGAAAACTTCAGGTATATAAACAACTAACCCCAGCTTTAGATTTAGTATAAATTTTCTTCTCCTGAAGATGCTAACCTTGTTATCGAAACGCGCGTCGAGTGCAAAAATATCAGTTTGGTGTTAGAGTAATTGATCTCTAGGAAAAGTTTCAAATGGCTTGTTACCAGATATTCGATATAAAGTAAATGTGAAACTTGCATATTAAACTTCTTATAAATTACAACAGCTCCCTAGCAATCCAAAAGATCAATTAGGTTAGGTTAGGTTAGGAAACAGAAAAGTCGGGAAGATTGCAACAATAATTTATACTCTGGCCAGAACCGACGAGCTATAAAAACCCATTTCAAAGAGCATTATGCACAGATGAGTTACAAAAGGGTGAATAAAGTAAAGGGTACAGTCCTGTGTCACCCAACATGTTCTGGACAATGATCACAGAATTGTTGAAAGCCATCTGAAACTGACTAATCATGAACTTGACACAAGACTACTCGATTCGAGAGTCAAGAAATAGCAAAATGTAAAAATAGCATGAATGGTGACGAAGAGCGCATTCTCGTGAGCCCGCTTTTCACTTTATTGTTGAGAAATTAATCAGTAGTAGCAGACGAAGTCTATATCGGACCAAAAAACTTTGCAGGAAGTTTTTGCATTACCTCAGATTGTGAAGAATATAAATAGCTAACCACAGTCTTTAGTTTTGGTATTAATTTTCTTCTCCTGAAGATGCTTACCTTGTGCAAAACGCGCGCCTAGTGCAATTAATGTCAATTTGGTGTTAGGGTAATGACTCTCTACCAAAAGTTTCAACACGTTAAGTGATACATCCTGTATATTTGTTCAGTAGTTTTCTGGGTTTGTAACCTATCACACTCTGAAAAAATAAGAATTAATATTGGAATCTATACAAGTGTAGACGGCCAGATTTTCAATCTATCCCAAAAAGTTGCTGCGTCTATGAAAATAGTTCTTTCTGGATAGAACAGAGTCTAGTTAAAAATCTGCCCTACCTACTACACTTGTATAGATTCCTATATTAATTCTTATTCTTTCAGATTATGGTAGGTTACAAACGCAGAAACCTACGGAATTTATATTAGTTATACTTCTCTTATAACTCAAATTTTACTATAAAAAAAAGCAAGAACTAATATTTATCCACCACAAAATAATGACTATGAAACAGTACTTTGTATGAAATCCGACTATTATTTTATTCGTATTAGGTCAGAGGTTCTTATTCTACTGAATATAAAAGTTTTTATCATCTAGGAAAGGGCAATAAAACAAATTCAACTCACCGTTTGCAGCTTCTCTATATCAATCACCTGTGCTTCTAGCTCTTCCTCCAACTTTTTAATTCTACTTTCGAAATTGTCAGAATCATCTTTGAGGGATTTTTGGATGTCCGCGTATCTATTTTTAACATGCAACGCTTCTCGTATTTGAACATCCACCGCGTGTATGCTGTTTTGTAATTCGCAGGTCGTCTAAAACCGTTTTTTCATGTGACTCTGTGACTTTTCTTTGTTTCGAAATACCTTCTTTACTGGCTGTTCCACTTTCTTATTGAGTTCTTTTTTCTCTTGTTCGCTCAGTAGCTTCTGATACTTCGCTGCTAGTTCGGCTAGATATTTTTTTCTCTTCAAGAGTAATGATAATTCACTGCATTATTATACAATTAAATGATTGGCAAGAACAAATATGAAATTGTACATGATTACTAAAGTATATAATATTATAAAACTAACACATCTGGCACTCGTCTTCCTCGTCTAACGAGTGGCTTTGCACTATGACTCTCTTTCACTTCACCTTCAAAACCTATCGTTTTCAAAGGCTAGCAACCCTTACTTGCCGCCACTTTTTCACAGGCAGCGGTATATCTTCATATTGAAAAAAAATTAAGCTTCGATTTGATATAGGAAATATGAGTATACCTCATGAACGTAAAAGTATAACAAAGTATTACCTGTTTACACCTGGCTAGTTGTGGCCGAATTGGCATCAGCAACCACAGCTTTTTAAATTTTCTACACGCATTGCTGTGATGAGAATTATATTTCATTTACCTACGAAGTGAATGAAATCTTTTGTGGAAGATTTATCAACATTATTTTAATTAAAAATATTTGCGGGCACTTTTCGTCTGGCACCCTGTTATCAATGCATTTGCCTACTCATATATGTATGTAGGAATTTGAGTTTGATTATCTGTGGGATCTCAGACTGATAGTATCACCTTCTCGAATGACGATTTTTTTTTTTTAGGAAAAGAAAACTCAGGAAATCCAAGTTATATGCGACGTTGAAAAAATCACAAAATACAGGGACACATAATATCTGGAGAGAGTTTAAATCATCTTTCGAACAATCTGTTCAGGCCAGTCTCAAATTACCTACACAGTAGGTTTCGGCTGGCAACTGTCAGAAAACAACTACTCCCCTGGCTAATACCACGAAGGGCATTGAATTATATCCGAACGGTGCCAGTGCAGGTTTCTTCACACAAGAAATGCAGGATTAACACTGGCACCGTTCGTATATAATTCAATACCCTTCGTGGTATTAGCCAGGGGAGTAGTTGTTTTCTGACAGGTGCCAGCCGAAACCTACTGTGTAGGTAATTTGAGACTGGCCTGAACGAATTGTTCGAAAGATGATTTGATTTAACGCCAGTCTTCAAGTATGCCCACTGACTATGACAAGTGTTTTTACATTTTCCTCGCAGGAGGAATGGGCAAATTCGGTTTGCTTTTGGAATACCTCGTCCATTGGTAGATGGCGTAATAACTTCGTTGTTCGCATCAGCTTTGGCCTGGGCTTGATACTCGTGAAGGAGTTTGATTTTTAATTATGGGAAATCATCGACTTTATGTTGATGATGGCACTGCCTTGCACTGACGAGTGGTCAAGTAGCCCGAAACCGGTCTGCAAGTGTGTCCGTCCCTAAAATTGAAAATCAATTCCTTCATTTGTATCGACGAAAGCAAATGCAGGATTTACTTCTGTGAAGAAACCTGCACTGGCACCGTTCGGATATAATTCAATGCCCTTCGTGGTATTAGCCAGGGGAGTAGTTGTTTTCTGACAGGTGCCAGCCGAGACCTACTGTGTAGGTAATTTGAGACTGGCCTGAACAGATTGTTCGAAAGATGATTTGATTTAACGCCAGTCTTCAAGTATGCCCACTGACTATGTCAAGTGTAAAGAGTTTTTTTAACTTCTGTTTCCCATTACCTATACGCAATTCACTCTATTGAAAACCGTTGAACCAATAAAACCAATAAAATAAGAATAACAGAATTAAAATGCACAGTTCATGATCTTCAACCAACATCCACTTCAACTTTCTTGTTCAGATTTGAGTGAAAACACCAGTTTTGTTTCATTCACTTTCGATGTATTTTTTCTTCGTATCATGTTTTCAATATCGTATATCAAATTGAAAAAATAATATTCAATTTTCAAAATATATGTTTTGTTCTTTTCTGATAGTAACTCTTGGGTTTCCTCTATGAAACCACATTCTTATAACAGTTCCCTGAACAATAAAAAGGTAGACTTATTCTGATTGAAGTTATGGCCATCGTCTCACCTGTTTTGTTTTGTATCGAAGCAAATCGATTTTTTTAGTCTTATCTATAATTTGTAAATCGAGCAATTCTTGTACTTCTTCACAAGATTTATTCTCCAATGGTCCGACGATGGTTTCCAGCAGCCGATTTTTTATTTTATACTTGGCCACTGGGGTAGTGCTTTCATGTAGGACGATGATGAGTTGAGAAAGCTCTTTTTTCAATTGCACGATTTGGTCTGCGTTCGATTTCCTCTCGGCCTCGCATTCTTCGAATAGAGCTTTCCTCTGACCCTCTGAAAAAGAAGAAGAGTCCGATCAGTATTTTTTTTCCTAACGTGAAACCATATTCATAGAAAATGGGTGGTGAACACCAGGTGCGTTGACTGATATGCTTTTGTTTAGTCCTCACCAAACTCGCCATATTTTCTCCTTCGAACATACGTTAGTGATTCATTACCTTTGTGATGTTAGGTTTATTCTGTTATAATGGATTGATTATATAAATGTTTTGGATAATGATTTGATTGAAGATATATTTGAAACTGATATAGAAGTTGTAGACTTCCAAGATTTTGGGTTTCCACACAGGTTAAACGAGCAACCCATATATTATGAGGAACTGAGTTACCTGTAGATTTTTAGAAGGTTCCGCCTAATAAAACCTGGAGCTGATTGAAAATGGACTGGAGTACCCTAATGATAGGTAAAATTTATTTATTGTTCCTATATATGAATGTACCAACTTGTGTTGGTGTATGGTGCAACTCATATACAGTTAAGAGACCAATAAAATCAAAAGAGTCCCCTTGTTAATGGTCTCATAACAAAAAGTATTTGCAATCAGCTGTTATGGACAAATGTTATTTCTTTAGGTTGTGGCCGAGTTTTTTACTGCGTCGGTTTATATTCTATTCAGATTTTTTACTGCCAAGCCGGTTCAATTCACGGTCAGGGCAGAGATCTGGCTGACTCGATATGCAATAATTGTTAGTTGCTCGGATAGCAATCTTGGTAGGTTATGGTCTATTGATCGTATACACCAACTGACCTGTTGCACTGTGGGTTTCCCTACAGTGGAATCAGTAAGACAAATTTTCCATTTCGACTAACAAAAAGGAAAAAGGGGATTTTGTGCTTTTCAGTGGTGCTCGTGTATTTTGACAGTTGAGGTTTTGATATATAATGCAGTTGCAGTTGTTTTCTGACAGGTGCCAGCCAAAACCTACTGTGTAGGTAGTTTGAGACTGGCCTGAACCAATTATTCAAAAGATGATTTGATTTAACGCCAGTCTTCAAGTATGCCCATCGATTATGTCGAATGTTTTTCCATTTTGCTCCCTTGAGGCATGGGCGAATTTGGTCTGCTTTTGGGATAACTCGTCCATAGGTAGATGGCAGAATGACTTGGGGTGTTCGCATCAGCTTTGGTCGAGGTCTGCTTGATACTATGAAAGGTGTTTGATTCTTAATTATGGGAAGTCATCGACTTTAATGTTTATGATGGCACTACCTTGTACTGACGAGTGGCCAAATAGCTCGAAACCGGTCTGCAAGTGTGGCCCTCCCAATAATTGAAAATCAATTCCTTCATTCGTATCGCCAAAAGCAAATGCAGGATTTCCTCTGTGAAAAGACCTGCACTGGCACCGGTCGCAAATAATGCAATGCCCTTCGTGGTGTTAGCCAGGCGAGTAGTTGTTTTCTGACAGGTGCCAGCCAAAAACTACTGTGTAGGTAGTTTGAGACTGGCCTGAATGGATTGTTCACAAGATGATTCGAAACAAAATAAACTAGATGTTGAATACCACTCAAATCACCTCAATACCTATTTGAATAAAGAAGAGAAAAAATATACATTACCTAACATTGTTCATACCACCCGAAAACGGTACCCATTTTTTAAGCCATTTGTAAAAATAATGAAATATTTTACATACTAGCTTGTCCATGAATCCAAGATCCAATGTGCCTAATAATTCACGTTTCCTGTCGAAAAGTTCTCAGTGTTCTCATCAGCAGTGCTCTTTGAAAATGTCTAGTTAACTGATGTCAACTTCCCTTCAGTTTTTTCACTAGAGAAAGGGGATGCTGTCAATGAAATCTTCATGACGGCCTTCAGTTAATGTACGGAGGTGTGTTCTAACACTAGAGACAATTGGATCATTATATCACCAACAACAAATCTCATATACCTTAATTTGTCGCCGGAAGCAAATTATTAAATTATATCCAATTACGGACAATGAAGTGGTACACGGCGTCCAGTATTCTGTAGGTCCAGATTTCTTTCACTGCGACGACAGTGATGAGAGAAAGCAGAGAAATATTTCAGCATCTAGAGTGGAGTTGATAGATGAACAAAATTATCGGAAAGCGGTAAAATAATAAATATTTCAGTCTGGTTTACAAAAGGGATATATCAGTTAACAAGAACTCCATAGTCGATAATTATTTTCCATTGATTTTTCTTTTCTCTTCTTTTCGAGTACAGGAATTATTGAACCGCGACTGAAGTTTTGTGTTCGACGTGTCTTCTCTGATTTTGAAGCCATTTTCAATACAGTTTTTTTTATACTAGTTTCTATTCCAGAGTCCCTATACCAGCAATAGAAACAAAAATTTAGAGAAACATTCACGCGTCAATAGAATTAACGATGACTTGGAAAAAATAATAGAGTGGGGTAACATCAACTTGGTGGAATTCAATGCTGTGATAAACCAGGCATGTCTCTTCTCAAAGAAAGCCGATCTAGCATTATCTAGTAAACAGACGTCAGGAGTAACTAGTCCTACAAAGTCGTATGTCTCGATGCTAGGAATTACGATCAGTGATAATCTCTCATGGGAAAACCATGTGAGATAGACCGCTGAAGGTGCTCGCCAGAAACTTGGATTTCTATTTCGTGCGAAGAAATAGGTACTTGACTTCTCGTCAGCTTCTAATGACCTACAAGGCTCAGATACGACCTGTCTTGGAATACAGTTCTCATGTGTGGAGTTCGGCACCAAAACATTCATTGAGGCTTCTCTATTCTATTCAGAGAAAGGCAATCCGTCGTGTTGGTGTTTCTTCGCTCATAGACTCACTCACTTCGTTCCAGCATCGTAGAAGAATCGGAGACTTGTCTCTCTCCTATAGATATTTCCACGGACGGTTCTCTTATGAATTATGATCATCAATCGTTCCACCTTTGGCAGTATCTACACGGTTGACCCGACGAGTACAGAATTCTCACCTCTTTGTTGTTGGCTTGGAGACCTTTCGAACCTCTCGTGCTCAGGGTTCTTTTTTTAATAGAACTTTGGAAGTCCTTGCGGAGAGAGGTTTTTCGTGAGTCTCACAAACTTCAAAAATTCAATGTTAATATACCGTGTGTCACAGACTCATAGTACACCCCCGTTTTCTCCTTTGTTTTTCTAGATATATTTTTGAAATTAGGAGAGAGAAACTTTTTCTGGCGGGTCAATCCAATTCTCTCTCCCACTCATTGAGCTTATGAATAAAATAAATGGCGATATCTCCGCAGTCATTGGAGATAACATCATCAAACCTGGTATCGTTGGATTCCTCATGATCATCCCTAAACGATCATGTAACAATATACAGGGTGTCCCATTCAAGAATCGAAAGTTGATGCCATTTCCGGAAAAATTGGAAGTTGTTTTTTTCTTTCAGATATGTCGAGAAATGCTGCTCAGTGAGCATATTCAATGTTCCAAATTTCAGAAATATAGCTAAAGAAGCAAAGGAGAAAACGGGGGTGTACCCAGAGTCTGTGACACACGGTATATCCTCTGTCTGTTGATTCACGCCGTGTTCTTTGAACACTACAGGACTTCCCTTTCGTGTGAATCTGCATATAAAAAAAAGTTGATGTGACTTCATGCTGAGGTCTCAATCTGCCTATTTCATAGGTGTTTTCACAGGCTCAAGCGATTTGTGTCTTGACGCCGGGGTCTCAATCTGCCTACTCCTCAGATAGAACTCCATCAATAAAGAGAGTTAAAACAACGATTTCATTGAAAATAGGCGTAGCGTAACTTGATTAAATATAGTATTCATGATGATTTAGCGGATGATTTGATATAAAGTTCACGCGCCCAACGTTTCTATTTTTTGTCTGATCAATGATTGGGAGAGAGGTATGATGACTGCTACATAAAAGCTACCAAATTATTTTTTAGCTTTCAGTATATTATCTATACCATTATTATCTTTATTTTCGATAGAACTGTTCAACCAAAACATTTGTTTTTATTATTTTAGTTCTTTATTTTGTAATGCTTCTCGTTCTATTCAGTTCATTATGAACATCATCATTAAAAATAAACGATGAGTGTTGGAACCTTTGGTGTAAAAGTTGAAACTTTTCCTAGAGATCAATTACCCTAACACCAAACTGATATTTTTGCACTTGACGCGCGTTTTGCTAACAAGGTTAACATCTTCAGGAGAAGGAAATTGATACAGTATCAATTTTCTTCTCCTGATATTTCATATACTCAATTTTTTGTCATCTAATTTCCTATTTTTATTATTTTTTTTTTATTTAATTTTTGACCAAAAAAGTTATCTCAACTTTTTTCTGGATTTGATTACCTTATTTGATTTGTATATTTATCATTTCGTTCTTAGCAACAGGCTTCATTCAATAGAGTTAATAATATAGACAATAGAAGTCTGAACCATAACCGTTCCACAAGGAACATTCTCAACCACATTCAAGCATTACAAGTTTTGTTAATTCACAATTCCTTTCATTTGATACCCGTGATGAAGGGGTTGTACCAAAATATTTACTTAAGCCGCCATTTTGTCTGCGGCCATATTGGATTTGCATTTTTCTCATAGTGTACTACTATTCTATTAGTCGAACACTTAGTTGATACCCACATTGAGAGGATTGTCATATTTTAATTACTAAATTTGAACCAAAAAATGAACCGTTAAAAAAATCACAAGGCTCCATAGTACCTGCTTCTGAGTTGTTCACCCTGTACACACGTATAACTACTTGAATAATATCATCAACCAGCAGTTTCAAGAATCCGCAAATGCTTTCGATTCATCCAGCACCTCACCTGATAACTGTATTTTTTTCTTGACTTCCAATATCTTCTTATTCAAGTCGGATAATTTCTCCGACTGATCTTGTCCTGATTTGGCGTTCATTGCGAATAATGCGCGGTTCTGTCAATTAGTTCTTTATCTAGATTTCAATTAGCAACAATTTCTTTTTATCTTCTGCCTCTGTGAAATACACTGACTTCTCAACTGATCGTTTAGACCTGAACACAGTTCGCTATACGTTTTCGGAATTCAAATGCTTCGCATCTAGATACGATCCGTAATCGATCAAACAACGTGATGTGGATACAATGAAAATGATGTACAGTGTGAATTCGATTCGAACTGGAATACTTTGAAAGATATCTTTTTTTCTTCGTAGTTTTTAGGGGTTTTTACCCACTTAACAATATAACATTAATGCCTAATTTATATTGAAATATGATATGTAACATTATCGTAATATGTAACTTTAACATGTATATTATGAAGATGTTATAGTGAAATGTCCCGGCAATGTTACAAGATTAAGAAGGTTATGCTGATGCAATGTGTCTGCAACGTATCAGATTCATGACTTATATATTACGCTCCGTAATCGATAAAACAACGTGATGTGGATACAATGTAACTGATATACAGTGTGAATCCCATTCGAACTGAAATGCTTTGAAAGAGATCTGCCTTTTTTTTCGTAGTTTTTAGGGGTTGTTACCCACTAAACATTATAACATTAATGCAAAATCTATATTATTATTGAAATATGATATGTAACATTATCGTAATATGTAACTTCAACATGTATATTATGAAGATGTTAAAGTGAAATGTCCCGGCAATGTTACAAGATTAAAAAGGTTATGCTGATGCAATGTATCTGCAACGTATCAGATTCATGACTGATTGTTGTGCTGTAACATTAACGATAGATTTACCAACAACGTATATGATATCATAGCATAATGTTTTTTTTTACCGGGCCACCGTGCTGGGTAATCGCACGTTAAAAGGTAAGGCCTCGTTGATCCATTGCTCGCACAAGTTTAGACTTCTGAGGGTAGACGTTCGTCAGCTGGTTAACGGAAACGAACAATTTTAGAACAATTTTTTTTTTTTTAGAACATAACAGTTATACCTCATTTGATAACTAACAGCCGATCGCACCGACTTTTTGTTACGAGACCATCAACAAAGGGACTGTTTAAGTTAGGTGAGGGTTTATTAATTCGAGTTTAATAATCACTTCAGCTGTGGTGCAATTTCTGCAATGCGTTAACTGACTTTTAATGACCCATTAGCTTAATGCTCCTAAAAAAGGGATGTATATAACGCTGAATGGTACTGTTTTTTGGCAGAATCACACAATATTTTCAGAAATGGTTTTGGAATGTAAATAAAAGAACAAGAAAAACTGTAAAAATATATTGAAATAACGAATATAACAAAAATAAATAGAAATAAAAATTGGTGTTTCATTATTTTCTCGGTGAGGTTCGGAAAACAGTGCTGATAGCTGCATCTGAAAAAAAGATACCTATTAGGTGTTGAACATAAATCTGAATTCGAAACGCAAGGCTCTCCTTTTTTTGGAAGTTGTGGGCCATGTACAGTTTACATAACTATACTTTTTACCTTCTTTTTCGTACATACTACGATCGAAACTACAATCGTTAAGACCGTGCTTTTGGTGGCGGAGCTCCTTTTACATCTGAATTCACCTTCTTCCATACTATTTACCCAATTATTTTCATTTTTCATAACTTTCGAACGAAATGACAGTGCCGCGTTTTGATTTATATTTGTGTTCTACGCAAAAAACAGAGCCTGTAATAACTACTCTTCCTCCAAAACTTACCGTTGTGGGGATATCGAAACTTTATCAAGACGATATTTTATATCTAAATGAAAACCAAACATTTTACTCTTACCTTATGATGAGCTTCATCGGTCATATTAGCACTTTTTTATCTTATCACCAACGCCCCGTTACGATACTGCAAAGTAAATCTTCAAATGGCCGCACAGCACAGAATAAAGTACAATACAGAAGCGAAAGAGTAACCTACCTAATTGTGTTAAAAATATTGATTAATACTATATGAGAAGCTGTTATATCACATAAACGTTAATACTATCCTGTACGTTGATATTGCTTGTTATGTTACAAACAAATATTAGAATAATATTTCATATAAATAACATCTTTCTTACGAAGTTAGTATTGCAATATGATCTGAAAAAAAAGTTTTTCAATGTTATTGCTATGTTACAAATTTAGTGGGTAACTTATCACAATTCGAATAGAAGTTATTGTGTTCGAAATAATGAAGAAAAGCAATACCATTCAACAGTCCATGATTTCAACAGAAATTCGGTGAGAGTCCAATTCTTTATGACGAAGTATTGAAAATGTAGTTTTTTCGTTGTCGAATAATAATTTTTCCATAAAACTTTTAACTAATACTGGGTGTTCAGAACTTGATAACAATTGTACTTTCTCAAATGGACACAATATATATAATTTCATATGTTATCAAGCAAGATTATTTGAGTTAGCATCTTCAGTTGGAGAACATTTTTAGTTTTGTATTAAGGTAATTGATCTCTATTAAAATTTTTCTCTCTTACACCAAAGGTTCCAATTTTACAGATTACCACTAAACTTGTCAGTACTTGGTCTTATTTGATATACTTCATCAAATTTGAATAAATTTTAATTCAATTATTTGTTTAGGCTGAGATAGAAATGCATTAACCTCAACCCCCAAAATAGCTTCTCACATAAATGAAATGTTCAAGTAACTAGTAAATAGACTGTCGTTGATTTAATTCAGAAAGCAATGATAGTGTGCATGTGCACTTAAAAAATACTCGAGATTTTTCCAAACAAATATATTCTCTAGTCGGGTAGAGATACTATATAATTTTTGTTGTTTGTTGAGGCACTTGAATTCAAGTGGCAGGGAATTCGATATTGTTTATATGTGGTCAGACACGCATCATAAGCGTACCAACCAAAGGAGCCCGGGGGTTGGGAATAAAAGCGATAGTTGATTGAATGCGGTTGAAATTCACAACAAAGGGGTGGGAATTCTGTACTCGTCATCCGTGTAGATATTGCCAAGGGTGGAACGATTGATAACAATTCGGAAGAGCATCGACCGTGAAAGTATCTATAGAAGAGAGACAAGTCTCCGACTCTTCAACGATGCTCCAATGAAGTGAGTGAGTCTGTGAGCGAAAAATCACTGACAAGACGAATTGCCTTTCTCTGAATAGAATACAGAAGCCTCAATGAATGTTTTGGTGCCGAACTCCACACATGAGAACTGTATTCCATGACAGGTCGTATCTGAGCCTTGTAGATCATAAGAAGCTGACGAGAAGTGAAGTATTTCTTTTCACGAAATAGAAATACAAGTTTCTGGAAAGCACTTTTAGCGATTGATCTCACATTGTTTTCCCAAGAGGGAGATTATCACTGAATGTAATTCGTAGCATCGAAATACTTGATTGTGAAGGAATAGTTACTCCTAACATCTGAATATCACACGATGATTTTCGTAGCATTAAATTCCACCAAGTTCATGTTACCCCATTCTATTATTTTTTCCAAGTCGTCGAATAATTTTATCGACTTGAATGCTTCTTTGAATTTTTGTGTCTCGAGCTGGTATGGAGACTCTGGAAGAGAAACTGGTATGAAGAGTACTGTCTTCCGCAAAACTATGTATTAAACAAGATGTTTTCTCGAGCAAATCATTGATATGAAGCAGAAACAAAGTGAGCGTCAGAACTGAACCCTGTGGAACACCTGCATTTATTGGGAGAATTTCAGATGATACTCCATCAACAACCACATACAAAGACCCATCAGACAAGAAACTCTTCAATAAGGCAAACCAAAGACGGCAGTTTAGAAAGGAGACCCCGTTGCCAAACTCGATCAAACGCTTTCGAAATATCGAGTGCAACAGCTATCTTTTCTCCGAATTTCTCGATAGAATGCTGCCAAATATGAGAAACATAAGCCAATAAGTCTTTGATGGTGAAATCCGAATTTTTGATCATTAATTATTTCTGATTTCTCTAGATATTTGATGAGCTTCATATTGATTGCTTTTTACATGACTTTGGTAATGATAGAAAGCAATTCAATTGGTCTATAATTACAAGGGAAAGTTTTCTCCCCTTTTTTAGGAACTAGCTGAACTCTTGCTGTCCTTCAGGACTTAAGAAAAACCCCCAGGTTATATTCGGGGAAACATACTTTCAGAACAATTGCTGGGATTCCATCATGCATGAAGTTTGAGGGATGGAATCACGCTTCGAATAAAAAAAGATATTGAAGTCGGGAAAGTACCAATTGGACCGAAAAGTGTTTTGCCGACTTCGTCTTCTTCTTCGTCACTTTCAAACCTGAAAGTAGTTCAGAAACAAGCATATACACAACTGACAATTTTACTCTGTTTTTCAATTCATGGATGCCCATCAGGTAGGGCGATAATAATTCGTTATGGTTTTGAATTTCTCAAGGTAATGTGAGCCTTAGGAAAACCTTATTCAGTGATGGGTCACAAACCGTTTATTGAAACATGAGTCCTGAGAAAGAGTTGTTTGATAGGTCTACCTCACAACAAAACCGTAGTGGGACTAAAATAACTGATGTAGTGTTCCAGAGATGAGAAAATTTTATGAATGAATTATTACCGACCGAGCAATATTGTTGAATACCGCACTATGCATTTATATAAAGTGTATTTTGATGACTAATAAAGACAAATAATTATAATAAGTATTAATTGTTTCTTACTGAATGTAATAGCCTCCCCTCATCATATCAGCAGATATATCGGTAGTGCCTATTCACCTGACAACATAACATTATAGAAGGTGGAATAAAGTGTTAACATTGATACGTAACACGAGCAACTATTTCAACTATCCTAACAAACCGTTCATTCCGTTCAATTCTGATATTTTTGTCAAGTTCATGTTCAGGTATAGAAATTACCTTCTAATCTTATTTTTTCTGGCCACCCGTGCAGATGTAGAAGCTATGGAAGAGAAAGCGGTTTGTACTGTTGTCTACGAAAACTTTCATCAACTTTCCAGTCGTTCTGAATTTGTCAGATCACAAAACTACTTATAGCAGCATATTATATTTGGGAAATGTCAACTTGACCAAGTTGATAAAAAAAAATGTCTCTTCAAATGACTTATGAATCGAGATTTAGGCTGAAATGTGATTCTTTCAATAATTTGCTTTAAGGTAATTGATTTTTTCCCAAGAGCCAGTTGGAGTAGTTGACCGAAACATTCGATGGCTGTCGAGGACTTAGCTGACAGATGAGTTCCTCAACAATAGATTGAAAAACCAGCCCTTATTATTATTTCATTACTACCAAAAACACCTTACCATATCTGATCCATTAAACCTTATCCTTATGAATTGTTGCATTTTTTTCATTCAAGTGCTGTGTTCTATATTTTGATTGAATAACTTACCTTTCATATAGTAAACAAACATTCACAAACAATAATTATTATTTTTTCACGAAAGATTCACCAAAAAATGTATATGGCACGTCAATGGATCCCTTAATGGGACCAGAGACAGGAGACGTACTGTAAACAATACGTATACGCCACTCCGCATAAGATCTTCTACTATGCCAACACATTTTTTGGACCGCACCCTGAAACATCGCCTCACCTCCACTGATGGATATATGGTTTCTTTTCGAAATTGATGTGGATATAATATTAGAATTCTCCTGCACGAGTTTAAGTAAATTGTCGACTGGAAAAAATCATGGAATAAAAAAAATAGTATGTCGAAAAATCAGATTTTGGGAAAATGGGAGTTTTCATGCTGAACTCAATGACCACAATTTTAGTGTATGGTTTGTTTCATGCCTTGCCTCTATAAAAAAAAAAACAATATAAAAACCGATCGAATTTCATTATCTTTTCGAAAAATCCGATTTTTTAATGCAGATTGACACGAAAGGGAAGCCCTGTCATGTTCAAAGAACACCGCGTGAATCAAGGGACAGGAGATACGAAATAACATTCACTTTGAATCTTTGAAGTTTGTAAGACCTCTTTCGGCAAGGAGTTCCAAAGCTCAGCTGCTCTATTGAAAAAATATATCTGAGCAAGAGAGGTTCGACAGGTCTCCAAATTCACAACAAAGGGCTGGGAATTCTGTGCTCGTCGAGTCATCCTTGTAGATATTGCCGAGGGTGGAACGATTGATAACAATTCAGAAGAGCACCGACCATGAAAATATCTATAGAAGAGAGACAAGTCTCCGACCCTTCTACGATGTTCCAATGAAGTGAAAGAATCTGTGAGCGAAGAATCACCAACAAGACGGATTGCCTTTCTCTGGATAGAATCGAGAAGCATCAATGAATGTTTTGGTGAAGAACTCCACACATGAGAACCATATTCCAAGACAGGTCGTATCTGAGCCTTGTAGATCATTAGAAGCTGACGAGAAGTGAAGTATTTCTTCGCACGAAATAGAAATTCAAGTTTCTGAGAGGCACCTTTAGCGATCTATCTCACATGGTTTTCCCATGAGAGATTATCGCTGATCGTAATTCCTAGCATCGAGGTACTTGATTTTGTAGGAATAGTTACTCCTGACATCTGAATACTGGATGATGATAGATCGGCCCTCCTCGAGAAGAGACATGCCTGGGTCTTCCTAGCATTAAATTCCACCAAGTTCATGTTACCCCATTCTATTATTTTTACCAAGTCATCGTTAATTTTATTGACGTGAATGATTCTTTGAATTTTTGGTTCTCGTGCTGGTATGGGGACTCTGGAAGAAAAACTAGTATGAAGAGTACTGTCGTCCGCAAAACTATGTACTGAACAAGAGCAAATCGTTGATATGAAGCCGAAACAAAGTGGGCGTCATCAGAGAGAATATCAGATGATACTTCAACAACCTCATACAGAGACCTATCAGACAAGAAACTCTTCAACAAAGCACACAACTGATGAGTCAAACCATAAGACGGCAGTTTAGAAAGGAGACACCCATGCCAAACTGGATCAAACGCTTTTGGAATATCGAGTCCAACAGCTATCATTTATCCGAATTTTTCGATTGGATGCTGCCAAATAAAGGAAACATAAGCCAATAAGTCACTGGTTGATCGTTGATGGCGAAACCCGTATTGTCGATCATTAACTATTCCTGGTCTCTCTAAATATCTGATAAGCTTCCTATTGATTGCTTTTTTTTGATGCTACTAATATTTTGTAGAATAAATACACCATCATCACGACTCATTGTAAAATCATGACACCAGATGGTGTGTAAGATCACTAGATTCAACATCGCAGTGTTTCTTATCAAAATTAGATATTTGTACGTGAAAAATACGAGTACAAAAATGATGAAATTACAAAATGATGTAAATTTTCTGTGGAACTGAAGAACTAACTACAAGAACTTATCTTGAGCCAGAATTTGACAGTGATAGTTATTTGGAAAGACAAATAAATAATAGTGTAACGAAATGTGCTGGCGCCGGCCCTGCTGCCTATCGATGCGAATTGGTGCGACGTTTCCAGGAACGATTATACCTGCGTGATCGCGGCTCACCCAGAATATTCGAAGTCAAGATTCATCTGGATCCTTCTCCACTATATGATCGCATATATAAGCGGGAGCCGCTCACGCTGACAGCAGAATTGTTAGTACACAGAGTTTTAGTAGCGAGCATTGGAAAGTTATCGGAGCGATTTAAGTGATTGTGTTGTATTGTATTGTGATAGAGAGTTATAATAAAAGTAGTTTAGTGTTGTTTGGTGTTTTAATCGACGAACCCAGGGATATATCGTAACAATAGGAACGAGCCTGAATAAATTGAGCCATCATATTACGTGGATATGGCAAAGCACTGCCCACTTTTCTTGCTCTATTATAACAATTATTCGAAAAATAATATACAATTGCCTGTAAGATTTTCACGTATACGGGTTTACTAAAACGCCGTTCTTTTATTTCCTTTTTTTTTTTTATTTTCACATATTCATTCAACTATTTGACACAAAATTTGTAGAGAATTATGTACGCTCTACATCCGAAATGAATGCAAATATGATTTAAAGCAAAGATAGTCGGATAAATTCAAAAGAGAAACTTTGATGACCCCTTGAACATCTGAAGCCGCAAACAAGAGATCTTATGAAACTTCTGAACCAACAGTAAAAGTGACAGCTTCCAAATTTTCTTACTCGACGCCCAATGTACCTACTGTAATAGCTTCTTATCTTTCATTCCAGATTATTATGAATCAATACCTGGGTTAAACTTATACATATTAATTGGCACTGACTTTTTTATACCCCCTTGGGTTCCCTATCACATATTCCCTTTGATATCCATTTTGTTCTTTTTATAGCAAACAACTTGAAACGCGATTTTAGAAAGTTGAAAAAATGGTGGAGTCTGTGGGAAAAGTAAATTCTGTTTGATGCTCATAACACGGTTTCTGATGTACAGATTTTGAATTTTTTTTTAAATCGATATATCTAGCAAAGTGAGAATTATTAGTTTTACAGAGTTTCACTGATCAATCATCGGTATTTCTAACCTATAGTTAGTACTCCTGCATGGGCATACTCAGGAATTTGTTTCAAAAGGGGAAATTTGTGGAGTGGATATTTCCGATGTTTTCTTACCTGACTGGAAGTATTCATATAATAAAACAGAATTACTAGGGGAAATATATCCCCTTATTTCCCCTGCATATTTGTATTACAACCAAGTGCTAGTTGTACAAATTCCAGTGAACTATGGTTCAAGCGATCAGTCGTCAAGTAACAGATGATTTGATTGGCTAATGTTCACTTGAACTTGAACTTGACATAAATTTGGTTTGTATAAATGGACCAGAACCATTTTGTGGAAACAGTATGTTATTGTTGCTGCCATGTGAATTCCATTTCCTTCATAGGTGAAAGTTCTGGAATTTGCAGTGACAGTTTTGGAAAATAAAAATAATGAAATGATTGTTCTAGCAATATGAATTAGTGTAAAGAACCATCCACACTGGCTATATAATACTGAAAGGTTTCCGAAAACGAACTGAAAGAGAAATATTTGTGAGGAAGAAGCAAATTCTATTCCGAAACTTTAACAACGATGAGTATTTGATAATCACTAGTTCTTCTAGTAGAACGTGTTCCAGATGGTGGTAGGGATCCCAAAGTTATACAACATGTTACATCTTTTTCGATAATGTTCAGCTGATTCGGCTGCTCTATGCACATGCCACATGAGTATGTCAATCAACAACGTTACATAACTTTTCCAAATGCCCGGCAAAAATGGAAATTTTCATGCTGAATTCAATAACCACAATTTTAGTGAATGGTTTGTTTTATGCCTTGCCTCTATGAAAAAAAAAAAACATAAAAACAGATCAAATTTCATTATCTTTTTATTACTCATTGAATGTATAGGTATAGAAAATAAAAATCATTTTGGTTCACTCCTCACAACTGTTTTTTTCACTAGATCCTTCGCCAAATTTTGAAAATCCATATCAGTGGCGTCTATTTCTCCCATGGACTTCTTTCAGATTTTTATCCTCGGGTATCAAAATATCCCCAGAACACCACAAGCAATAATAATAGCAGTCTCCCACTTCCGCAAACTATGCCTCTTTAAACGCTCATAAGGGTGTTTTACAGGGGAGAGTGTGGGTACGTAGGTACACATATAGGTAGGATCAATAAAAAACATTTTGATTCAAATAATAATATTTCCAAAAATTAAGCAATATTGGCATCATGATCACCTCATCTATATATGTATAATATTTAGAGCAATACATGAAGATAGGTTTTCAAATTTCTGGCAATTGGTGGATAGGTACTTGGTATATATAAGATATTCACACACCTACCCCAAAAGCAAGTGGTTCACGTGCAAAATTTTCAGACTTGTCTAGGCCCTACATGTTCTAACGTCACCATCTCTATCTTCCGCAATGTTTCAGTTACCAGCGGGTCTGCCAATTTTACATTTGGTGGAATGTTCCGCGATTGATCGAGGGTTTCTTGCTTATCAGTCATTGACATTCCCTGCAATTCTGTGAAACCTCGCTTTCTGTTCAACGAAAAGTGCAGAGAAACTAAAAGTTTTCAGTTGATTGGACGATGATGATACTGCATGGTCCGAAAATAAAACATATTGGCAAAAATAAATTATAAATACCTCATAATATATTCGTCTACTCAGCATGCCATCTCAGATGTTGACAGTGGGGAGAAACATCTGATTGGCCGTTGACACAACACCGGTAGACACTTGAGGACGCATTCCGACAAGTAGTAACGAAAAGTAGATCCTAACTTTTTCTCACGGTTGTTTTCCGTATTTCTAGGTTTTTTCGTAGAATTACTCCCGACTCAAATGGAAGGAACGTAAAATATAAAGTAGTTTCCATGCATTAGATGATATATCAAACACTTATTCTCATACAACACCTCGATAAAGCTAGAGAGCGACCGCGTAGGAATATAACCACTATCCAGCCGCCATCTTTGAGCGTCTTTGTCAAAGCCCCCCTCATATTCGAGTTGACCACGAAGCAGTGTGTATCTAGTGCGAGTATTATCCGACAGAAAATGTGTTTTTTCACATCAATTGAACTTTTTGAGTGAATAAACATATCGAAAATGTGTTGTAGATAGTGTGTGGATACATATATTTCTGTGATAAGTGAATTGGAAGTGTTCTCTGTGCCCCATGTGGGAAGTTAAACTAAAATGTGGATTACTAACTGTACCAAGGAATATTATTTTTGGATTATAGCCTTTACGACGATTTTCCTTTCCTTAGTGCATCAAACAACAGGTGGGTGAATCTTATTTGCTAAGCAATTTCAAATTTGTGGTGGAGTTGACTTGAAAGTGAACGTAAACAAACGAAAATATAAGAACAGTATTGTCAAAACCAAACGAAAACTAGTTGATGTTTAGGAATACAATCACAAGAGTTTCCCAAACGCAAGATTCAATTTAACAATTGAACATATTCGTTTGATTAATCAGTTCTTTTGAAATGCTTTGATTGCTGTTTCCATTCCTTAGGGCATTCGCGTCGACTGAAACAGTATCGAAAACTTTTGAATTCGCAGTCTTTCCTAACTGGCAAAACGCAATGTCAATTCTAAATTGTCCAAAGCGGAGAATTTGGAGGAATTTTTCGAAACGTTCCTGAGTTGAAAAGATCATTCAGTAATTTCAAACGTTCGAGCTCAGTTCATTTAATGTGAACCTGAAGGAGAATTTAAACAGCAAATAAAATAAGAAACGAATTAAAATACATTGAGAATAGCAAAAACATGTGTTTATACTACGTTTATAACTAAAATAAAACAAAAGAATGAACCGATAAAGCTGCAGCTTTTTTGACAATGGCTTTTGTGTTCTGTGAATAGGTAGGTACCACATTTTCTTTTGGCAGTGGCTACAGTTACTAACTTCCTAATTGTTGAGTTTTTGATATTTTGAATTTTGATTCCTCTACATATAACAGAGATTATCAGTCAATGATATTTTTAGGCTTTCTGTAAGGTGAGAAGTTAGAATAATTTGAAAGTCGGAATGTTAAGAACAGAACATATTTCGGTCGAGCGCATTATCAGTTTCTGAACAAAAAAAAACAAAATTGTGAAAGATGACATCTTTTGTTGTTATTTTTATTTTCTAGTTAATATTATTTCTAGTATGAACGCTTTCATGAAGATTTATATGTTTGACTCTCTTGTTTTGTTTAATTTGTTCCTTATTTTGTTTTTTAACTCTCCTTGAGGTACCCTTTTTGTCACTGAAATAAGATTTGCCCCGTTTCAAATTGTTTTATTTTCATAACAGACCATGGTACTAATCTGAAATAGGTAGATATGTAGTGAATCTTTGTAACACTACGTAGTGACGTTGCTTATCTCAGGTTACCTTACATATATATAATTGCATCCCATAGTTAAAATTTATCATTTTTTCGTGTTACCTTCTATATGAACTGAGTTGTAGATTTGGAACTATAGGTACCGTCAACATTTTTTCAAGTGAATAGCCCCATACTCAGAAATATTGGAATGATTAGGTATATAGGTAGTTGGACATCAAAAATTCCATGAATAAAAACATTCAAATACCTAAGTATATAGAATGAGTGAGATTTTCTGCGAGAATTTCCGTACTGCTTGATCTGTAAGATCTTTAAAGTATGTTTGATCCGCTTGGTAGCAAAAACAAATGTACCTAAATGACGAAGAAAACTGACTGGGAATTTTCAATCATGCTAAAACTCCTTAGAAAATCAATGAAAGTCCATTTAGGCATATTTTTAAGATTTCAAATTTTGGTCGGAATCTGAACTTACTGGTTTCAACAAATTACTTTTCGAATCAAACTTTTCTATTAGGTAGCTCAATTATCAACTTTTTGTGTCGATAAGAAAATGCTGACAAATGATTATAACTTCAAATGCTAAGATATAAGTGTAGAAAATCGAGAATAACCTCAGAAGAATGATTAGGTACCTAAGTTGTTAGGAAGATTATTCGTACTCTTTCACTAGGTTCAGTTCCAACAGTTATTTATTTTGTCAATTCATAAACTGATTCGTTCTCGGATTCGTTAATATAAGTAGGTTTCTCAAAATATTTTGTATGCGAAGAATATCAGGTTACCTAACCTGGGCTTTTTTTTAACTTAATGCCCATTTTGAATGGTTTGGAGGAATATTTCACCCCTCGCTAAGCTTTTTACCTCGCTTTTCACTCTTGTACAGTCATATCAAAATTGAGCTCTTTTAATTTTTCAGGACCTCTCATCATCTTACAAAATTTATCTCATATAAGTAATATTTGATACGTCAACTATTTCGTACTTTTAAATTCAAAATTGAATTGATGCTGAGATTAACAACACCTTTGTTCACCCTTAATAAACCTCCAGTATCTTGAGAAATACTCATAACTTGGCTGTACTAGATCTTGTTTCTGAACCCATCACTATCTAGGTGAAATAAACTAAGATTGAATCGAGTAAAAATGGTAATTATATTCATACCTATTCATTCAATTTAAACATTTGTTGATACTGTAATAATTGCTTCTCTTTTCATGTGACTTTCTTTTCCACGTTTTTTTCGATAGTTTCCTTCGATAACATAAATTCTTCAAAGGAATGTTGTTAATGTATTGTCTCAGCCACTGTTTCAGCATGCACAACCGTCAAATTGCCGAAGTCGCCGTTCTAGAGCATTTCCAAGCATTTTGCACACACCAGTGCGGAAATGCCTACAAACTGTAGTGTTAACTTGTTCATTTCGTCACACTTAGCAGTGCACATCATCTTTAGTTTTGCTTAATTATTCGACTTGATTAGATCTTGATGATCTAATATCATGCTATTGTGTATCTGATACATTCCGAGATACATTCTTAGTCGCAAGAGACAATAAAATATTATATTACAATAAGTTGGAGTTGTTTAAATGATGGTTGACAAGAATTTAATGAAGTTAGGAATGAAGAGGCGAGTGAAGATGGTTACCTATTTTCTTAGTAACAATGGTATTTTCGAGGTTTTTAATGAAACAAGGATTTTATCGTGGATTGTATGCCTCAAATAACGAGAGTCCGATTGGATCTGATAGTAAGGTTGAGTGAATATGTACAAAAGTGCCTAGTTTCTGCTGAACATTTCAAAATCTACAAAAATATACTTATAACTTTCATCCACTCGTCTACTCAAAGATCTATGTAATTCGTAGATTTTTTGGGCATTTGTGATTGTGAAACACGTCATGATACTGACACCACAAAAGATCTAAAAATATCCAAGAAAATATCAAATCGATTCTCGATTTGATTTCTTCGATTACAGAGTTATAGATAAGCCGGCTTCAGCAACAATTTAGTTTCCTGGAATGAAAATTACTTCAATTTTTTTAATAATTGATATATTTGAGCTGGTTACTCAGTACATGTCCAATAACAGATTTTATAATTTCATAAATTGTTCCAAGACGAAAACTATACATTTATACCTCGATTTAAACGTTGTGTGGTCTGCTTTGTTGGTACAAGTTTTGGGGAAATCTCGAAAATAATTGAAGCATTTCAATAAGTGTTCTCACAACCTATAATTTCAGTCGGCTAGTTGGTTCAGTTAATTGTTTATCGTCGAAGGTACACCTAGGTCAGTGCAAAACTATTATTTATTCCTATATACCCGCCAATTACTGCGTTATCTTATGATTCCGTTTGGAAATTCATAAAACTACCAGTCAACATAATCGATAATTTAAGGTCGCTCCTTCAAAAACTAAACGATTATCAATTTATTCACCATTAGGAGTTTGATATTACTTGGAACCCTATTATACAAATATTCTATTATTAAATATTATTCGAAAAGGTTGAAAAATTGTCTCTCTACGTTCAAAAAAAGCGAAATCATTCTTCTGTATTTTATTTTGAAAGAATATTCTCCTCATATATAAAAGTCCTCGTAAAAGTCCCATAAGAGCAATGCAATTATCGAAAACTTACAGCGGTAATTGCATTGTATCAAGTCACCATAACAACACATTTGAAACCGTATCGCTAGACGTCAGTAAACAACACAAATGAATGTCAGATAGACTTCAAAAATAGAAAAACATTTCGCGTTTTGGTGACTGCTCCATACAATCTATAGAAGAAAGTATAAATGAACAAAAAATAACATTTCCTTGAGAATTTCTTTATTCGTGAAATATTCCAATGAATTACATTCGTGCATAAAAATGACCAGATAATTTTGCATTCAAGCGTGATATCTTATACGAATTGCATTCGGTTATTTTCATATTTTGTAAAAGAGCCATCGTCCTTCTTACTCGGGCACTTCCGCCAAAATATGAAAATAATCTCTTGCAGTTTTTAGATATCACGCTTTCTTGCAAAATTATCGGTAATTTTTATGCACTCGTGCAATTATAACCGAAAAGATATTGTTAATCCTCATCTGTTCGTAGGAGGTTCGCTGTTCGTCTGTCTGTCTGTCTCTTTCACAAAATATGAAAATAACCGAATGCAATTTGTATAAGATATCACGCTCGAATGAAAAATTATCTGGTCATTTTTATGCACGAATGTAATTCATTGGAATATTTCACGAATGAAGAAATTCTCAAGGAAAAGTAATTTTTTGTTCATTTATAGTTTCCTCTATAGATTGTAGGGAGCAGTCACCAAAACGCGAAATGTTTTTCTATTTTTGAAGTCTACCTGACATTCATTTGTGTTGTTTACTGACGTCAAGCGATACTATTTCAAATGTGTTGTTATGGTGACTTCATACAATGCAATTACCGCTGTAAGTTTTCGATAATTGCATTGCTCTCATGGGACATTTTATATATGAGAGAAATATTCGATGGAATTTCAAGTTCTGGTACGTAGTGTCCAAATTTGACACTGGCCAAGTGGAAGTACGAGTATATGCATTTCATTATTAAATGTGTTCATTAAATCTTCAAATTCATGAACATACGATACATAACTGGAAAAATAGTCACTCAATTTTGCATCTTTTCAATATTGTAGTTAAGTATCGGGGAAAATATACGAACTGGCCCAAAAGAAAAACTATAAGAAGGAGTTGTCATTTCCTCAACAAGCATTCAAACCGAGATTCAAACATTATTTGACACTTAAGTAGTTGCACCGAGAGTTGCACATTTTCTTCGAAGAAATGGAGAAACTACACCATTCAAATCCATCCAACTCGATATCAAACATCTCATCGCACGCCATTTTTCAATATACTCACATGTACTCTATTTTGAAAGAACGTGTGAATCGAAGATGCCGTTCACAATGAACCGGGTTCCCAGAACAGTATTGGTTTATGTAACGAGTAGAAAGTTTATCAATTCATTAATAAAAAACACATACGAGAACCTTCGCCCAAACATAACTCAAAATAAAGCTATTATCGTTGAGAGAAACGGATTATCTGCAGCGCTGAATCTGAGAGAAACGTAATTTATCTCGAGTGATATGTGTTGGAAGACCCGTAAAAATATTGCACTTGATGTTCAGTGGGGCGTGTTCGTACTAGCGTTTAGAAAGCATGAGAAGTCGGGATCTGCTTGAATAGATTCTCTTTTTTTTTCGAAAAGCGCAACTATGAACTTCAGGTTAATTGATTAACTGGGAGATTTCCTGATAAAAAAGTTCAATAATGATTACACTACCATTCGCCATGCAACTCAAAAGTAGAGATTGATTCATTTGTAATTGACAACAATCCTCTGTTAGGAGCGAAACAACTTCGCGATTTTGTATTTCTTTCACGTCATAACTTGATTCGTGTCTCATGTTCACATTTTTCTTTATCTAGCGAATTTATGCTAGGACCGCTCTCGGTAATATTTTTTCCACAAGGCTCCTGTATTATACACCAATTGAATATTAGTAACATAACCTGACTATTGTTGTGAAGTGGTCGATACTTGATGAAATTCCATATCAAACAAAAACAACAGTTTTCTGTCTGATTTTCACTGACACTGAACGATTCACAAAACCGTGACATGTTTCGCTGTACAAAAGCTTCCTGAAGCAAGATGGTTTCTCGACGTTTCTCGAAATATTTGTTTTGTTCTGAGATCATTTCCCTGTTTGATTGAAATAAATTTACAAATTCTCACTGAGACTTCCGTTCACAGTATATATTACAACATTGAAGAGATCTATCCTGGTGTACCGAAGAACAAAATGTGAATGACATTACTGAACCTAGGGATTTTTTCCAAAATTCATACTTGAGTATACAAAAATACAAATTAAATGGGTGTCTCTGTATAACTAGAATTCGAAATCAAGCTATATTTCTTTCGAAAATATCAGTGATTTCTGCTCTAGCTGAAGTTGGAGAACAAACTGTCGAATTTGACCAATCACGTCGTCATTACATATTTTTATTGTAGAATTCATGGTCAGCCACAAAGACGAAACTAAAATGCTCGGTCAAATGCTTGCCTCTTCTTGCCTCTTATCAGAATTTTAATATTAAGTCCAATTTGAATTTATAATTATAACAAATTAATTGATTTCACGACATTTTTACATTCATTTCATCAACATGTTTTTAAATTTCAAATTAACGCAATTGACTTTCATATTGAGGGTGGACAATTAATTTTACCAAAGAGTAGGGTACAAAAGATGACGTACTTAGTCAAATTGGATACATTGTTTTTACGACTTCACCCCACCGAGATAATATATCCTTCAATGTGAGTAAATTTTTAGTATTACTGTTTGAAATAGTAGTGGAGCGCTGTAAGATTCAGAAATGTGCGATCTTGATTACATCAATAGTACATATCGAGTTACATACCGAGAGGGAAACAACTAGCTACAATCTGTACAAGATTTCAAATTTTCAAAGACTAAGCTTGGCTCAATCGTTAAGGAACAAGGAAGCTGATTGGCAAATCCATAGCAACAAAGCCTGGCTTAGATTAAGCACAACTTGAGAAAAGCGGTGCAACTGGCCCTTAAAGACTTAAACGCATGATTTAAAGACCTGAAGGCATGACTTAAAGACTTATTTAAAATTGGGATAGTGAAATTGATCCATGAATAATACTATATTTTGGAGTGGAATTGTGCGTCATTTGGAAAAAAAATTATTCAGCGTAAAGGGGGATTGTCTGACATATCCTTTTGATGCTGCTGATGTATACTGTACAACCCACGGTACAACCCTAGAATATTGAATCAATATCTTCACCTACCACAAAATGGCGGATCATTCAATAATTGCCTGAATATATATACCTTCACTAGATGAAATGGTAGAAGAAATATCGACGTTCCTGTGTTCGAAAATGTATTTCGTGAAATATCGAATACCTAGGCTTTTTTCATGTCAACAAGTTCAAGGTAACAATTTCGAGCATCTTTTGATCTGAACTCAGCTTATTTCCTCAAATTTTGAAGTTAACGATGTATTGAGGCAAATATCTAATATTCCGCCATTTTGTAGTATTGGAAGATATTGACTCAATATTCTAGATTGCCAGGTGACGCACAGTCGCCATCTTGAAATTTTCATGTGTCAATTTCACTCCTAAATATAGTATTCATGCATAAAAGGGGAGAAGACATTAAAGAAAGCCATTGTATATAGTTTATAATATTTTTTTGCTGCTACTCTTTTTTTTGTTTGCAAAATAGGAATGAAATAATATTAATTGTTGCTAAAATTTATTGTTATCAAGATCGCACATTTTTTTACTTTCATTTACTTTTTTATTTGAGCTTTCAACAATTCATAAATCAGGGAAAGTCGTATTTCGTGTAAATACATTTATTTAAAAATCGCAAAGCGCTTTCGGCTATTATGCCATCTTCAGTGCTATACCTGCAAGTAAGTAATAGTCGAAAATTGGATTAAAGGTTACAATTGAATTACTTACTCGTCTAGGTATTTGCAGGAAGATCTTCACAATCACAAATAATCGTGAGACATTACATTGAATAAACATCAAAGTTAAAATCAGTGCCCTTTTGGGTTGACAATTGAAATTTTTCTATTGAAACATTGTTAAATGATTAAAATTTGGATTCCCAACGTTCTGCATGCTGAGCAGGAAGGGTGACAGGAAGTGAAATTTGACGTTGACTTGAGGTCCTAAATGATTCTGGAACATAAACTTTGGGACAAATGACGTATTATTGACTACAGTACATCAAAACTTTCCAAGGTGAGCACAAAATTATTCAATTGGAATCAAAAGCTCAATTTCATGGAATATTTTCCTCATATATAAAATGTCCCATAAGAGCAATGCAATTATGGAAATCTTACGGCAGTAAATGCATTGTATCAAGTCACCATAACAACACATTTGAAACCGTACCGCTAGACATCAGTAAACAACACTAATAAATGTCAGATAGACTTCAAAAATAAAAAAACATTTCACGTTTAGGTGAGTACTCCATACAATCTATGTAGGAAAGTATAAATGAACAAAAAATAACATTTCCTTGAGAATTTCTTTATTCGTGAAATATTCCAATGAATTACATTCGTGCATGAAAATAACCAGATAATTTTGAATTCAAGCGTGATATCTTATACAAATTGCATTCGGTTATTTTCATATTTTGTAAAAGAGCCCTTGTCCTTCGGACTCGGGCACATTCGCCAAAATATGAAAATAAACTTGCAATTTTTAGATATCACGCTTTCTTGCGAAATTATCGGTTATTTTTATGCACTCGTGCAATTATAACCGAAAATTTTTCAGTAATTGTTCAGTTCATTCCCAAATCTTGTAGGAATTCGTAGTTATCACTCGTGATATTTCTCAACCTCTTTCAGATTTTCTGATGATCCTCACTTTCATCACAAATATTATTAAAACCCCAGTCGCTTGTCGATTTCCATCAAAGCTTAGGGCTATGAGGGCAAATAATTTCGTCCGTTTTCGCTGATACCGAATACAGGGACGGTGTATAGACAAACACCACCTGTCGGAACCGTTAAAACTGCGAAAAGCAGAACTGAATGACACGAACTTCATTAACGTTGACTGGTAAGTCGACCTTCCGCCCTCTACCATAAGGACTCGATTTGTACGAGCTTTCGATTCTCCCTGTGCCGTTCTCGTGGCCGACGCATTTTCTGGTTCGTAGTCTCCGAGCCTATGCGGTGGGGTAGGACAGTGGCGGGCGGGAAGTTTTTCATTTGGGTCGTTTGCCGTCGGGAATTTATAGAATTCTCGTAGTATTCGATATTCTCCACCCAAGCAGACTATCACAATTATTCCGCTAGAAATGCAGATGAACTTAGACAACCCCTGAATAATTAGAAATATTTATACGAAATTTCTTGGATCTCAAGTTGTATAACCATTTTCCAGCTGCCCTCACTCAGTCCGATACTCAATCATTCAAGAGAAGGAGTTAAAAAATTCCTTTTGAAAAACTGTTTTTACCCATCACATCATTATTTGAAAAGTACTTACCTACACCGAATGCTTTATTCACTTGATATTACTTTTTGTACTTATGTTACTATACTGTATCACTACGATTTTATTCTACTTAGCAGTTGAGTTCCATCAGAAATGATAATTTATGTGTTTATTATTTTAATTTTGTACTCAGTCCTTGCTTGCATCTGCGGTCCTTTTTGACCTGTCATAAATGTATTGGATGCATAACTTGATTAAATGAAGTCTCTCTGTCTATTTGCTTGCCAGATTCCTTTTGAAAGTATTTTTGTAAATAACGTATATAATTATGAAATTGCAAAGATGTTAGGTACTTTGGAGCATGAACCTGAACATGATTCACTAGACATATACCACAAGCAATAATATTATATTACGCTACAAGGGCTGAAAATAAAGTCTTTTTGACGAGCGTATCACACGCTCTATTCTGGTTGATTGCGATGATTTTAAATTAAATAGGTAATCACTTCGAGTCAATTAACGTCACTCCATTCTTATTGCTAGTTGCCCTATGCAGTTTTAGCCTTAGAACATAAAAGTGTGCAGTTTTTGGTATTTTGGAGGATTAATTCATATAATCTGTGAGGATAAAATTGAAATTTTCATACCACACAATGTTTTTGAATTCCCAATTTCATTTTCACTGCCATTTGATAAAATGGTGCCAGTTAAATACTTAGCATATTATTAAAAGAGCGTATAATAGCTATTACACGCGAGTGAAATACTATATTTCGTCTACGACTTACCAAACTTCTGTTGAAGTTTTTTTTGTTGTGAAATTTTGTTACATAAAGTACATACATATTATTTAATTCTAACAAATATTTCATGTCATACATTATCTATACATAGTATACAGTTATCGAAAATTATAATAATCGTATAATACTCACAATAATTGACACAAAAATCTATGTATTTAGCTTAACAAATATCACATATCTAATCTTACAAGATGATATTCATATTACAAGATATTCATTTATAGTTATTGATAACTGTAATATTTGAACAATTGGTCAAGTTAATCGCAGGAATATAATTAACATCGAACAATATAATAATAAATAATATATAATACTCGATATAATATAATATATAATAGCCGAATCAAGGAATTATCTGACAGCACTGATTTATAAATCAATAATCACAGCCATTATGAATGGGTATTATTAAGGTCGATCAAACAGCCTTATAATGGGTACATTATACAATAGTGGTGAATAAAATATAATTTTTCCTGAAATTGAAAACGAATATCATGTTAAGGGAATAAACCCTCAGAAACTTACATTTTTCTATTTTGTTGATTGCGCAGTGAAAACAGCAGTAAGTGATATTTACTGTTTTTTTATGACTGGGTATTCAAAATGTCATTTACGTTTTTTTCACGTTGACATTTATAGTACAGTTACTGCTTTCTTGTGTTACAACTGTATGTTGACACAAGAACACAACATAGAAATAGAGTATTTTTAGCTGGGATTGTAAATAATATTCTACTAACTTGTTATAGGTAGTCAATTACTGCTTTCATGAAGTTTTTTAAGGGCATTTTTTCTGGAAGCAGTAAGTGTTCATTCCATTTTTCGCGCTCTTTGGTTTGAAAATTCTGCCTGAAATAAAAGGATACAAAGAACTCAAGTACAGCTAAACAATGTTTTTGATTTTTCTCGTATTTACTCACTTTCTTTTTCCATACTTGGGTAGTATAACATTTGATAAAGTTGTATATGATAATTTTCTATGATTATTCCTAGATTCAAGGTAACTATTTTATACCTCCATAAAGTTAGCAAGACCACTTGCAGTAAAATCATTGTAACATTTTTTTTTTAAATGTCGTATAATTGTCGAGAATTTGTCGTGGAAAGAAAATAATTGTCGCGCTTATACTTTTTTTTCTAAGGGGTGGCTTTGCAAACTTAATATTAAGTTAGCACAGCCACCTTGCTAAAATTCGTAATAAAACTCAAATTTCGAAACTATTGTCGTAGACAATTGTCGAGTAATTGTCGTAGCTCATTCCATATGAAAAACCATCAAAAAAGTTTATTATTTCCTGGAAATCACGTCCTTGTCATGTTTTACCTCATATTTCCTACGTTTTCTACCATGTGGCAACACCGCTAGGATTTTCACTGTTTTTTTCAACACCCTTTCATGAAATCGCAAAAGGAACGGGAATACAATATATGTCATCACTATTTTCTTTGAAAAAGTGCCTGAGATGAGAAGAAATTGTTATTGTCTTGAACTATCGATTTTATCTTGAAACCCTATCGAAAAACTATTTTTTCAAATTCCTGAAGTATTGATCAAATGTCGTATGACATTCGACAATTGTTAATGAAAAAAAATCAATTGTCGTGCATATAGTTTTTTTTCTAAGGGGTGGCTTTGCTAACTTAATATTAAGTTATACGACATTTGATCAATACTTCACGAATTTGAAAAAATAGATTTTCGATAGGGTTTCATGATAAAATCGATAGTTCAAGATAATAACAATTTATTCTCATCTCAGGCACTTTTTCAACGAAAATAGTGATGACATATCGATACTGACTTCTCGACAATTGCATATTCCGGTTCCTTTCGCGATTTTATGAAAGAGTGTTGAAAAAAAAACAGTGAAAATCCTAGTGGTGTTGCCACATGGTACAAAACCTAGGAAATATGCGAGGTAAAACATGACAAGGGCGTGATTTCCAGGAAATAAAAAACTTTTTTGGTGGTTTTTCATATGGAATGAACTACGACAATTACTCGACAATTGTCTACGAATATAGTTTCGAGATTTGAGTTTCATTAGGAATTTTAGCAAGGTGGCTGTGCTAACTTAATATTGAGTTAGCAAAGCCACCCCTTAGAAAAAAGACTATGTGCGCGACAATTGATTTTTTTTCATCAACAATTGTCGAATATCATACGACATTTGATCAATACTTCGGGAATTTGAAAAAATAGTTTTTCGAATGGAATTCGTGAAAAAATCCATAGTTACAATTTGTTCTCTCCTCAGGCGCTTTTTCAACGAAAATACTGATGACATATCGATACTGCCTTTTCGAAAATTGCATGGTTCCGGTTCCTTTCGCGATTTTATGAAAGGGTGTTGAAAAAAACAGTGAAAATCCTAGCGGTGTTGCCACATGGTAGAAAACGTAGGAAATATGAGGTAAAACATGACAAGGACGTGATTTCCAGGAAATAATAAACTTTTTTGATGGTTTTTCATATGGAATGAGCTACGACAATTACTCGACAATTGTCTACGACAATAGTTTCGAAATTTGAGTTTTATTACGAATTTTAGCAAGGTGGCTGTGCTAACTTAATATTAAGTTAGCAAAGCCACCCCTTAGAAAAAAAAGTATAAGCGCGACAATTATTTTCTTTCCACGACAAATTCTCGACAATTATACGACATTTGAAAAAAAAATGTTACAATGATTATACTGCAAGTGGCCTTGCTAACTTTATGGAGGTCTATTTTATTATTATTAATTATCTGCTCTTTGATCATTCAATCAGAAATACTCATTTTCCAAAGAAAATTTGTGAGCTGAAGTTATTCAATACTGAAAGGTTATTCCAATAATTGTATGTTTTTTTCTTTTTACAAGTGATGAGGAATAACATTTCCAAATCTATCCACCTTTTCCATTTTGAGAGTTCTTCACGCATTGATATAAATTAGGTGATTTGGATTTTGAATCGAGATTGTTCGATCTGTGAAATCTAATACACTTTTGGAGCAAATCTTGATGAATTGTTCAAGAATAAATCAAGACGTGTGTTCAATAATAAATGATGTTAGCAACAAATCCACTTTCATATCTGCTCTAGGCTTTGTCTTCCTTTTATAATGCTTTATCCAGATTATATTCATATCATTTTACCCTTGATATATTCAACCACCGATACTCTTTGAGATAACAGCTCGCTACCCTCCTAGGAAGCACCTACTTAAAAGTATACAAAATAATTGCGCACGCCAATGGATGAAGCATCATCCATGAATGACGTCAACGACAGCTGCAAGTTATATTCCTATGGTGTGCTATCCTCCGATACACATGTGGATGGTAAAAGTTTTTATATAAAAAAGAATACAAGTTCTATGATAGAGATGAGTTCTAGAGATGATTTGAAATGTTGGGTAACATTGAAGAAAATTGAATTGGTCATAAATCTCAAAAGAAGAAGAAGTATACCCATTTAGTGGCCAACTTCCTTGGAACTGCATGTTTGGAAATTCATAATTTCTTTGGTCATATGGAAGTTTCTTTTGTTTCTATTTCCTAAGCACTGATGTCAAAGGTCGAGATAATCATCTCATCAATTAGACAATATCCATCTCTATTCTGTTCAGCCCACGTTCCATTGAAATGGGACAACAAACGAAGCTACAATCGCACAGAACTATATTGAAACAAGTTTGTGCCAAAGATTGCAAAGACTGAAGGTAAACGAACCTGTTGCGTGAGTGTCCAGGTTATAATTATTGGCTAAAAAAATGTAAGAATCAACAGCGATGCTCATTAACGAACAAAACTTGTTATGAGACTTTGGAATCGGAATGGATTCAAAGCGAAAGTATTTTTCGAACTTTCTATTCATCTGGCTTAAACAATTTGCCTATTACAGAATGGTTTTTAAAAATAATTAGTTACGTGTAATTATGTTTGAATCAAAACCCACCATACAATGGAAGTAACAGTAGAGAGTTCTCTTTGATTAATCAAGTGGGTTTCTTTTGAGAATGACCCGACAAACACATTTCAATAGCTCGCTAATAGTTGGATAAAAACACACGTTAATGATGTTTCACCCAATTAGAGAGAGAAAAATTCGTGAAATGTCTCTACTTACAATAATTGAGAGTCGATTGGATCTTTCTGGCGTATTTTCTCTTGTGTGGCATATATTTTTTCAAGAGTCATCGTTTGTAGTCGAAATTCTTCGTAAAATGTTTCTCATATGTTTGTTTCTTCGTTTCTTGTGAGTATATCTCCAACCCATGCATCATTTATGTATGTGCCTTCTCATTACACTTACATTCAAAGCAAATTATCGGTCATAATTGCACGAGTGCATAAAAATTAGGTACCGATAATTTTGCGAGAAAGCGTGATATCAAAAAATTGCAAGTTTATTTTCAAATTTTGGCGAAAGTGCCAAGAGTCGAAGGACGAGGGCTCTTTTACAAAATATGAAAATAACCGAATGCAATTTGTATAAGATATCACTCTTGAATGCAAAATTATCTGGTCATTTTTATGCACGAATGTAATTCATTCGAATATTTCACGAATAAAGAAATTCTCAAGGAAATGTTATTTTTTGTTCATTTATACTTTCCTCTATAGATTGTATAGAGCACTCACCAAAACGCGAAATGTTTTTCTATTTTTGAAGTCTATCTGACATTCATTTGTGTTGTTTACTGACGTCTAGCGATACGGTTTCAAATGTGTTGTTATGGTGACTTGATACAATGCAATTACCGCTGTGAGTTTTCGATAATTGCATTGCTCTTATGGGATATTTTATATGAGGGAAATATTCAATCTAATGACTCGTTCAGTTTCTAAACAAGCGATTTAAGGTTATTTGAATTCTTCCAAAATATGTACATGAAACCAGTAATTACCAGCAAGGATTTGTTACGAACGAATGATGTAAATTTCATTTGCTGAAAAATAAATAAATTACCCAGCAAATGATCATATCCCGGATGAGTTCATTTATGCTTTAAGTATGGCACGCTGCTTGCCTCACATCGTTTATGGAGATTGTTCTCCTGCTTTAATGTTTCTATTTTCTGTTCTGTATACATCTGTTCCTTAATTCTATTTTAGCTGCATATCACTCAGTCGCGTTAATTATATATGTCGCATCAATTTGCATCTGTATGATAACGGATGATATAAAAAGTATAAAAGTAGCTTGTACTTATTTGAGATTCGAGTATACTGAAATTCCAACCTGGTATTTAAAACTTGGTGGTGAAAAAACTTGTAATATTGAGCCATATCAAAACCCTTAGAAAGGGCATTCGTATGAGCTCACATTTAATATACTTACTTAGTTATCAAGCAAGTTGAGATTTTCGCAGAACTGTTTCTTTGGATAGTGACATACTTACACTTCAAATATTGAATTAGTTATGACCGATATCTGTACAAAATTCTTGTGTTGAAAAGAAGCAAAGCGTGCTGTTCTTGACTCCTTGAAATGATCTCACAAGACTTGGTAATTGCATCTATGATATCCAAAAAGGCTAGAAAGGTTAATTGGACATATTGATGAACGTTCAGTATGATCCCTTGGTATAAGTTTTTGTCTCAGATCGCCAGTCTTTCTGCAAACCTTGCGTCATGTACCCCACTAGTCGGTATCTTAAAAAAAAAAAAAGTATATGAAGAACCGAGTGGAGAACGTCAAGTGCATTAAACCAAAGGATGACATTACTTAATATGAAATCATACTAGGTGTATTTTGTATATTCCTATACTCATTTGTCTAATGTCTAGCTTCAAAGGGCGTGGGTTTTCCTGGCACCATTCCATATATTTTTTTATCGTATGCATATGCTTGGATTTTCTTCTGTACGTTCCATAAATTTTTCAAACATTAAAATTCAAATCGAAGAACAGCGTTTCAGAATCAGAAATATCCTAGAATAACGTGAATAAATTAATTAAGAGTTCATGACTTGAATTTTAATTAAATTGTGGGTTTCGTAAACTGTTTTGAAATCAGAAAGGCTGTGGACACCAGGTAAATATTAGAGTGTGAAACATATAGCGCCAGCCGTTTTTATTTGGAAAATTTCACACCAACAATTTTCGATCAATGAATTACGTATTTTGTTTGGCGTTACCGTGATATTTCAGGTATTTTATCAGGATTTTTTTCCCGCTTGGGTAACCTACACCGAATTATAGTGAATTTTTTTACATAAACAGAGAATATTTCAATATAGTTACACACTTACCCACTATGAGCAGAAGTTAACAAAATCTAACGTTCAAATTCTGCACTAGAGCAATTTAGCAGACTAATGAAAATTCAATATTAATCCACATTATTTATTTACGAGCCACTGACACTTCACTATCACTATTTTATCATGTTCAAAAGAAGAATATTTATTCTTTGTTGCTTTGAGTACGGATCCTGTGAGGCCTTGTTTCATTGGATTACTGGCCTATCAGGGCGTTGGTATATTCCGGTAATACTCATTTTACTCGATGTCTGCAGATAATTCGTTATTTTTCGTATCAGCTGAACCTGAAATGAATAAGAATTGGGGGTTACTATAATTATTCTATGTGCTCATTGCTGAACTTAAAGACTTGCCAAGTCGAGGTCCAAGTCGTCATTATGACTAGATTCGATTGATCACAAGTGCACCTCTTTTTGTCGTCCATGTTTATTGAAATGTTTCACAAGAATGCCAGGAGGTAGCAGGACTTGAAAATCTAGCTTATATTTCTATGCAGCTGAAGTCGGTACAATGAATAACTTCGATAGTTTCTTTCATTTTGTTAAAGTTCACACAATAAACGAAATTGAAGGTGACAGAACAAGACAATTTCGATTCAACTGTTGAATCTGTGATGTAATCCAAAGCCTATCTTGACGTAATTTGAAAGGCTCAAACATGAATTTCAAATAGTTTGTTGAAGTTCAATATGGCGTGAAATTTTCTTACCGAACACCATGCCTACTTGAACTTGGAAATTTTTCAAGCATAGTAAATATTTTCGCCCTTGATGGTGTCGTGAAATCTCCTGTACCTCGTTGTGTGTGTATGGATTGTGAGAAACATTCCTCGTCGACTTCCTATCGAATTATAAACTTGGCTCGAATTATTTTAATGACGAGGTTCATGTTATGTGAATTTACCGTTGACGACGGTAACTGGCTAAGCATCTAATGATCGCGTTCGTTGTCGCATTCTTTGTCACGTTACTTTTATTTCTGCGCCGTTTTATGTTTTCGTAAGTAGGTATTAGCCGTCGTAGAAATGGAATGAAAGAATTCACTTGGTGAGAATCTGTTCATTGTTATGCGTGATATAAATACGAATGAACCGCATTTTTTTCATTTTGGTATGATATCGACACAGACAGTGTGACGTATTATTTTATTCGTCACCTATGTGAGAATAATGACGTCACTGATGTTTTTTTTAAAGCGATTTTCATTGGTAAAACTGTAACTCGTCGGTGTATTTCTACCCTTTATTAATTTCCTCACTAAGTGACCAATTGTTATTTCAGAAGATGGGGTTGTAAAAGCACTTTTCCGACCTCTTCTCAGGTTTTTGTTCAGTCTAGTCAATATAACTGAATCTATTAAATAAGATATTATATAGACATATGTGCCTTCAATTATTCGACCATTTCTATTATTAAATAACGACTCAATGATCCTAAAATTTATTTTTGTCTCTGACTACATCTAAGGGATGGATCAAGATGCATAGAAATCCTGGTGAAAATCTACCAAATTTTCTGTGAATTCCCCACAATTTAATATCAAGTCAATAATATCACCAGGGGTTCTATTAATCTTGGGATCAATGCAAATATTGTACCAAGTTCTTCCTGTACTGTTTTCACAACACGTTACTTTGTTTCAGGCTTTGTTTCGTGCTCGCCAAGTCCTTGCAAAAATGGCGGCACGTGCTTTTCATCACCAAAGGGCGACAGTTTTTGCAAGTAAGTTGTAACAGTTCATCTTTGTTTTGTGGGTGATTTTCGATGTTCACCTATATCCTTTCAAAATACAGTAACGGGTAGCTGACGCTAAAACAGCAGGCGTTGTAAACAAAGGCTGCAATCTAAAATTCACCCTTCTTGTTGTGGACGCATGAAGCATTTATGTTCATTGGAGAATAGGTCGTTGCAGGGGGCTTAATAACGGTATTGAATACTTCAAAGAACTTTTCCCGCCTTCGAATACGTTCCAGCTTGTTTTCGGAAATTCACGATGATATTCTCAATTATCATGGATGAATACAAGAATAGGTACTATTTCCTAAAATTGGGTTTATTCTCTTTATTTCAGGAAGTTAGTTGTTCGAAAAAAACAAACAACAACTATTGGTTCTATTGTATGACCAATTGATAACAATTTTAAAATTTTTCCAAATCAATAAATGGTTTTCATCAATCAGGAATCTGTAAGGAATGATTCTTCTGAGAATTACATTTTTGAACGACATTAGTAAGTATAGCTTATCCAATCCATCTTGGCACAAACTCAGATACTTTACCAGTTACACACTGGCAGTGTAGACCATGACGAAAAAAAAAACACCATCTTTGAACACAGTGACCATATATGATAGGTGTTTTTTGATCTTACTATACCTCACAGAGATTGCTGGGAATATACGTTATTAGTTCTGTGCCAAGATGGATTGGATAAGCTGTACCATGAAATTTTTTTCACAAATGGTTACATGAAATAGTTTCTTGGATGATCAATTTCAGAAATGTCAAAATCTCAACCACTGTGTAGGTACAGAAGAAGTACAGCAGTAATTATTTGTATCAAATATTGATTTATTTGATTCCTATTATTCATTTGATTCACCTAATACTACTTATTTAATTATATAGTTTCTTCTGAGATTTTCATTATAATATAATATGCTTTGCGGTTTTGTGAACCTTTTTATGGTGAAAATCTTATGTTTCAGTAGTTTTCAGTAGTATTGTTGATCACATGAAGAATTTCATTCGACCTGGGCTGTTGTCCAAGAAACTTCAAAACATTTCTGAATAAATGCCCACTCTAAAACCTGTCACAGAGTTCCTTCAATTTCACTGACCCTCGCATATGGCCTTTCGAATCCTCCAATATTCTTTTTTATTACCTTAAAACTTCATTCGAAACAACGGTCTCTATTAATTGCTCAATTAATTCCAATAATATTGGTCAAACCTTTTTGTTTGACGTTATTTCACAGTTCTGAAGGCGAGCTATAAACTTTATAGCTGCGCTAAGGCCCATAAAATCATTTTTTATGCTCGTTTCGTTCCGTAAACTCTTGGGTAGTCATTTTTTAAGGTCTCGTATGCCCCTCGTTTAATCCGATTGTAATATGAAGATTATTTTGGTGTAAATCAAAGATTCGTGTGGTGCTCGGGCGCCTCCATGAAATTACTACAGGTAAGAAAGGCTGTGCCAGTCCTCTGCGCTGCAGAGAGAGCAGTGTGGGTAGGAAAAAAAAGGATTATCTATTATCTGGTGTGTTGTCGAGTGGCCGAGGCACGCCCAGGCCTCAATATCGGTACAGGGTGGCCTTTGGGTTCGTTATCGTGAGGTTCTTGTGCGAAACAAGAACCAGTGGGTCCTTTGTTCGGTACACCATTACTGCTTATTGGCATCCGCGCTCATCGTGAAGATTTGGCCGATTAGCTGAACCCTATAAATGATTCATCGAAGCTTTGATTTGATGATGACGATGACAAAAAAGTTTCGTCAATGATATACATGTATGAGACGAAATATCAGGAAGTGGCTTGCCAAAACGGGAATGAATAACTATAGCTGATACAATTTAAAAACTGTGGCACGTCGTCATGGGCGTGGTTCAGTTTTGAAGTACGCACTAGCCAGATTATAGATTTATGCAATTTTGGATGTATATCAAAGTGACGTCTTGAATATGAAAGGAGGAAAATCGAAAATTTTCACAAACCATCTTTGTTGATAGGTACGTGTATATCATCATCCATGAAACATTTCTTTGCTAGATTCTTTCCGAAAGTTCAAATCATATATTTTGACTAGCTACATCCAAACTATTTTGAAAAATCGAGATTTTCCCATATTTATAAACTGCGAATACTTAGTGCTTTTCTACATAGTATAAATTTTGTCACGAAGAAAACCTATATCAGTACTGCAGTATTTGTAAGCCTCTTGGTGGTTTGTGAGCTTTGTTATCTTAAATATTTTGAGAAATACACTGACAGTAATATATACTTGATTTTAAATATGCTGCAACACGATAAAAATGAATACTTGACTGTGGATTATAAATATAACTTACAACGTTGTATTCAATTTATCTCTCAAACAGCCGTTAAGGGAAACGAAGGGACATTATTATCCCGCTCTCTTTGGAAAAAGCTAATTGAAGATGTCACCAACTCTTGGCAGCGATAGTTTTTAGCTCTTTTGGCATTTTGCGAATAGTCTGAGACTGATAATTTCTATAGATGCATCGAAATACCCAAAAGACCTAAACACAGAATTGCCACGTTCCAATGCATTTCCATCAATGGATTGGTACGGATTGGTACCAGTGATCGTTGATTTGTTGAAGCTGTATTGTTACTATCTTAAGATTATCAGCATTGTCTAAAAATGTTAATACCCCAACACCAAACTGATCACCAAATCGCACTCTACGCCTAATTCCTCGCCTAATTCACTAACAAAGTTAGCATTTTCTGGAGAAATTTTCTTCTGAAGATCCTAACTTTGTAAGCGGAAACGTACGTGGTTTATAATGGATCTACATATATTAAAATTATCACCTTAACACAGAAGTTTTTGATTTAACCGATGTTTACTATTGTGGAGGCTAATTCAATTATTCTATTGACTATTCTTCATCAATTGTGATAGTTCTTTGATTTTTGGTGCTTAATTCTATCAAAGGCCACGTGCTTGCTAATGCAGTTGATGGTGAGAAAAATTGATAAGTGCAAAGTGATTGAAAATTCATAGCTCCTGCAATTTGAAAATGAATATTAGAATACAAAATTAATGATTGTAATCCAAATAAAACGAACATATCAATGAATATACGAATTGTACCCAAGTACCCATTTGAAAGTGAAACGGTTTTCCGTAAACCACTAAGTGGTAAAGTGGAGACGATATATGGAATCCTTCTCTGTAGACTTCACGAATCCACCTTGGGAACTATCATTATGATTCATTATTCGAAGAAACCTATCCTCCTGGAAAACCAACAGTCAATGACCCGAGTCTATCGTTCCTCGAAGAAAAATGCAATTTCATTTATGTCGTCACCGCCTTAGTCATAGTTTTATACAAGTATACCCAAATACAGAAACAATTTACCGCATTCCTCAAACCAACTGGATCGAATATATCAACTGGGGAATTTGATTGAAACTTACGAACTGTAGAGAGTTATGTTATGGATATTGAAACTTATTGCTGATGAATAGTTGGGACTAGTGTAAATACTGTATAATTGGATCAGAAGCAAGGCAAAAAAGTGCGTACGAACGTGAAAATATCTCACTTCCAGAAAAAGTTTGAGCATAATGAATCAAGTTATAATTATTGGGAAGAAGACGTCTCATATTACGTGAGATATGAAACTAACCAATTTTAGGGCATCCTGTATCCCCCACATTCATTTTTACCAAGTTCCAGCATTAGTGACGATAGTTGTTACATGCCTAATAAAATGATACGAAATCAATAATTGAAAATCATGGAATAAAATCTGTATTTTACCCAGGTAGGTGAAGTAAGTATAATATGGTGTTGATTCCTACTTCACCTAAGTGCATAGATTATATGAATAAAATAGATTTCTTAATTGATTTATTTTTCCAATAATATTGGAATCTACTATAAAATGGAAAAAAAGAGGCCTTTTCAAGCTCATTAATTTTCAGTTTGTCTGTTCTTTATTCAAATCCTAAAGATAGTGATCTATCTGAATATCATTCGACTCTTAACAAAGCTCCTCATAGAAGATATTCATCGAAAATAGTTTTGAGTATTGATCCTTGTCATGTTGATATTGAAGAATCTTATAGCCAGCTCTCAATGTTTCCAAATATCTTGTATCCAGATACATGAACTTTTCCATTTATGAGAATACGTCGAAGAGTCAAAGGCATCGAACGCAAAACATACCAATCATTAGTGAGAAGTTACTGTTTCCTTAGTTTCATTTAGTTTAAAAGATCAACAGTTTGCAGAAATGATCATTCACATACGTAGTTGGAGTCATTAATAAAAAAAAACATTTTTTGGCCAATGTGATGCTTCAGAAGAACTGATACTGTTGTTTGTCTTGAACATCAAAAGTTTTGTGGAAAAGAGTAGGGTAAAACATTAATAAAAAAGTGTCCGAAAAGTGTTCACAAAGTCCAAATAGTTTTGATTTTATCGCTTGTTGAACGAGACCTCAAGCCCTGAGGTATATTCAGAATATTGACTTTCGATAGGTGAATTTCAGTTACCTTGGGTTAAGATGGCTATATACTGGTGCTTTCAGTGTTCCAGACAAACCTGTAGACAGGGTGTAGCTGTTCAAAATCACGCCTTAAGGGTGCGCTTGTGGGTGAAATTCCTAAAAATCTTCGAGATCACTCGATCCATGGAACATGTTGTTGCCAATACAGATCTCTTTTGGTTAGAACAGAGAATAGAACGCGAGATCAATCTGACGTTTGATGAAAACAAATTTCATCTTCAATGACCTGGGTACTTCCAAGAATAATCTGACGTTCTAGTATATTCAATAACCATTCAAAAATTTCGAAGTGATCATAAAAAAACTTTGCTGGCAACACCATTCTAGAGTGTGCACGCGCTTTGAATATTCCATAAATGCAGTGATATGTTTGAGATATTTTCAGTTCAACCCAGAAATTTATTTATAATAATAATGATTTCACTCACCAGAAAAAATGTCATTTCCATTCACAATTTGATCACAATTCTCAATTCTATTCGCTCACACGCATTGACGTGAATAATATTCGGCTGAATTGTGATACTACTTCTAAACCGAGATTTTTAATTGAGATCACACTACTCTATTGCTCAAATGAAAATATCAACAGTCAATTAATTTTTTCAGCACATAGACCAGAATTCGCAACGACATAGCCACTTGGCAACACAGACGTGCACATGACTGTCATCTCAACTGCGAGAGTGACGATACCTGGCGAATTTTTTGAGTTATTACTACGGTCTACGTCATCAATTCTTGATCAAGTAGGCCAGATCGGTCGTCTGTTTTCCTGACATCATTATATGAAGTGAAAACACCACTATCTAGCTACCTTACCTTTGCTATTCAATTGGTGTAAATCTTCATTCTCCTCCTCCTACCGAAAAAATAGGGGAAACCTCCAAAAGCTTCGATTGTATTTTTTTGCTACAAAAATCTAAACAGTGGAATCAGCAAGGGAATCAGCAGGGTTTGTAGAGAACTTCGATAAATTGCTTGAAAAATTGCCTATTTGAGTCTCACTATAGATACTTGTATTGACAGCACGGCAAAAGAGATCAAACAAGTTATCGACTCAATTCTTTGTCCACCGGGTACCTAATACCGTAGATTTTGCTGGTCGCAACTTTATACCTGGTGCCCACTCGGCACACACCGATATTTGTGCAGTCGTGCTGTCCTTTTGTGCTCTCAAACCTCCGCACACATGTTCATTTTTTCTTCTCGTACGCCCTATGAATATATTCTCCATTACGGGCCTCGACCGCGCTCGTATATCCTCCTTATATCGAAATAAATCAGGCCCACACGTCTTGGAAACAATGGAACTAATGAGGGGCCGTCCGGTTTACAATAAAGGTTACGCGCTTGGCTAGGAAAGGCAATGGAAAAATGCACGAAATGTGGAAAGGACCGGATAAGTATTGGCTTATTTGTAAGTGTCGACGGTGTTCCGATTTGGAATCTGCACAACTTTCTTATGCGACCATTGCTGAAGATGTTGAGGGGATGAGTGGGAGATCTGGTTTAGAAATGATGACTGGAACATTGGATGTCAGACTAATTTTCAATGTTTCGTAAGATGGTTGTGGTTCAGGTTTATATTTCGACAGACTTCCAAACATTTTCCACTCGTATCAATGTTATGATCGATGTAAAAATTTGAATATTAGTCGATTCCTCGAGTAATTAGCGCTTGAAGCTTTTCTAGCGCTCAACACCTTCTTGTTGGATCCTATTGACTCCAAATATCTTTCAATTGAAATTCTAACTATAAATTAATGGCATTCTCGATCCCAGTGATTATTATGATTACCATTACATTCAATTTTTCATTATTCAGGTATTACTTCCATAATAACTACGAGCAATGATAATTCATGCTTTATTAAATATTTGGATTAGAAATAGCAACTACAGAAGCTCGCCAAGAATTGTAATTATTTATTGGTGATATATTTCAAATTCACATTTGCTGGAAACACAGAAGAAGTTGGAATCGGCTTCCTGCATTTCATCTACTGAAATGTACCCACGTACATATTTTAAGCTCAGCGTATTATGCAAATACCAGATATTCCAGTTCTCTACCTTATTAGACATTAGACTAAGACGTATTCATCAATTCTCGCCATCTAATTCATAACTGTTTATGCTAATACTAATTGGTATCTGATATTGTTGCTACAGCTGCCTCTCATGTCTTTGTGAACCCTTAGCCAAAACGAACAACTTTCCCATGAAAATTAATTCAGAATTTATATACTTTTTTGAGCTTGTTGATGCATTAATCGTTTTCCTGTAAATATTTACTCGATTTCGACATATAACGCTGAAGATGTTTATAATACCTACTATAATATTATACAGGATATGTTTTTTGTGGGATTAGCTTGGTTAGTGACTTACTTGCTGTACAAAAAAAAGTGTCTTCATATGTAGGATCGGTTTACATAAAGAGAGAAGTGCCATGGGAATTTTAATATAAAATCATCACACGGAATGAATAATTACCTGGTTATACATCAAGTACGTACTTCTTGTGATATCATCGGGTGAATTATTTATTTAGAAACTAGAGAACTCCAATTCTGTAAAACTATCAACTACTTAACGTAACCTGAATTTCTTTAGAATCATCAGAAGACCAAGTTCTTAGTACTGGGAAATAATTTTTGAAAGTTTCAAAATTTCCTGAGGGGGTGGATTTGTCAAGCAAATTTCATTTTGATTTTCTCTCCTCAAAAATGAAAAAGGAAGAGATTTAAATTCTTATAATCGTCAGAAAAATCTGTTGTTTTATATGAATTGACATCAATTTTGATTATGGGATTTTCAAAACTATCTTCTATTTTCGAAATATGTGTTGGAACTATCATATGCGGCTATTCTAGACACATAAAATTTTGAAGTCTGACGAAATTTCTATAAGCGAATTCTCTAGAAGAACTCGTGTAGAGTTCGGTGTATTAATTTCTTTTTTCAACACTCTACATAATGAAGGATAAAGATACACGAGTTCTGTCAAAAATTGACAGAACCTAACAATTCGATATATATATATATATATATATATATATATATATATATATATATATATATATATATATATATATATATATATATATATATATATATAATACAGATATTTATCTTGATACATATATTACAGATAGATGCATTTGCTTTATTTTCTCGATATATGTTATGTGAAATTAATATCAAAATTCATAGAAATTCCAACTATTCGATGCTGGAAGTTTTCAGATAATTTAATGAGATTCTTCGAAATATCGGTATCGACGTGAAAGGTTGTGGAGTTAGTCTACATGGAAAAAATAGTACGTCAATATAGAGTTTATTTCGTTCGCACATTGCAGTGTTTAATTCGAAATGAATTGGCCCCTCCATAGTCCAGATCAACCTGAGTAATTCCAACTGATTAGGAAGAGTGATCTAGTGAAGTCTATTATGGCGCTATACCGTATTTGAAAACACTCTCCCGAAAGAGATTTTAAATTTTTGTTATTGTTTTACTGGACATGTAACAACCATTGTCACTAATGCTGGAACTTGAAATAAATATGTTAAACTGGTAAATTCTGAAAAGCAACCAGCAAGTAACACAAATATAACTTCTACCAAAGTAAAAACTGAGCAAGATGAACTTTGTTTTTATCAGCGTCAGAATGATCTCGTGTTATATTGACCAGTTGAACTTGAGTACATGTGTATTGTACTAACCATCGGAAGGTAATATAGATGAATAGATGATTTATTATTTCGTCCACAAATAATACAACAGCGTTTGATATCCATTATGAAACACTATTTAAAACAACACTTAAATTAATTACTAAACAAACGGAAAACAACTTATAAGAAAGCAACGGCAGATAAACGACAAATAACCAAGAAAGCTATGGTAGAGAATTGAACTGGAAACGAAAAATAGCTGGTTGAAAGGAACAGTGAAATTATTGAACACTTCGAATAAATTGGAATGCAAATGTCAAAAGATTCTTGCACCATCTACTGGAAATCGCAGTAAATTCCGTGGATGTGATTGATCGTGTCTAGGGTTTTGACGAAACAATATTGAATTGGAGATCGCACCAAAAATATATGCATCTTGGTGAAAAGTTAACTTTCTATAAGTTGGGCCTGTCCAGACAAATTTTGTTTACTAATGATTCCCAAGATATAGCCAATAAGACCGTCGGTATCTAAATTTTCTCATCAGCTGTCGCTTGATTGGAATTGCAGCTTTGAAAAATCGCATATGCATTATCACCTACCGACAAAAAATATAAGATCCCGCCTTGAATTCTCAGATCAAGAAGAATTGACTATACAAAAGCATATCAGTCAAGGCAACAAGGTTTATATGCATCTTGGCTTCAACGTATTAGTATTGGTACTTTTCTCACGGCTTCATATATCTATGAAACAAATACGTATTGAAGATTGGCGCAGACATTTGTATGTAATATTTCATGAAGTCAACACCCTCTCTACAGTGGAACAAATGACCGATTCGTATGAGTGATATGACGAATTGAAAGTGCCGCACTTGCCATTGAAAAACCACTGACCGATCGAAATTCATCAATTAAAATTCGAAACGACTAATCCTATCGATCAGGAAGCATCCATGTGCAACAATCGACGAAATTGTGCGGTAACCGTTCGCGAACAATAGCTTCGTTATAAAAGTAGGGTTAATTGGTCCATTGATTCCGGCCTGCCACGCTCTGTCCTCTGCTCCGTTTTTCACTTGTCTATCCCCACGTCCATCTATCCGTGGATTAACCATCTAAAACGTAACATATGCGTTTGGGAGAGGCACTAACGTGTTATATAAATTTCGATATTGAAAAGAATCTGTATCCTTTGTTCCGTTCGTTTTAGGGTAAGTCTTCACCTATTCTTCCTACACATGGCGCACTAGTTTTTTGTGAGGGTCGATATTTAGATAAACATGTGCGTTGATATCCACAACGAGAGGTTTTGTTTATTTTTTTTTATTATTTTGTAGTGGGTTTGATACACTGAGTTAACATGTGCGAAGTAATACTTGATTCCCATAAATAATTTGGGGGAGGACTTTGTTAGACGCAGTATTTTCGCTGATTGAATGATTTGTTATGCTAATGTATATCAGAATGGATCTGCTTCAGATTTTCCTATACAATATAGCTCGCAATTACGTATTGATCATTTGGACTACAAGCACAAACAAGTTCTGACTTGTAGTAATTTACAGATTTTCACTTTGACAATACAAAATATACACCAAAAAAAGGTGACAAAATAATGGAAGCTATTGTAAATATAATGGAATTGCAGATATACCTACTAAATTTCATACTCGTGAGTAGACAGTGTACTAAACACAAAAGGTTATGATCAGGTATATTTCTCTAAAGCTTTTTCGCTACCTGACTATGCTAGAGATGAGGTATAAAGCCATAAAACAGTGTTTCAGATTGTTCGAAGTAATAATAAACAGTTTCAAATGATATTTTGTTACAATCTTGGCACACCTTCTCATTTCGTTAGTTCGGTCTTGAAATGAGAGAAAAAGAATGATTGATTCTGTTTTTACTGACAATTTAACTCATGTATAAAATATCCCATAAGCCGCCGTGATTTTGTCATTATGACAGCGAAAAACTTTGCCCTAAGAAAACGAAAACTAACTTGCGTTTTTAAACAATTGTACTTTTCCGTTAAATTGAAAGAACTAAATTGTATTCATTAAATTGTCGTACCGAATTACACACGAGCTTTTTTTTGTCGAAGAAAACTTGACATTTATGATTCGAATTTAGTTGCCGTCCGGCAAATTAACTCAAAAAACTGCCAGAAAAAATTACTCGTCCAACGGACACGTAATTTTTTCAGAGGCAATTTTTTTCGTTGAGTTGTCAGGCAACAAAATTCTCATCGAAATGTCAAGTCCACTTCGACAAAAAAGGCTCTCGTGTAATTATAAGTGAAAAAATGATATTTGGTGAAAAAGAAGGGACAGAGCTGAAATATTGATCGCACATGGAATGCTTTCTGATAAATGTTTTTGTTGAAAAAAAGTGGACGGAAGAAATTAACAATGAATTGTGGAATCTATACAATTAAAAGAGTACTCTTTGAAGTTTGTCCAAGCTTTCGGAAATGTTATTCACTTATTTCCAGCATTAGGGAAACTACTAATCGCAAGTGCAAAAGATGGAGAAAATACATGAAGGGTATGACTTACATCTTTGGTGACGATGAATAATGTGGTGTTGAAGTATGGTGTGATGCACATTGTGCAGGATGCCATTTGTTACATTCATCAAGATGAAGGAATACAACAATAATAGTTGAAAACATTTGAACGTCACTAAGGCTATTTTGTTCAAATAATATAAATAATAATAAAATAATATGACATATGAAACGTTCTGATTGGATAGGATCGCCAGTCAGTTGACAGGGATCATGACAGTGTGCCTGGTGATATTTTAATTCTTACCATTGTTGAGTGCAACTGAATAATCACTAACATAAGTTATGCAACTGCATCTCGACTACCCTTCCTCACATATATATATGTATGTATATATATGTATATATATATATATATATATATATATACACGACCGAAGACAATCTTCTTCACAATCAAATGTATATCGTTCATTTCCATAGCCGCAGCAATAAAAAATAACGATAACAATAAAACCAGTTACGTTTATATTTCGCTCTACAATTCCTTCACCTAAATCCTTAATCGCGGCCGACATCAGACCAAAGACGTACGGTTATCTTCCATTTCGGTAACAAGTCTTTTTATATTTTTCGTCGTAATGCCTAGATAGAGCGTTAAGATATACATAAATGTCTTTGTTATTCAACGAACGTACTCTACTTGTCAAAACATAAATATCCCGAGTCGTCAGCTACCCGGCTGAAATTATTCTGAAGGAGGGAACGAGGCTCGACGAAGACGGAAAACCCACAAGTATTCATGAATAAAAACTAAGACATGACTGGAGAAGAAATGCAAGTGGAAGCGGACACACAGAGTCTCCGGGTGTAAAAGTTGGCAACGCCGCGCCCATGCCACGCCAGAGTCCTCTTGGAAAGTGGATTATATACACGGTGGCAACAAAATAATTGGTTCCTACTTGCTTATCGTAGATTGGGCCGTGTGAATGAGAATCTGAGTTGGTTTTCTTCATAGATCCGGCCGAGGATCCGTCTTAGGAAAATGAAGGTTTTTGTGGCGGGAAAGAACAACATTTAAAACAACAAATACTTTACGTTCTTAACTGACACATACTGAATACTAAACCAACTAACATAACAGAAAACGCAAAGAATTGTATTTTTCGAATCCCTCGTTCGTGCTGTCAAAAATATATCGGTGAATCGTCCGGATCTCTAGAAGTGCGAAAGAGTGAACACAAGATGTACATCAAGAACAGACAGATTGATGGTTCTAAATTATCAGAAAACTTTCTTACTGCCGATGGAGAGCATACAGTTGAATGGAATGACACTCAAGAAAGAGAGAGCAACATCAGGAGACGAAAGTTGAAGGAATCTCCTTCTATCATGACGTCTGCGGATGCTTGCATCTCAAACACTTCGGTTTATATGGTTCGCGCCTGGCTGCCACTCTTGAAACATATGCCATAACTCAAATTTCTAACATTTACAAAGAACGAACTTAAAACCGAAACTAGAAGGGAATATTTGTGAGAGTTTTGAAAACGGAAGCGGATTTATTTTGGAAACGTCAACGATAAGTATTTTGATAAATATTAGTTCTTGACAGTTTTAATAATTCATTTTAACAATGAAAGTAACACAAATTATGAAATAACAACAAGAATTAATTGGCGCTCCGGGGCAGCTTCATTGATTCCAGTAGCGCATTTGACTTTTTAGCTGCAGGAAAAACCGGAAAAACTTGCAGCACCACTACACCTGAAGATCATGATCTGCCATTGTCTTCGTGGAATAAAATAAAGGGTGGCTGCTGAGGCTTCAATAAATTCAAGATATCGCCAGAAAATTTAGTTCTCGTATTCATTTGATTTGTGATATACGTGAAGTTACCAAATAATTGGACTTGTTCTATCCAGAAAGAACTGTTTTCGAATAATCGGAGCAACTTATGAAATTCTGCCCTTCTGCACTTGTATGAATTCCAATAATAATAATTCTTACTTTTCAGATTGTGATAGGATAAGAAAAGAACACAAAAAACTAAAAGAAAGAATTTATCCACCACAAGATGCTACGTCTAACAGCTTACAGCGCTTAAAGCCGCTTCACAAAAATTTGACATTTCACCGTGGAAAACTGTCTGATTTTGTGCAACGCCTTTCAGCTGTTAGACGCAGCCAATGATATTCAAACAGTACGAAATTCTACCAATGATATCGATTCTTACCTCCTTCCCTCCCAAACACCTTGCCATTAGTGCCATCATTCTCATGATCAATCAACTCTGGAGTGAAATTCTTCGAACCATATGAAAATGCGGATCCTCCAAAAAAACTTTCGTTTCTCATAACAATCAACGTCACCCAAAGTCGATGCATCCATTAGACCTGATTTAAAAAAATTATTGGGCAAAGCAGATAAGTCGGCGTCGAAGACGTTTTGCCGACTCACTCTGTAGACAGCACCGACTTAATGTTCTCGGTCAATCGTCCATCTCACTCGCTCTCGTGTGGTCTGAAAATAAGCGGAAATAACGTAGAGCGAGCAAGTTAGACATCATTGTGTACCTGTTTCCCACGGAGTGGCCGGACCATGAGTTCATACCATACCACGCAACGTCTTTATAAGATACACTGTGGTGTAGTGAATTTCCTATTATTCCAGCCAACCGCTCGATATGAACGGAACAGATTTATGTCGTTCAAGATATCGATCGGTTATCGATAATAACGCTGAAATTGAGATATCAACGAATCCCTTTCTTTTGTGGTCTTTCGAGCCGGATCGCAGTTTCCCATGTCAATGAAAAAGTCTCTGGGGCAATTGCGGTTTCCCGCGGTGTGTTACGATAGACATTAACACATATGGGATTAAAACAGCCATACTGTTGAGGATAACGCATTGTGATGCGTTATCCCTTGTGAGGGCTTAACCCCTTCGTTTGGGACATGTGCTCGCACTTAGTTTATTGTGGGATTCATTTCACTTTGTTTTTTATTGCTTCCATTGATATTATTACTCGAAACTCTGGCTATATTGATGCGAGGGTGGATTAAACTTTTAAATTGGAGTTTACAAGTGCCACGTGTTGTTCGAGAGCGATTTTGTGATTGGATAATGACGTTCATTATACCGATACTTTCGTTGCATGTATTTTAATATTCATGTTCTACGTGTAATATATAAAGTGTAGCGGCGAGTTCAACAATGTACCTATTAACGCGTACATTATTGAGGTATGATCTCTGACCTTCGGTAGTGTGAGACATCTTCATTATTGAAACGTCAGCTAAAGATAGACACTGATATTCAGATATCACATTCGCTCGCTATTAACCAATTGAGGGCTGGTCTGATTTGTGAACGTAAACGGTGGCGTATTTTGATTTGAAAAAAATGCGAAAAGACGTTGGTTAAAAATCAAAAACAATCTGGAACCAGCGGCAGTAATTTGAATATATTCTCAAAAATTTCTCTTTTAGTTTTCGGTGTCGCCTCAGGTTTCTATTTCAATTGAGAAATTACAATGATATTTCAATGATCAGGGAAAAGAAGCAGATGAATTTTTGATAATCGAAATCGAGGATGGATGCTGGGGATGTTTTTTCTCACTCATGGGTCTTGTTATATTTTTAAATTTGTCCGTCCTAATATCATAACATTGAAATTGATCAACTATAAACTAATTGATGATTGATTGATTGCCTTATCACTTTTTCAAAAATTGATATTTTAAGCCAATATCTAATATTTAACTAAATAAATGAAAATAAAGGCCACTCTCTGAGTCGGAAACGGTTTGTTTTGATTTTTGGTGGTTTATTCATTATCTTGATTGTAGGAGAATTACCTAGAAGCTTTAGTCTCAGTTGTTCAGTTCAGGATGATTTTTCACCTCGGTTTCTACTACATATTACAAATGATCACCTAGTTTTCTCCAATGTCATTATCAATTCGATTTTGGCATATATATGTTCGACTCAATTCACAATAATACAGAAACTTTCATTGAATTATGAAATAATTTCAGGATTGAGATGATCTGAGAATCATCTCAGATTGAATAACTGACCCTTAAAGTCTTAGAGTATCATGTAGACTGTCACTGGATGGAACATATTCAAAAGATAGATTATCATTACCACACTACTCAAATCATTGCATTTCGTTTTTCCTACAAGCCTATATGAACGATTGGGGCTCCGGGGTCCCCGTTTCTTGGCGGGGAGACCGCGGAGAGGACAAACACAACCCCCTTTCCTTTCCCATCTCTCCTTGTCATCTCCTTTTTGCGAATGCTTTGCTTTTCTTTTTTTTTTTTTTTTTTTTTCCGAATCTCCCCCTTCATCCCCCTTCATTTTTTCTTTTTTCGATTCGCCCCCCCAGCCAACCCGGTTTTTTTGGGGTTTTTGTAAAGAACCCAGGAGTTTTTTTGTTTTCCCTTTTTTCTGGACCCCCCCACTTTTTTCTGTTTTTCTTCATCTATTCGGTACTTGGGGGGGGGGGGTTTTGTTTTTTTTTTTTTCCCTTTTTTTTGTTTTTTTTTTTTTTTTTCTTCTTGAGCATTTCCCCCCCCCCGTTATTTTTTTTTTTAATTTTTCTTGATTCTTTTTTCTTCTTTTTTTTTTCGTGGTTTTTTTTTTTTTTTCTTCCCTTTTTTTTTTTTTTTTTTGGCCCCCCCTCGAGGGATGTGTTTTTGTGCTCCCTCGCGGGGTTTGTCTTTTCTTTGTTCCATTGTTTCCCTTTTTCCCCCCTTTTTTTTTTGTTTGGGGTTTTGTGAGCTTTTTTGTTTTTTTTTTTTTTTTTTCTTTGTTTTTTTTTTTTTTTTTTTTTTTTTTTTTTTTTTTTTTTTTTTTTTTTTTTTTTCTTTTCTGTTTTTTTTTTTTCCTTTTTGTGTGCTTTTTTTGTGTTTTTTTGTTTTGGTGGTCGGGGGCGGGGGGGGGGACTTAACTGTTTTATTGCAATGGGCCATTTTCTTACCAGTCTTCTATATAAACCATGCGTGGTTAACCTTTAGGAATCTTCGTTTTCCCAGAAAGATATTTCTCTACTGTTTCGAATACTGAAAATTCAAGAATTGCTGCTGTCTCGTCTTCGTGAAGATGTTTATGAAAAAGGTGACAAATTTCGATTGTTTATTCTTGAACTAGATGCAATTTGAAAAAAATCCATTGAGAACTTCATGCAATAGAGCAATCTATTTCTCAAAAAGTCACTAAAAATATAAAGCTTCTGCATAGATGAGTATAATAAGCGAGATTATAAGTTTATTCTTTCGAAAAACTGTGACCATGTTTTCAAATTTCAGTTACTTGTTAAGAATGCAACAGTGAATGCGTAGTGGCTTGAGCCATTACTTTAGTATCCTAATTACACCCTTGTTAGATTCATAAGACATTACTCATAGCAAGATATGCTGATAGATTTATTGAAACTGCTTATCACGAGATAAGTTGTAATATGAAAACAACATTTGTATCAAGAAGAGTAAGTAATAGGAATATGAGACCAATGAAGTGAGTAGTGGGCGACTCTTGATGTTCAGTTTCATCAAAACTTCTGATATACATATAAGTACCTATTTACATATATTTGAGAACATTGCAAATTTCAGACATCGAGGTTCTGTTCGAAAACTGCTTGGAATCAACAACATAGTTGGATTGTCTAAAGGACTAATGGAAACATCATCGAAAATTTCAATTTGTAGGTTCTTTGAACATATTTGCCCCTAGATTGTTGACTTGCCTAGGACAACGAATCACCCTTTATATTTGTTCTGTGCTGTTCTGTTAATTGAATCATAATAATTCTTGTTGGAACAGTTGGAATTTAGATAAAGCAACTTGTTAGCGCTGTTTGAAGTACTAATCTGGAAGTTCTCATACTTTTTATGGTTTCGAGAAGCCGAAACCATATGTCCCTCACCGATTCATATACACTGTCAAGGAAATATGTAACGTATCGCTTACATATGCTCAACACGTGGGTCGTAGAGAGACGGAAACCGAATTGAGACTTCTCATTGTTAGAGTGGTTCGATCATGAGCGTAGACTTTGAGGTTTTGTAAATTACAGGTGCCGTTTTGTTTTTAATAGCTGATCGGAGTTAAACATTGACCTGACAACCAGCATTCATCTCAGGTTAAACAACACGAAGAAAAAATCCTGTGGGAACCAAGAGGTGCCAGTAAAAATGATATCGAATTTCAATGATTGAAAATCTTTGGAAACACCACACACAATACGTAGTGAGTCCAAAGCTTTGCTGATTAACGTTATCAGAAAGACCTACTTACCAATCTCGATCAACATCAGAATTAGGGAAGGACCAACCTAGTCGAGTCAGTCTTGTTGAAACTAATGGAGGTATACTCAAATAATGATTACTGAATGTTCATCAATGATAAAATTGGACAATAAAATTGTCAGTGAAACCGATGAATGTATGGCTCCTAATGCTATCAAAATCATTTGTCGGCCTACATCACCTCAAGTACTTTGATTGAAGTTTCCGAGAAAGTTTCTTGATGAATGAAAAACTTGTCAGCGCCTGAGGTCAGCAGCAAGTAGGATGACTGTCTACTGTTGATCTACATTCCAAATAATGTATGATTTTGTTGTTACTTGATACGGAATTAGTCAATGTTTCCTATCGAGGAGTAGTAGATTTACCGAGAGATTTACTGAGATTATGTGAGATAATTAGTTTTATTCAGGGATTTATCGAAAACAGGCGTAATCAGATTCATGGATTGTAACCCACCACGAGATGGTGGGTGAAATCAAGAATTGATATTGAAATCTTCACAAGCGTCAGAGAGCAGAGTTCTGTTATGCAGCAACTTCTCGTATTACTCAAAAAATACAAGAACTAATATTCATACAGTAACTTATTGTTGTTATCGTGTTGACGCAAACCGAATCCAATTCCGTTCTCAAGACTGATTAACAAATATATTTCTTCTGTTTGAAAATATGTCAGAGATCTGAGATTAGACAACTTTTTGTGTTTCAAAAGGGGTTCTGCAGCAAGGTTAAGGATAGATTTTTCACTTGTATAGGTTCCAATATTATTTCTATATTTTTCCAAATTCTGGTTAGTGAATAACCCAAAAACTACGGAGAAAAGATTTATCTCAAAAGAAGAACTATTGTGGGTATGGAAATGGGGAAATAAAAGATGTATCGAATATGTAAAGCGAAATAAAAATGAAGGATAGTTACGATAATGATATCGTTAACCTCGACATTAACAGTTTTCACGAGTTCTTAATCGTTGTTTTCAACATTTCCTCGGTTGGAAGGGTCTTTTAAACCAAAATGGCAGGCAAGAAATGAATATTGAATGAATATGTTGCCGCCCGTTGAAAGAGACTTTTTTTGTGACATGAGTGTTATTTGTTAGTTGGCGATACCACCAATATCGTTTCAGGATCCTAGTAAATCAATAATTGGAAGAAAACTGTTAATGAAGAATTCGTGTTACGCCAATGATTCGTTGATGTTCTTATAATGATGTTGGGTGGTGTTTTGCGCTGATTATTTGTGTCCTTTCAGTGATTTCAAGGCCATTCGATATCAACCCGAATTCTTTCCACCATATTTTCCCGGGAATACCGTCTAAACACATGCGGGAATAAAACAGCAGTCATTCCGTGAAATTTTTCGATGGTGAAATTGATACTGATGTGAATGTTGCAACCTTCGACGACGGTTCTGGATGAAGTGTAATTTAATTTTTTAAACCATTATGCTAAACGCATTCCTTGATGTTTATTTAATGATAGCTTTAGTGAAATCCGTATCCAAGATTCTCGCTATTTCCGCCATTAATTTTTATGATAACGAATAGGTTTTGTATACATTTATGTACTATGTACTAATGTCAAATCTTGATGTATGAGGCACGTTCGAGAAGTTCATCCAAGGGATAATTCAGTAGGGTATACATTTGTTGTAGTGTTATGCCACACTTTCGTTTGAAGAATTACCAATGAACTTTTTTATGGTTTTCATGAATGGCTTTCTCAATGCCCCGTCTTTTGAGAGATCGTTAGCGGACAATAAAATCTCATAAAACTGGTTTATACCCACCAACACGAACAATTATTTGGAATTGATGTAGGTGTGTAACTATATTATTTCAAACACGTTTCATAGCGTTAGCTCAGCAGTTCGTTTGAGATTTTGCCCACTATGGCGTTTTTCTCATCTGACGACGAATTGTTCTTAATCTTATAAATGATGAGACTAGCAAATTATTTTAAAAGTATCAGTTGTTTGCATCTCGTTCAGTCGATTCCATCTTAACACTGTGAGGTCTGGAAATATTCCTGGTTATCCGTGAAGACATAATTGAGTGTTATTTAGAATTTATTTCATTTGAGAGGGTATATCAGGACCCCCTAGATGGAATTCTATCAAATCAGATTTTGAAATTTCAGTTTTAATTGAAAAATAAAAGCTATTGAAATGAAAATGTCGTGAAGTTGAAGCATTTGCAATAATTATATTTTTTAATCGGAACAATTTTTTTTGTGAATGTGCCTTTGATTTCAAGGGGGTTGCTCAATAAACAATTTAAAGTTGAAATATTTGAACACGCACCTAACTTCAATACTTTATTTTTTACCATTTTGTAAAACATTTTGGACGTTGTGGTTCGAATTCCCATTATATAAACTATTTAACTCTTCAGAAACCGTTTAAAAAAACTGAAGGTACGATATAAAATGATAAAGCTTTAATCAAACCAACAGTAAAGAAACTGGAGTGGTGAAGAAGTGAAGACATACTGAAAATATAGCAGAAAAAATTCGATCAGTGGGAGGAGAGATAAAATCAAAACTTAAAATTCAGTATAAACCAAGGAAGTAAAAAAAAAGTACATTATAGCTAGAACAAATGAAATGGACATTTCAATGGAAATACGAGAAAAATTAAAATGGAGAATAAAAAAATTGAAACGAACTTCCAGCTGGTTACTACTTACCACAGTTCGAAAAGTAGTATCGTGAATATTCTCAATTGAACTTTTGTATAAAGATAATCTCTAGCACTGTAGCATTTTTATTTTCACGCTATTCAGATCTCATATTCTATCCATTTAATTTTTGTTTTTAGGTTTATATTGTCGGAGTTTTCATTAATTCAGTCGATTTTTTTTCCTTATCTTCAATTTTCAACGCACTGATCGAATCTTTTCAGCTTTTTTGATTTTTTTATTCTTTCTCTTTCGCATATCCAATTTCATTCAAATATTTGCAAGTATTTTCACTTCCCCATTTGCGGATTTGTAACAGTTTTCTGTTTCTCTTTCAACACGTTCCAATTGAGTTTAACAATTCAGACTTTCTGAGACATATTGAAATGATTGAAAAAGAAAAGCGCATTAAACGAGGATCAGATCATTAACGAACAGAGATGCTGAAAATGTTTCAAAATGTTGGGAGTCAGCTGAATGAGCAGGAACATGACCGGAGAAAATACCATCGCCTTTTCCAAGGCCGGAGACGTTATTATCGCCGATCACATCACAGTTATTCATCCTTGATATTAACTTCTATCCACGGAGTCTCAAAGGTAAAGGAGCCTGTGTGGTAATCATCAGCTGTCACGTGACCCTGTCGATGTCTAATTGGCTCTCCAATTAGCTCCCAAACGTGCCAACTCTTTTATAGGACGCCATAATGGTTAGGCGGTATCTATCGGAATCAGATGAATGGCTCACGATATGCTGATACTTTGACGTGTACAGCGCCAAAATGGGAAGCACATCAGATAAATGTGTACGATAAGAGAGCGGTGGCAGCTTTGAATCAATTAATGACGAGTCGTGTAGGTACTATCGGAAAAATGGGTGGTGTGTGAACACCAGAAAATGTTTTTTTCTACAAACGTCAGTAAAAGTATAATTTTTGGCGCATGCTGTCAGTGTCTAAAATGCCATTTTATGCCACTGGTGTTAAAAGTAAATCACTTTTTCGGTCAATATCCTCCACCCTTTCGCTTCGAAAAAAGCCACAAGCCTGTAATATCTGCTTATGTCATGATTATGTTCATCATCGACTTCAACATAGAGTAATTCGACCAAAGCGTCGGAGATTTTCAAATTTTGGACTTTTCTTCAAAGTATGCCTGAAGCACTTTTTCACTGGCCACCTTGCCACTGACATTTTTCTGATTACACCATTTCAAGAAACGATCGTATGAAAACTCGTACTGTCGCTTTGATTTACTAGATAGACAATAATTCAAAAGCAGCTTTATTGGCAGCTTCTTCAATTTCCGGCGGTAGAAATTCATTTTCTGGATCACTTTCCATCGAGGAACGAAGAAACGAGAAGGAATAATTCGTGATTCATTGACGTTAGTTGTCAACAAAGAAAAATCAATAAATTCTATTTTTGATTACCTTGGCAACTTGTTTCATGAATAGATTACATGAAATTGGATTCAAAACTGATAATCTCGAGGCTATTATATTATCAATTAATTAATGTGAAATAGGTATGCGGTAATTTGGACTTTTAATGGTGTTTGTTGAAAAAATAGTGTATGATATACCTGCTGAATGTGATTTTATTTTGTTTGAAGGGATGGGAAACGACGCCGAAATAAATATCACTTTTAGCACTTATATCATGAATAACTATTTTTTAAATAAAAAACCTTTTTCATACGACCACATAGGAAAGTAACCAATCGCAATCTCTGCTCCCATGGAAAAGGACCTTCATTCTCACTCGTGCTGTTTATAATCCGTCAAACCCGTGAATGTTGTGAAATTTAAAGATACAATTATTGATTGTTATCATTTATATAAAAACTGGAGTGATAGGTAACAAATGTTTCATGAAAAATAGAGGAAAGAAAAAGAAGTGTTGTATTATAAGTAGTTATTATTGTCACATTTACAAATAAACGTTTATTATTATTTATGGAAACAATATTCAAACATAGACTAACACAAAAACTTGACTCAATATTATAATTGTGTGTCCACAGTTCACACAACAATAATGTACATTCAACAGTTATATTATAAAGTATAAGTATTTATCTCGGTATTTATTCATTACATTGAACTCATATTGTAGTGTATATTACATATACACGATCTGAAATTTACGTTTTGTTTAATAAAATAGGTCGTCGTAGGAAAAATACATTACTAGTGTGAAAAATGTCACTTTCCGCATTAGTAATGTAATATATATATATATATATATATATATATATATATATATATATATATATATATACTGTTTCGTACATAGAACCTGGTCATCATCAGACCATTCACGAAACACTTTTTCATATCGTTTTGTTTTATTGTGTAGATATTTTTTTCTTTTTGATTCAATTTTCCTATGGTTGGTATACGAATCGAGCAGTAGACCGCGGGCATATGTGACAGACGACAGTGAATCAGACAGTTGTAAATCCAGCCTGCTGGACAAACAAACGGATCTACAAATGCTTATTGTGCATTTGTGTCACATTTCAAAATATTTTTTCTCGGTAATTACCCAATTTTGAGCAATTGTGAAGTTTGAATCCATCGATTCCTTTCTGTTTCGACAATAGAAAGAGTATTAATTTTCTTGCTGTTAAGAGACGTGAATTGTGGATTCAAGCAACTAGAAGAGCAGATTTAAGTACTGATAAGTTGAAATGGGCAACGGTATATTCATGCATTATGTATCTCGGAATTGAAATTATAATCTCATTAAATTACCATTGTTATTTATGGAAATACGATTTGTTTGTCCAGCAGGCTGATGCGTGTGACGTTACATGCCCGCGGTCTGTACCTATCAACAAATACTGTTTATAAAATTTAATCCGATTTTACTTCTTTCATGGAAAAACAAAAATAAATAGTTCCTCAGTACTTATTCTTTCTATTTCATGTATTATCAATGGGAAAAACACCTTGTACAACCTCGAATGAATTACAGACTGATTTCAATTCCATTGTCCACCTGCTCTTCCTTTCAACACAAGAAACAAGTCCAGAAAATTTGAAGATTGCAGCTGTCCGTCTATAAAAAAAAATTAATTATTATTTCCAATAATTTCCGCAACAGACAGTAACAAAAGTTCTCACGAAAAATAAATAGTAACACTTTTGCCACGCCAATCAAACCAAACAGTTTCTGTTAGTTTTTCAAGTACACTGTTCACCACTATGGAACAATACCAAACGTTCGATTTTCTCAAGAATAATGTATGTCTACGTTTTTATTATTGAAACCTGTTTCTCACAGATGTGGAGTTCCTTTCTGTGCCTTCAAATTGTTTTATAGGTACTTTACGTTCTGCCAACCAAGTAGGCGTTGGTTGAACTATTTCCTGGCGGTAATTGTCTTGATTGAACACAAAAGCCTCCAATTTTTTTTAATAAATAAATACGTTGAAATTGAGTCAGTTGACCCAAGGGAATTTGTACGAGAATTCAAAGTTTCAGATGTTTGAGAAATGCTATCTGTTGAATTATATGAAAGATCTAACCTCAGGCTACAAAAGATTTATATATATATATATATCTATATATATATATATATATATATATATATATATATATATATAATCTACAATCCTTTCTCTTTTTCCAATGGATAGATTTCAAAGTTTCGTTCGTTGGTTGTCAATATAACCAATATAACTCCAGCTCTTTTCATTATTGGCAGCACACAACTTTTGCTGAAAGCAATCAAAGGAAGGGTGAAGTTTCAAAAATCAAATCTCGAGGATTTTGGGTTAAGGTAATTGACATCCTCTATAGTTAAGTAATTGAATATTACATTATAAAAGTTTACAACAATAGTCGATGGAGTTTTCGAGTACCAGAGTGATAACAACGTTTCGAAACATATGCAATATTAGCACCAGTTTTATGTTTTCATAACGTATCTTGTTGGCTGCCAAACGTGCTGATTCTTTTCAAGAGGCTCCATTATTCGTGCAGTACTTATCAGATTAATTGCCTCGATAAGTTTTAATGCTGACGTGATGTTAAAGCTGGGCGAAAAAGGTATTTCTGATGAATGTGTGAGATAATTCAATCAATTAATACGTATTCTATGACGTTTATTTACCTGTAAAAACTTACTCTGACACGATACGTAAAAGTATTACCTATTTGATTGAAATAATCTGCGAATCTCTTGGCTGGTACCTGGTCAATATTGATTGATGATAGTTCTTGTTTTCATTTCAATCTGTCGGTGAATATCCTTGTTGAATTGATCGAAGGAGAAGTTTCTATTAATTTTCGTGATGCGCCGGTATCATTGCACTTGTCTGCGAAGAATAGCCTTTTGTTCCGAAAATAGTGCTCGAATATTCTGGAAAATAACAATTACATAGTTGGTTTGTTTTTCGCCTTATCTTTCCTTTAAATTGAAATGAATGAATATCAAGTGAAAAGTTATTGGTATGGAGTATACATTCCTAAAGTTTGAGAACGTTAATGAAAACATTGTTTCAACTACGGTTATATCAGTTATGCAGAATTTAAATAAGAAGTTTCGTGACTTTATAGCTAGAACGTGTAAATGCTCTAGTTTTAGATGGAGATATCATTTGATTCAATCATAACTGTGATTTTTTCTGCTTCATTTATAACTTTTATTGTCTTATTATACATCAAGAATGCCTTCGTATCCAGAACAACACTAATTTTTGAGCTACCAAAATATTACATAATTGGTTTGCCAATTACCCAATTTATGGATTGCTTATCTTTCGATTCGTTCATCTACCAGAAGTTACTTTGTTTAAAATGTATGTGTATAAGAATATATTTTTGTTTTCATTAAATAATTTTCCTTTTACTGTCACATTTTGCATAGTCACATGACCAAAATCTCCAGCATGCTTTTCGCTGGTTATTAGCCTAATTATTTTTTATATAAATTTTGCTACGAAACCTTTTTCTGTACTTGAACTTTGTATAATTCATGAGGTATATTACTGAGTATTTTGCAGGAACCTTATATTCTAGAAAAAATCTGAAGAAATAAGTTGGGTACTCCTGGAGTTTGAGTTACCGTAACCACGATATGGTACCTATACTCGTTTGGGGTTCAGCAGCGAAAACTTCCCTGCATACCTTGGAAGTCATGCAGAGAAGATTCTTCAAATTGATTTTTTCAAAGAACTCTCGGTATCCAACAAACACTTCACAGACTGAAACAAAAATATTCGATATCAGGCAATTATATTATCACTGCTCCTGTGTGCGATACCACTTACGTAAGCAATTTTCCCAAAAACCGGAACACGAAATCACTATATTATTCCATTCATGTTCAAAACAGCTACTTAAAGGTCTTACTCTTACCTTGCACTAAAATTATACAATAGTATTCCAGAAAACATAAAAACACTGATCAATATAAATCAATTCAAATGTCAGTTGAGGAATCACCTATTTGAAATTGGTAGATCTATACATCATTATTTCGATAACTGAAAAATGCAAAAACTTCACCACGGTATTTAAAACTATGTTCACTAAATGGTTACATCTCTCTGATATTTTTTTTATTAAACTAACCTTGTCTAACAAACATATACAATACTTTTCATTATTTATGTGTTAATTTTTTATTCAAATGGGTTCCTTTAATTATTATGTATCAAACCGAAACAAGTGTTTATACACATCGGATTATTGCTTTGTTCCACAAACAATGTGATAAATGTTTGTAGTTTTCTGTATTCTATTCGTGTGAATAAAAGGGTATTTATTATTATTATAGTTATGCAGTGTAAAAGTAAATCCACCTTAAATTCTATGATATATTATCTATTTGGTATCTGGTGTACAATAACAATCCTCTAGAAAGTGGGGGCTACTCAGAAACATATTTTTAGTTATTTGTTCATCAATTTTCGATATATTTTTCCACCTTAGGCATAGCTTTATGTAGTTAATAGGGAATTTATGTATTGAAATAGTACTAGTAGTATATGATGAGTACTGGGACACCAAGCACATTTTTATGGATATTGTAGAAATACCTACTTCAATGAATTTGCTGCATTTTGGTTTGTAAATCACAGCAACACTTCACATCTATTTCACTATTCGCACTTCTGTAGTGCATTAAGTTATATATATTTCCAAAATAATAATTTTAAATCCAACACTCATATGAATCCAAAGAATTTATATTTGTTGTTTACCTGTCGGTTAGTTCAAAAAATATATATAGATGGCGACCATCGAAGTTATAGGTTATAGATTTTTCACTTGCCACAGGCGAGTACCAGCAAGTCACTGTGGGTCTTGCTTAGCGTTTAGCAATTTAAATTCCGCCATAGCCTCCCCTGCTCGCACTGTTAAATCATCCTAACCTATTTGCATCTCTCTACCTGCCTTTGTCCGCGCTCATGGCTGGCCGACGTTTTTCTCGGTTTTAAGTTTCTGCTGATGGCTAGGTAGTCTTTCTTTTCCACCGATCCGGCTAAACACCGTGATTACTACCGAGGTGATGGATGGTGGTAGTTGAGGACTGTGCATGTTTTATTCCATTGTAATTATTTTGTTCGAGTAATTAACGAGCGTACACGTCATTTCGTGAATTGAGCCTTCGTTAACGCTGCTCCTTTTCAGAGTTCGTTACTCGACAGATGCTCGAATTGGGTCATCCTGTTTTGTGTGCTCTTCTTCTTCTCATATATCGTCGCTACTGGCTATGCCTATCTCGAGAAAACTGAAATGAATCGTGATTGTGAATCAATGAAATATTCTTCCTGTTTTGTGGATTCTGTGAAATGGCGGACTTTCTAGGAAGTTAGTTTCGGCTTTTTCTTCTTGAATGCAACCACTTGGCAATGGCGCTCACTTTGTTTCTACTTCATATCAATAATTTGCTGGAGAAAACATCTTGTCTGTCATCGGGAATGAGTAAGCCTCTGAAGAAGCTGACCACTCGCGCTAGCGAAACGCTAGGAAGAAATTCCAAAGAACGACGACCTTCAAGCCCGAAGAAAAGTAGTTATACTAATAACCTCGGCCGCGAAATCCTCAACCATTTTGTCGCAATCCGTCTTGTTGGTGATTCTTCGCTCACAGACTCGCTCACTTTGTTAGAGCATTGTAGAAGGGTCGGAGACTTGTCGCCCTTGGTAGGGTCAACACGGATGACCCGACGAGTGCAGAATTCCCATCCGTTTGTTGTGAGCTTGGAGACCTGTCGAACCTCTCTCGTAGGACCAACCTACATTGAACTCCTCCAAAACCTGAGACACACTCTAAAATTCAAAATTCGTATTTCCCGTCCCTTGAGTTTCAAGGTGTTCTTTGACGTTACAGGTCTTCCCTTTCGTGTGAATCCGTATTTATAAAGAAAGAACACAAAACTTCTATGTTAGTAGTAGTAACATCAAATATCCAGCAAACACTGTCTGCCTAGAAAGAATATGAAGTTTGTCAGGTTTTTCCTCAGCTTCATTTACAGAAGAATAGTGGTGAGAAATGAGGTAGCAAGATATCAGAACATATATTCACGATATGAGTGTTGAAAATATGGTTACTGTAGTCTTTTCGGTATTGTCATTATTTTTTTTTAATTATTACTATCGACAAATGAACGCGCAGCATTAATACTAATTTTTTCAGATTGTGGTATGTTGTAGAATAAAATACCCCAAAAATACATAAAGCAACATTCACCACAAACAATTTCCTACCAAAATGAGACATTTTCGGTATAAATAGAAATTAAATATTTTTTCCCACACCGTGTACGGCTTCTATGGCTAGGTGGTCTTTTTTTATATTTTGGTTCTGCATAAGTCAAAATAGTACGAGTGAATCAAATTATTGCAGTTTTTTGGCGTTCACAGGATTTTTCCATTGTCATAAATCGCAATAATTTCTGTGAGACTTTTCAACTTTTGAAGATTTGGGATAGTAGATCGGATAATAGGGAAGAATATCGACCGATGAGGGCGCTGGTGGTGGTTAAACTATATCCACCATTTGAAATAGTTACCTTGTTTACATTTGTGAAATAACGCGCCAAACTGAAATCCAGTCATCAGTTGCCCTCGCTAGACAAGATTTTTGTGTTTTTTTTTGCTATATTTTCATTGTACGAAATTTTTCTCGTGAAGGTTAATATAACTGTGTTCATGATGTTTTGAATAGCCGCATAATACTATTCATTGGAGGTGAACATAGATGCATTGTGTTTTAAAATCTAATGATATTTGTTCCAGGACATTTTTAGTGAACCAAAGAGGCTTTTATTACATGGATGATGAAATGCGCCATAACTTCGCCTAAAAATAGACAAAGAGAATCACCAGGTAACAAGAAATCATCTCTCTTGAAATGCAAGTAACACACTGAAGCCGCTCTAGGTGGTGATTTATGCAGTTTCAGTTTAATTTTCCAAGCCTTGTACCTGTCTATTTTCTCTTTCAATCCACTTTCCGCAATGTTTCCCACCAAAGATGTATTTCGCTTTGGAAACGTGTGGAAAGAACTTTGGATTTCGGTTCCTAGAGTTGCGGCAACTTGGCACCAAACACTTTATACGGCTCACTGAGCGATCTGCATCCATGATTGTTTGCTATTATTAATCGAAAAAAAACAACTTCAGATGAGATATCCTAAATCAACACCAAAGAACTCAATAAATTCACACACATAAATTGGAAGCCGTTTGTTTGTGAAAATATAGCAGTGCGTTATATTTCCGCCAGACGTCGCATAAAATTATGAACTTCCCAATTTTATACCTCCAGGTCCTTTTGAATTCTACCTCCAGCAATACAATAACCATTTTGATAATTAATAAGGGACTGAATAGACTTGTTTTCGGTGAATTCAGGTAAAATGATAATGGACGCAAGCTGACGATGTAATAATGAGTTGTTTGACAGCTGAGAGTGCTCAATTTTGGAATGCTGCAATCCCATTTCATTGTTTGAGGTTCAGATGTTAACTGCCAAAATTACCTACCATATCGAATAACATAGCTCATAGTTTCTTTATTTTGCCCTAATAACTCTACTGGAATAACATGTAGGAATTAGATTACAGATTAAAGTTGGTCTTGCATGCAAAAAAAACAAACTCAACATTGTTGATCTCTCTGTGAATGTTTAGCAATATTTTAAGCACTTACAAATTGATTTTGCAGTCATGAAACATTTATGTACATAACATTGTTGATTGAAAAAGTACTTTTCAATACTAGAAAAAAAAAGAAGGTCTCTTTCGTTATGATATAGGCCTTGCTTCCCTTCTTTAGGAAATATCTTCAGAGAACGTTAAACGGCGATCTAGATGAACCCAAAAAGATAAATACGGTTAGATGTATACATTTATTGCAGAACTTTTTTCATATTCAAAAACTATTTTTTTTTTTCATGAGAACAGAAACTCCTTTGTTTGGTCTCTTACCGGTTTGTAATTGAAGTGACAGGTTCATGAAGTTAATTTTGCTAGGTTGTCTCATTATTCGATCATTTTTGACAGGTGGGCCAGATTGATGATGTTGGAACTAATCAGTGATTATTAATTAATGATTATATCTAGGAGCTATATGCTGTAATTGAAGAATGCTTCCAGTCACTCGTTAAAAAAGATTGTTGTTTTTTCACCGTCCATCGAAAAAATAATTAATTTTATCAAATACCGATGTTAATATGTATTCTACCAAATTACATGTAGGTAGTCGAAATCGATGAATATTTTTTTTTGTTCGAAATTACGAGAGGCGCAAATCATATTAAAAACGGAAGATTAATCTCTGCTTTGCCTAGTTATTTCGTAACACCTATTTGATTCCACAAGAAAATGTTATTTTTATTCCCTCTGAACTATTTTTTCATTCATTGTCTTGTTTGTAATATTGATGGCTTGCAACAGTGTGTGGTCAAATTATTTTTAATACTTATCTGTCGTTGCCTTCATTGAAGAATCAGCTTTTCCTCAATACAAGCGTGTCTGGTCCCTTTCTTTTTTCTAATATTTGAACGTTTTATGTGCTGGGACAAAAACTTTGTAGGAAATAATGAAAAAACATGTGTAATTACATTGCATGACCAGAAAGATGTGGTTTTGATTACGAAAAATGTAACTCCTTTTTCACCATCCGGTTCTCGTGTGATGATTCACAAACATTCAGTGCTTTAGGCTCTGTTGTTTCACAGCGAGAAACATCCAAATTTCTATTCACAAACGATGACCTCATTGTAAACTTTTTATCCATCTGATGATCTATGTGTATTAGCTGCTTGACAAACATATGAGAATTGACTTTCGTTGGCAGGAACATTAGCATAAACACCTAATTGGCTATTTTCAGGATTTCGTTGTTGATTATTTGTTGATCATCTATGCACAGAAGCATATCGATACAAAAACATTTATTTTGGAAGGAAGCTTCCTTCGCTCTTGCACGAATTACTTATGTATAAGTGTGAGTACTTAGTTAACGAATGGACTCACTTATCGGAAATGATCATTATATTGGAAGGAATATACATCTTTTACTGAAATTTTGATAAGATTGTAATGTCTGAATGTTATTTTCATAATATATTGTTATGTTAACGTCATCATCATCCAACAATGCTAAGGCTAATCGGATGGATTTTTTTCAGTATTCTTTTTTATTCATTCATCAAATTATCATAACCGACCATAAAAAGTTATAATGATCATATGCCCATTCAAATCCCCGAAAAAATCCACAGTGATGTGTCATTGGCCAGCCTTTTTACGATTAATTTTCTCGTAAATTCCCCGCCCACAAGTACCCACTTATTGTATCTAGTTGGCATAGCTCGATCAAAATCATTTATATCAATCGGAGATTTGATTTCACGAAATAAATCTTTGGAGAGCACATCATGACAGACTAATAATCAGACGTTGATTTATAAATAACTTTGACTAGTTCGTAGTGCTGCTTTACATAATATTCGAATTAGACGTTCATAGAGAAGACGTTTATATCAAGCACAGAACCTTTTGACAGCTTGAACGACAAGCACCGCAAGCTGTTTACATCCACTGCCCAATTAGAATGAAGCTATGGGTGGGTGTTTATCGTTTTGAACTTTCTGCTTGTCGATATTCTTTTTGAATTTCTCTGTAATTGTAGTTAAGATATATTCGATGGACAGTCGTTTATGTGATGTATGTTTAATTGAATTCCCAATTATCGCTGGTTTCTGAAGGCATCCAATGCAGTCGACCGTTACCTTTAATTGGTGATATTTCCGAAAAAACTTGTCAGAATGAAATGGCGATTAGTTTGATACTGGACCGGTATGCAAATCAGTGTAACCTTCATATCGAGGTTTGATTCCGAACTTTACATATTCTCATGTTATCATGCTGATGTATTATTGGATCTACTTATTCAATACAGGAGGTTTGAAGAAAAATTTACATTGAGGAGGACTAGTCAGATACGGTAAATATAATTATATGAAGTCATATTTTGCTGGATTATTCGTTCAATTATTGACTATTCATTTATTTTTCGAAATTAATCAAACCAAAAAAGATAAGAATACCGAAATACAGAATCCGATTCACTGACCATAAAGGCATTGTGGTAAACAATAACCATCCTGACGAAGGTTGTAAGTTGAGTGTAGATAAAACGGAAAAAATGCAGACACAAAAATGGTACTCTCCGGAGATAGGCAATCAAAACATGAAAGTTAAGAGGTCGCCCATTCCATTACTGAGATTAATGTTGATGCATCATCCTTTCAACTCTATTTTGAGTACCATTTCATTCTTAACAGGCATCAGAACTGCCTCGAGATAATAATGTACACGATGACTCGTCCGAAAGGTAGACGAAAAGCTTTTATAGAAGGCAGCATATTACTGAAGATAAGGGTTTCTTCTTCAGTCGAAAGTGACGAATCAAAGCCTGACCAATAATGTTTCAGTTCGTACTTATTTCGATTAGAGATTAGTGTCAGTTCGTTTTTGTTTGGGTATAGTTTTTGTCCATTTCGGAGACATACTCAATGGTTTTACGGATTTTCTAGATAGACAAAATTATTCTACCATCAAGTCGGGCCCGGTTCTAATAGTTTGAATGTGGTTGAGAGTGTTCCATGTTGTTTTGGTTGTAATGCACTTTATCTATGTTATTTGGACCACTGAAACCTTCCACAACATTGGGTTCAAAAATGAAATGGAAGTAATACATGTAAATAAGATTAATAACATAAATATTTATTCGAAGACTAACGAACTAACTGATAAATAGATATACTTTTGTGGTGAAATATTGAGAGATAAATAATTGGAAAAATCAAACAGCAACAAATATTGTTCGGATGTTTCTGGAGGAGGTAGAAATGATAAATATAAATAATAGATGGAGAGGATTTCACAACCAAGGTGAAAACCTTCTATTTATCTAATCACCACTGCTTTTTTCTGATTTGAATCTGTCATACTCAGTTAATATTTGGCATTAAACTTCGAACAGTTATGAACCTGCAAAGCATTATTCTGCAATAACCCAGTTTTTCATCTTGTTTGGCATATTTCCGGCCAAACGATTGCGATAAGGATTTTTAACGTGTTTATCGATAACATATACGTTGGTTCTATAAACACTAAACAGTTTCGTATTATTGATATCATATCTTTTCACCGATACAAGTATATGCAAGTTTCGACTCGCAGATTTAATCTCTCCATGTTAACAAACAATTGATAACAACCGATAATTGTTAGAAAATGAGTGCAGAAATAGCAAGTGATATTTTTCCTAACTGGCTACTAAAATAGCGATTTTCCACCGTCAAATGTACTTCAGAGAGTGTAATATTTTACAGACATTACGATTTCATTTTATTTTCATGTTTCCTTTTTTTGAAACACTCTTAGAAGTACGTCCAGAATTGTAGGGGCATGTAAAAGATACGAACTAAATGGTCTTGAATGTACGCATGAAACTAACAACACCAGAGGAGTGCTGTATCTTAATAGCCATCATGTAATATATCTTTAAGAAAAAACGGATATGTTAATATGAAATAGTTTATAAACAGGAAAAAGTTGTTGACAGCCACAAAAAAAATGTACCAGCATGCTTGAGAGTAGTTCCACTAGCCACTCACACAATCTCGTTGATACAGGTGACCATAGTGGTGGACAAATTTTTGTAATAAAGCAGGATTGAATTATATAAAAGCAATATTTGTATTTCAAATATATAAAAGCAACAGCCTAATCTATTTAAAAGGCTTCGCAATGATATCACTAGGATCATTTCTCAATGGCTAAATTCTGAGGTACGCCTATGGTTTAAAGACGAACCGAAGGACAAAAAACTGGTAATGATCTCAACGCCAACACATACTGTATGTACATCGGCTTTCGTTTCTTTTCTTTCCTTTATCTCCCAGCACAAATGGGTCTTTGTAATGTGTGATATGCGACTCATGCTTTTGAAAACCAGATGCCTGAATATCCTTGGTGAATGCCCTATTCAATTCTAGTAGCAGCTAAAAAAATGGCCAGCCGCACCACAAATGCCGATGATGAATTCGTTCTTGATTAATTAAAAGGAACTGCCGGTATATACCGGGTGATACGTTATCACAATAGTCGCACAGACAGACTCCTAAATGAATAACTTTTAATATGTTTCTAATATTAATGATTGGTTACGAACTGCCAATATATTCATATTTATTTTCTTGTGTTGATCGAAAAACGTCATTCATTTCATCATTTATCCCAATTTCAAATTTAGTTTTTGATTTTTGTTCAAAATTTCTTGTTCAGATTAACATTCAAAAAATCGTTTGAAAGTGTTATGCAATTTTGATCAGTTTGAGATTATTTATTTTCTCTTGATTCAATTGTTTAACAATTTGAAAGCGTACTGAAATAAATATAATATCAGATTTTCTTTTCGAAGCATAATTTGGGATAAATTTCAATAACTGTATTGTTATGATTCACGGTTTTATGTTCATCGCATTCCTCAGTTTTGGTCCATTCCCATGTCAAATTAGTATGAAATTTTCATGTTATTTTATCGTTTATTTCACTGATTGTTTGTTTAGGTAAATTTGAAATTCGTTCGGTTGGTACTTGTTCAAAAATATTTGCACTATATTGAAATCCGTGATAATTGATTCGATGAACTAAATTGAAAAAAAGTCTTGCTTACGCATTTCAGTTCTTTGATTTCTCTGAGTGACTGACTTCTCCAATTAATGAACACAATATCCATGTTTTTTTCAAAGTAATCAATATAAATTTTTCCTGTTAGCGTTTTTTAAACAGTGTGAAAAATCAGCAATAAAAAATGTACTAGATATACCTGTATGTGAAACATGAGAACAATTTGTTCATGCCGTATTCATTCACTTGAAATTGAAGGTTCCCAATTTCATCCATAGATTCCCTCTGAATATACATTCTTCACTACCCCTGATGTATCAGCAATCTAGATAATGGTAGCTGAAGATGTAAATAAGACTTTATCACGAGCGATTATGTTGATGGTATTTCATAAATACTGGCTGTAATCTCAACGTTAGCTTTTGCAATTCTTGATGATACTGCACTGATTAGAAATCCAGTTTCTTTATGGGATAAGATAACGTAGTTGAGCCAAGGAACTCGTTCCTAGTAGAAACGTAATAGAATATGAGTTGAGTGTTGAGTTAGGCTTCGAAAATTACTTCAATTCAATGTTTCATCACAGCTCAATGATTGTTTTTCTTCATGACAAAAAGACTAAATGCATTCATCATCCTTTCCCTAGAATGTAATAGTTAGTTATGTAGCAAGGGAAATTTAAGGGCCTCAATTCTCGAAAGCAAAAGCAGCAATTGCATTCGGTAATCAAGGCTCATCCAGTAGTACAGAGATGATTTCATCGTAAAATACCTTTCGAAATCCCAAGAGAGTTATAACCCTGATGAATTATTTTTTCGCTTTTTTCTTCTAATCCAAAAAAAGAAATAACAACTTCTATGAAACGAGTAAAATGAAAAAAAGTACAAACACTCGCTGTTGAAAGTGTAACTGTGATGATATAAGCTTATGATATCCCGATCAGAAAAAACTATAATAGAGGACTCAGTCAAATTATTGCATTTCCTTCATAGGACATTCTCTAAAATACAATACCATCCTGATAGGAACGAGATACCTGGCATGGCTCCGATAAATGGAGGGAAAATCACGATGAAATTCGTGACCAGACATTAACAATGCGGCCTGAAATAAATGAATACTACGAAATGTCATTCTACTCACTTCCGTATGTTGTGCCGCATTTGTTGCATAACTCAAATAAATCTACGTGTTCGCCTTTTGGCATCGAACACGAGATACATTTTTGAATAAAATTCTATCCCAGCTAGCGTTGGAATTGAGGTATTTTTCTGGTTTTGTTATAGATTTAGTGTTGATTTTGTTTCAGAGCCTTCCTAGCCCTGAAGTAATCGATATTTGTAATACGAACTGAAACAGCGCAAATCAACTTTCTAATAAGTCACAGTCTGAAATCATCCAAATAATGGATTTTATCGTGTCTCACGATAACATCAAATCGGAAATTCACGAACCCAAAAAAAACCGAGGCTATCTTCATTTTAAATGAGACACCTTGTAAATTAAACTTTCGAACAGTGGTCAGTTGAAGAGTGTCGCCATCTGCCTGGAGCTAGATCCAGCTGGACAAATCGAGGAATCTCTAACCACAATTTCTTTACAACCGAGCGAAAAATCATCTGTCACTTTGACATCTCCAACTCGCATTTTTCGTGATTATTTATCGAACCAGTATGCTTTCAAGTTGAGAGTGATGTCCAAGCTAGAGCAAGTACTGCAGCTAGAGCCTCAAAACGAACTAACATTCAGGGGAGACTTCAACGAGGCCAATACAACATGCCTGAAACTGACCAATCCAACGGATAAGAGGGTGATATTCAAAATCAAAACCACTGCTCCGAAAAAATACTGTGTCCGCCCAAATTCCGGCATATTGGAACCGAACGAGAAGAGAGAAGTAGATATATGTCTTCAGCCAGGCACGTACGATCCTTCCGAAAAACACAAGCATAAATTCATGGTTCAAAGTGCCTTCGCTCCGAATGGAGAACTGAATATGGATAAGATTTGGAAGGAAATCATCCCGGAGCACCTGATGGATTCGAAACTTCGGTGTTCTTTCGAAATATCGCAGAATCAACATGAAATCGAGGATGAGTCTGTGAGAAGCTTCAGCCCGCCAACCGCTTCATCAACTCCAGTAACCAAACCCGGGATGGAAGTTGCTCTACAGAGAGCCACGGAGGAAGTTCACAACCTCAAGGAGCAGGAATGCCATTTGAAACAAGAGAATCTTCGCTTGAAAGACGAATTAGTTCAGTTGAAGAATCAAGTCCGAGTTGTTTTTCCGCCACCACAGTCCTCCATGAATCCTTTGATTTATATAAGCTGTTCTGTAATCTTGGCTGTTTTAGGAGTTGCTCTCGGCAAGTTTTTGTTTTGATACACGTTTTTATCAACTGAAATATTCAGGCCCTTTATTTATCGGTTATTATTTTTATGAAGAATGTTTTGAACGAAATAAAAATTCGGCGCAATTTTATATTTATGTGAATCGTGGAATTTGTTTGGTTGTGGTGTTGAAAAAGGGCATATCAGTGGCGTCAAGATCATTCTTTCGATTTCAAAACGTGGTGAAATGGTTGAATTTTGATATGCAAAATAATCTAGAGTACACGAGAAGAGAATAATTTGAATTTACGAGTATTCTTTAGATATTGCCATAATCTAAACAAAAACGATAAAATCCGTAGATATTTGAACAGTTGCTTCATCTATAAATTCTTTTTACCAAATATATCTTCAAAAACTTTTTTTGCCATTTTTTGCTTTCAGAAATATGACGATAATATAACTTTATGTTAACCGATTTTTTCATTGGCACACTTTGTTTCAGATATATCAAATTGTTATTCTCCTACCATGGTAGTTATTCATGGTGCATCCACACTTTTATAACACATTAGTTCGTTATGATATCAACAAAATAAATATTTAATAAAAATCGAAAATTTGATTCGAAATCAACTAAATTGTTATCAAGGAGACCGTGAAAATTGGAACGTTAACGTGCAGAAAAATGTTCTGCCTTTAAGTCAAGTCTGATACTATTAAGATCACTTCAGAATTCCCTGAAATGTTGGACTAAACAGGTCAAGAATCATTGATTTTTCAAGCAAGAACGAACAACAAAGTTGAATTTCAATTATATGTACTCAGCAATAAAGGAAACTTCCTATGGTACGTTGTATGTTACTGTTGCTATAGTATATTACATGTGTATTGTAAACAACTTTAAAATAATTGTTCATGCGTTTTAATGAAATTCCTGGCAAAAAAATTGTTTGAACAAAATGGTTCAGTTTCATTTAAGAGAGCGCAAATTTTTACTTCGAAAATGTGTACTAGGTTACCTAGTGAAGATAAACCCCTTATTTACATTTCGCAATCGACTAAATATTACTGATTTTGGGGGCAGTCTGGGGGAAGAAAAATATTGAGTCATTTCAAAATTTTCTACTCATCTAAAGCAGTTGTTTCCATGGTTGAAATGCCGCGAATAACGTACGTACTTATCGTGATCACATTTATGGCTATTTATGGCACTGTCCTACAGGCTTGAAATTCGTTAATTATCATCTTCTGCTACCAGCAGGTGCTCTGGAAAGTGTGGCATTTGTTCTATAATATATTCAGGTTAAGTATAATAGAAACAATCCGTGAAAATTCCGAATTCTTGAGTTGTGCGCCGCCAGGTGTTTCACTGAATGAATGTGACCCAATATTAGATCTTCTTATTGAAATATGAGCCATTACAAAATCTGCAGTTTGTCAGGAGATCTTTGACAAAACCATACACTATCGTGTTGCAATGAAATGAGCCTGCTTTTTTCTAATAAAGGATTGAAAAAACGCATGTTATCGCAGTTGCATCCAATAACACCTCGTAACTGAAAGTTATTAACCTGAGACAAGCGATTACTCCGTGTAATATCGAGCACCTGGTGCACAATTTTCTCTCAAATTCCCGCTATCACTGTCGATTACTTCAGTAGCTAGGCCAAGTAAACCTCGTCGATAGCATCTTCCTTGGTCATAATGAAAGGTTCAAATCTTCAATCTCGTCCTGTCGACAACAAATTGATTACCGAACGATCGGCTGGAATAACTTGGTGAAGTGAAATGAAAAATTTTGCGTTAACATCATACTGATTGAAAATCGCTCGGCGATCAGAGTCGATTATTGAGTCATGTTTGATTGGACTCTGTGAACCATTATCGACGGACACTGGGAGTTTCAGGTTCTCGGTTGTTTGACGTTGGTCACTGATCCGGTATCTTGATAGGCGAGGGTTTATTGTGGCTCACATTTGTTTCATACTTCACCAAATAAAACCAGCTTCTTGACGAATCCGATCAATTCATTTGGAGTGTGATCTTCTCTGTCAAACATCGGAAACCTGATTCAGTACGCAGGGGGGCAGGCACAAAGCATATGCTCTGTTGTTTCATCACTTTCCAAATAGAGACTGCACGCCGAATCTTCCGACAGTCCAAGTTTCCTCATATGATGATTCAAACGACATTGACCTGTAAGGGGGCCTACGAGACATCGTAGGTCAGATAGGACAAATGTTGAATTGTTAAGTGCATGCCTCGATTAATAAAAATAGAAAGAGATATCGATGACATTTTTACCTCAGAGAACATGAATATTTTTGTGCAGAGAAGAAAGTTTTGAGAGAATGACTTTCGGCTTTTGCTTCAATGCAGAAAAATACAAAACTTTCATAAAAGATATAATCGTGAATATTTAGCCAATATTTTCTGTTGTGTATTTATTTATAAAATGTAAGAAAGAGTCTGTCTAAAACAGCTACTCTCTGCCTATGTGTATCTGTTTTAGATGAAGTCCTCCTTTTTTGTGAATGACCCAAATAACTATGAATGAATCCCACATATCAACAGATAATATTGCTAACTAGTTGATGTCACTTCTTTTAAGGACTTTTCATATTTTACGTCATTGACTTGGAGAGAAACATGCCATAAATCACTTGTTCCTCATTATAGAATTTGCGGAAATTTTCAGCTTGAGAAAATTTTGAGTCAATCTGTTTGATGAAATCAAAAAAAAAACTTTGAATATGGATAAAATCTAATGAACTTTCATACTTTTGTCATATGACTCATACTGAATAAACAACATATTCTTTAAAGTTCAGGTAACATCGGAAGGAATGAGTGGTGTTTTTCAGTTAATAAATTTCAATTCCATCTCACATATTTTTAAATTACCAATATGTAAGAATTCGTTCTCGTATTACCTACCAATGGCTGTCCCTGGTCCGTAATCTATTTTGAAGAAAAAAAAAGTTTCTGTAATCAGGGAAACAGATAATCTAATTCTGACCAGAGGATGACCAAGTAAATAGCCGAAACGTCGATCTTCAGCTTCACTTTTGACGCCTGTCGGTAGCAAAGTCGGCCATCGTTGCCATTCAATTGATGATGAAGAGCGGACCAATTTAACTGAGCCTAAAAAAACTCCTGAACTATTTTCGTCTCGTTGAAAGGATAAAATGGCATGAGGCATCAGCCGCAAAAAAAAATCGCGAAATTCTCAATTCCCATAACCAAATAGAATAAAAACGTTGCGGTCCAAAATAATATTGCGTTACACATCGTAATTATATACTCTTCCTTATGTTACATATAAAATTAAATAAAAAACATCTTGGCTACTACATGGGAACGCTGAGTGTAATTAAGAATGCCGTTATGCAAATCTGTCATTTTAATTATCATCCTCGGTTAACTGGCTATTTGAGGATGAGCTGTTATTGAAAAACACACTATTCATAAACCCAAGTGTCTAATGGTTTTTGAATTGGTGAATTATGTAAAGTAATCATCCTAGTTTTCATTTGAGATGATCTGACTAAGCCTAATTCTCTCTGGACCTAATTTGTTATGTTAAATTTTTGATTTTCTTAATGAAGTGTAAACTTTCATGGAATCTGGTATAAAACGATTCCTTCTATGACTGTTGAAAAATGTTTACATCATTGTGATTTTTGACAATTTAAATGACACTATACCACGGCCGTTACCCACATTGAGACGATAATTGTATATTTTCTGGAAAATTTTGCACCCCTTTATTCCTGGAAATAATTTGAGCTCTTGTGATATTATAAGTGACAATCTCCCTATCATCTTCAGTCAAGGTCACTATTTTTTAGTCACATGTGAGTAAAAAATAACCATCTACACCAAATATTAAAAAAAAATAGCATTCGTCACACTGGTAAAATCAATAATCGTAGAAAAAGTACTGTATGCAATATTGTAATGACGATTCCTATGTACTTACTAGGGTATCTAAAGCAGTGCTTTGCTATGTTCATACTTTGACTTCCCGAATTTTCCTCAGTATGTCAGGTTTTTAATTGATTAAAGAACAGAACAAATCTTTTCAACGTACAGAGTTTCACGTCTACGCCTTTGGACCCGCATTCAGCTACTTTACTTTTCCTTTATAAAGTAACGTATGCATAAAGCGCTTGAAAGTAAAATTATTATCGTCGTTATCGAAAGAAAAAGAAAAACTAGAACTTTTACAACTATCATGATATATGGGTATAAGGTATTCAATCATTTTTTCGTCTGGTATCATTAAAATATTTTACGGATTCATTAATATTACCGAATCTTGAGAGGAAAAAATTGAAGGTTTCGCCCTGGGTATAGCATTAAATTACCTTTTATTGCTGCTGTTGAGTGATTCCAAAGAGTCAGGTGAATTATTCGAAATTGACCTGTCATTTGCATGTACTTAGCATAATACAGTCATCAGAGCGACATTCTTTATCACGATAATCAGAAATCTGTTTTATGAGATTTTATCTGCGTTCTATCAAGTATGCAATTTACAGGCTAATCATGCCAGTTGACTGAAAAAGGTAGGTAATTCCAGGGAGTAAATATTTTCAAGAGTCGGTACACGCGTTGACAGCTACAATTTGTACTCCAACAGCCCCATCAAATTCCATACAGAGGTTTATTATTCATTTCGATAAGGTTTTACGGCCGAATCCATCCAAATGAAAAGACTCGTGTGTTAGTAGATGTTACGAGAGCCACAGAACCATTAGTGACTTGTACTTTCGATAGCAGATGAGTGCCGGTGACTTATTGAAACACTAAAAGCTGCGCTATCGCTTGGAAAGCGTTTTTTCATTAGCTCAGTGATGATTACCAGTCGCAGGATTGTTCACGAAAGATGCCTTTTTACTATTGTTTCGAAATCGTCTGCATTTTTAGCTGTAGTTAAATGGAAACATCTCTACAATGAAAGCATAAAGATGCGATTTTCGCGTTGACTATGCCATGTCGGTTCGAACAAAACTCAAAACCGCCATGACTATTTATTGTCTTTTTATAATCGATTTAAATTTTATATACTTCTATTACCTTCAGTTTATTTCAAAATGGTTAGTGCTCTTTGATATTAAGTGATATCATGAATGCTTTCCAATTGAAAACGTTCGCTCAAACACATACTGACAACTATGCAATCTCTTCCCATGTTATTTCTAGAAATATTCAACTCATTCAGAAAGTTTATCGTTTAGTCAAGTCTATATTTTTCTCCTCTGAACAATAATTTGATGGTTTAATCCGGTTTTTACATATGTTCATAAAATTATGAACAAATAATAAAGTGCTGTTACTTACCTCTTAATACTTCTTGCGGATCCTTTCTATTTTTTGAATTGCACAAAATCATACGGTTTTGTTTCAATCAGTTAAACTTCTACCCGAGTTTTTTGGCTTTTACGTCTATATTTAAAAAAAAATAGTTGTCACAGTTGGAAATAGACTTTCGTATATGTCGAACATCGAAAAACATGTTCAATAGAATCTATTGAAACTGAATTCTGTTGGGACACCTGCAATCGTTACAAGTTGTCTTCATCAATTGCAAAGGCGTTATAATGGTCTTTATTTTTTCAACATATATAATAAACTCACTTTAGCATGGGCTATTAAAAAAAATATTTCTGTTATTGATCTATCTACTTGAATTCAATAATCTTTTCTCGGTCATTGCCAAACAAATAGACAAAAGAAAGTACAATTGGCCTAATATAATTTTGGTAGATACGAAGCTCCCACTTCTATTTCAATGATACAGAACTTGACAGAAGGGGATTATTTAAAAAGAACCCCTACATTTTCAAGAAGTTCAGGTAAACCACGTAATGTTTTTTTTTCGGTATAAATAAATCACCCATCGAATAAAAATGATACTTCTTAACTAGGAGTTGGCGTACTTCAATGCTTTGAGGGACACTAATAAGCAACTAGAGAAGTTATGTTATAAATGCTTCATCTCCAAGAGCATGTAATAGTTATTTACGTGACAAGTGGGATATAGATATTATTAACGCACGCATGTGAGGATTGCACGAAAAAGCCGTAGGTTGAGTCGTGTAATCACATGAGTGCTTTAATAATGTAGTATCCCACGTGTTCCGTACCAAATTTTATCTACAACTGTCAACGTTTTCAAAACTTTCTTTAAATGTACCTCATTGATATTCCATTTCAACGTACCTAATCATGACAGTTTTCTGATGATTGGAAACACAAGTTGCCTGTGATCATTTTTGTAACCGTAGCAACGGTAGGTATAAATTAAGCCGTTTATTGATGTCAAATTTTCAGATCGATATCCAGAACTAAGATGCCTAGGACACCCTGGTGTATTTAATGATTCGATATTGTTTAGAATTTCTTGGCGAAAAACAATCGACGATTACAAAAGCTTTCTAATTTTTGTATAGGGGGCGTTATATGAGCATTTTCGAAAATCTGTCAAATGTCGGTTTTGTCAGATTGACGTAACTTTGAGGTTTATTGTCAATGAAAACTGAAATTATTTCTTCGCACTCAACAGTGTTTAAAAGTCTATATAAGTAGAATAAGTTTTGAAGTTATTACAAGTACTTTTTCACGATGTGTAGAAGATTTCATATTTTGTGTGGTCAGTCAAAATCTGGGGATCCAGATATTTATCTTCATTCAGTACCTAGCGGTAAGTACTAAACAAATCGCCCCAAAATAATAACATGAATGTAGCGTTATAGCTAATTTTATTCGTTTCAGCTTGAGCGAAAGTCTTATATCGAGGAGGACACATCTGTAGCTCTTACCAATGAGGTATTGAAAACAAAGTTTTGTTTAAATAAAGGAAATAGCGATGTGATACGTATTTTGAACCGTTGCATAACTGATGTGTGTATCCCCAATTCCAAGACAGTCTATCACTTTCAATACACTAGGATGTTTTTTAACAAAAGGCAACTTTGTCGTACATTCTCAGGTGAATGGGTGAAGTATATTTTCTCGGAATCAGAGTCTTGTCTTACAAACTGATATAAAAACAAAAACACTAAAAACTTGTAGAGGTAGCAGGTGACAGTATTGACAGGTTGTTAACGGTAGGTTTCCACGTTACATGCACGTTTTCTGAAACGCATTTGATTGGCTGTCAGTGCTGTCAGAATCTCGGTAGGCAAATAATAAACAGTAGTAGAATATTCGGTTGCACATTTCTCTCTACTGAAAATTAAGCTTCATATGGTATATGATTGATCGCCATCTACAATAGCGATCTGAAGCTTTTGCGATCTCAGAAATCAAGCAATCGGTTTTCGCCAAGTTTATCCCAAACTTATTCAGGTATAAGTAGATACACCAGGGTTTCCTAGGCATCTTATCCAGAACCATCTTTAAGTTCCTTGAGTGAAAATGTCTTCAAGTGAAGATGATCTACCATCCGATATTGAAAATGCGGCGACAAGTGTTATTTCAAATCTGGCGCCCGGGAAATCCCGAGAAATATACCGTTTAGTGTATGATAGGTATGAAAAATGGTGTAGAAAAAAGAAGGTTGTTAACTTGACGAATGAAAAGGGATTGTTGTTGTTGTTCTGAAATTGTTTGTTCCGTTAACCAGCTGACGAACGTCAACCCCCAGAAGTCGAAACTTGTGCGAGCAATGGATCAACGAGGCCTTACCTTTTAACGTGATTACCCAGTGCTAGTATACTTCAATAAACTAAGGTTCAGTTGAATTCTTATCGTTTTCTATTTGAATTTACATTTTTATTCATTCAATAAACGATTTATTTTGGTTGAAATTCATTTCCTATCTCATTACCGCACTAGTGCGGTGATAAACGTCATTATGACATTCAAAAAAGTGTCAAATCATAATCATTACTTAACAGTTGTAGATAAATGATATTTTCCGATTTTTCAGACATTTCTGAACGTTCTTTTATGGGAATAGATATACTAGAAATGTTTTCCCCTCTTTGAGCTTTTTCGAAAGATCGCTTCTTTTTCAGCAAACATAGTTTTCAGAAGCGGACGCCGCAAAAACGCCACGTTACTTTTCTCCCGGCCTTATGTGGATTCGAAACCACTTGAACGTTCCTTAGCGGCATACAGATCGCCGAGCGACCAGAAACGATCGCTACTTTTAATGGCAAAAGAACAAGGCACGCAGCAGCGCGCACCATGATTTACAATTGCTTTGTTTTGATTGCACACAAAGCCGTCTCTTGTCCGCAGCCAAACAATTAAAATAAGCGCTTTTTAATTGATGACTCGGCCGCAGATGTCCCTCTGCGCATTATCTTTCTACTACTCATCAATTGACATTTGCCATATTCGTTCTAAATTGGTCGGATTCGTTGAATGCTTAATGGGAACAATTGAACGTTGTTCCTTTGATGACTGATGCTGATTCTGTATTCTATTCCTCGTAGCGCATTCTTCGCATACGTTACCTGATTACTATATATTCTTCGGAATACCTCGTGAGAAATAACTTGAGTACGTCGATAACACGGTAATATTGTCGCGAAAAAAATCGTTGAGCCCCATAATGAAGCAATATAATGAATGACGTACCGGCAGAATTTGCGAGTATAACCAAATCTCAAAAATTTTAAATATCAAAATGGCAGTGTACATTTTCAATCTTTTCGAAGAAACATAATCGGAGAAATGATAGTCACCACAGAATTTATAAATGCAGTTCATCATAATTTTACTTCAGTTTAATCCATGATAAGTTTGCTACCACACGTTTTTGAGTAGGGACACCCCGAACACCTCAAATAGGGTACCTGCTATTGGCAATTCAAGATTAGATGCCAGCGCCAAAGTGGCAAAAATTCGAACCACTCTCGAGTACATTGTTATCATTGTTGTCTTTGGGTTTTTACGGTTTATCTTTGAATATTTTCATTTTGTTTCAGTTTTCAGTTTTTTCATGCACTATTTTTCATTTCAAGACTCAAGTGAAGTGATTTCTCCAGGTCGTACAACAGCATCATTTGTTAATACTCATTTTAAAGGAATCTTGTATGTATTAATCACCTTGCAAAAAACATTTATTTTGTGGGCTGGAATGATTCACAATAATCACAATTCTTTTCTTCCATTTCCAGGAACACTAAATTTGTCATTCTCTTGGATCACTAGCTAATAACCTACTACTTTTTCATATTGGATTTGATGTGAGTCAAAAGTGATGAAAATGCCTTAATTGATAAAATATGTTTCAGATTATTTCTTTGTAAGAAATAATGCCTGGAATATGGTTGAGTATGCTAGAATATATGGATTACGTGAATGGCAAATAGTCTTCCTTGGTAAAATGACGAGAACAAACTTTCATATGAAGTTAGACACCGGTTTTCCTATTTTCAGGAGATATATCCAGGCCCGCCGTTTGTCTATAGACTCTCTTAATCCTAGACTAGTCTGCACTATAACGTTTCTTTCATTTTCCCGCGGAAAAAGATGAAAACTTATTCCAGTACTACTTTGCCGTTTTGCCCAAGAGTCACATTGAGGTACACAACAATAATGGTTTGAACTTGAAGCACTCATTTTACATCTGAAAACTAGTAACAGTCAACAGAAACAGAATATCCTGAATATCCACCATATACAAGTACAAGATTTTTATTACGTATCATATAATAGTAATCACAAAAATATATAAAAACAACGACCAGAATGCACAGAATCATAGGAATTTAAACGTAAACAACGATTTCAATGTACTTATAAATAGTTTCAAAACTTGACACCAGAGGGAGTACTCCTTATGTTGAATTCCCAATAGAAAGCAGTCTTTGAAACTTATTGAATTTGACATTGCTTTCCGAAATCATTCTGCATTTCTTCAAATCGGTGGATGAATCGATAGTAATAAATATAACTGGTATCTCACATATTTTTGTATAACTTTTAACGATTCATAAATGTTATAATGTGATCACACAATCAATTTGAAATAAAATTATCTCGACAAATTCTTTCCATAAGAAAATTCCTTTTTTTAACGGCTATAACGGCTATCCAAACTGTTCTTGATAAATCAATGAAGTGAATTGTATGTCTTCAATTTCCTTTCCATACTTATGATAATATGTTATGTGATAACACAATAACTTCATTGTGTTACAGTTGTAGTTATTATCACACAATAAATTAGATCTCTCATAGAATGTCAAATTTCAAGCAATAGGAGCTCTATTTAAGTATTATTTGCTAGTTAAACAACAAACTATTTTTAGTCTATTTTGATGCTTCTTCGCCCATATACCAAATAAATAGGTCGCTTCAAATTCGATACATTTAAGGAGGTATTGTGACACTGAAAAAATATTCAGTGAATCACACGTGTATACCTATATAACAAACATCGATATCTCACCGTAGAGTATGTTGATGAACGTCAATTTTCCTGATACTCCTTCACGCCATAGTGGTCACAATAAAAACGTCTTTGGAAATGAAACTGAACCCTATAACCTTCAGGAGGTAACGTGCTTTGTGACCGTAGACGGTATAAAAGCCGTACGGTCTTTGTCTTTTCTTTTATTAATGGTAAATGGAACGACTATTACAAATTCTATTTTCTCGTAGAACGAGTTCGAAACGTATATTTTTACATCGCCAATTGAAAATCATAAATTAGCAGAAGGTTTTATCAATGGGAATAATTACTCTCAAAGTTGGTGTTGTACAACTATGATTTGTGAATGGTGCGTATAACGAGTGTTTGCTACTTTCTTTGTCGTTTTGGCCGCTATCGACGAAATCACCTTGAATCGATGAATGAGTTTCATTCATAATTCCAGCTGACACGTATTCAATCAATTTACCAGCTGTGTCGTGTTTGTATAGACACGTACAAGTTCGAACTTGCAGATTTTCGTTCAATTTTCTTATCAGTTAGGTCAATATTCCCTTTATTTATTGGAAAACACATAAATCGCCCACCTGGAAAGTCCCGTATTCTCACAAACTTTGAGTACGAGTAGATAAAGCCAAAACGCTCTGAATGAAACCTAAAATACATTTTTTTTATTATGACCATCTATGAGAAAACAAAGTGAACAAATTTGTGTCAATCAGGACATGAATTAACGAACAACGATAAGTAGTGAGGAAGTAGTGTACACTGCAGTCAAAGGAAACATTTTTATCTCCTTGCATATTCTATAACTCACCCTGAACCCCTTTGGATACTGCTATGGGGTCAAGACGTTTTTTTCCATGAACCCAACCTGAACTAATACATCCCCATCTTCAACTGCATTTATCAGTAACCTATGCAGGAAGTAAGGATAACCACTAATTAGTTATTTTCCCAAACATCAAGTGGTGAGGAACTGATAGTTTTCCATGATTCGTATCATTATATGTTGTTTACAATTTCATTTAAACACAATGTGCGCCGGGGTAGGAGGTAAAGTAGGAGGGTGCCAACTCTGTATAAGTTTGTACCTAACATAAGTCATATCTTTAGTTTGATCAGTATGTTTTTCCATCTCAGAAAACCGGTAATAGATCACAAATACTTGTGAAATACATAATAATTGCTTTTTTGCTTTATGTCACACCAAATGTGTTCATTTCATTTAATTTCATCGGGTACTAAAAGTACATAATGGTAAAAGCAACTACTTAAACATCACACTCGGCATTTTTATAGTTCCATATACCGGAGTATCTCCATATCACCATATCATCACGGGTAATTTTTTATTACAATTCCAAAATACAGTAACATATAAAAGGGATTAACACTTCACCTATATATTAGACTGTACCATCCCTCGGCAAACAAACACACCTACATTGTATTTATTTACTACTTGATTCGTATCATTATATGTTGTTTACAATTTCATTTAAACACTACTTAAAATCAAGAGTTTTCAACAACACCGTATACGTTATGTGTTGACAAACCCTAAAAAACGTGTAACACTAAGCACGCCGTCTCTTAGCAAGAATACGTGAACGCTGAACTGTATACAGCTGAACACGTCTACCTGTCCGAAATCCTCTGCTTACGATTCTTTGTTAATATTTACAAAGTGGGTTGGGCGCTAGAAGCTTCGGAAAATTCAGATTATCCAGGTAGACGCTTTCAGAGAAATATCTCTAGATATAATCTGTGAACGTCAAAAATTCAAATAATTCGGAGATAATATTAAGAGAAATACTTCAACGTACTAGATGTGAGATAGATGCTGTTATAAAACAAAAGGATCTTAATTTTCGTAACAACACTTCTGATGTGTACGGGCATATTCATAATGGCATAACAATCATTACTGAAGAGGGAGTAAGATGATACCTCAAATTGCTTCCCACCGAGATTGGGTATCAAGAAACCCTTGCTTATAGAGCTGTCGCTCTTTTGTTTTGCCATTCCCCAGCCTGAATGGTGCTTTTTATTTGGCCAATTATCAGAGACACCAACGCAAGTGTGGTTTTATATCGTATGGTTGAGACCAATATTAATGAGGAGGTATATCAATGGGATCCATATCTGTTTTTCTGGATGTTTGTCATAAAATAATAAAGATATCGGTATCACCGATATTTAACAGCTTTTGAATTGTTTTTGATAATGCCTCTGCTAATAGTTTCAAATTGAACTGGTTTCAGTACGATTGACTCAATTTTAGACTACGTTATATATTGATGACAAATATATTTACTTGGATTATCTTGGGTTATTTGCTATAAATTCAATATCTATGAATCTTTATCATTCAAAAAATGTAGATAGCTGAAAAATTTTTGAGTTTTTGATGAATGCTTATGAATTTAGGCATACAAATGTATCAAAATCTCTTGGTGTAAATAAAGGAGGGTTGTTCTTAATTAAAGAAGAAAAAGTAATCAAGCAATCTTACCTATTCATCAAAAAATATCACCACTGTATCAAACAATTTGAAATTTGCTAAGGAATAATCTGCAAGATGTTTTTTTCCTGTCAGCAATATAAACTATGAGTTATTATTTTTCGTTTGTAATCGTCAATTCTTATGATATCATACTCTCCATATACTAAAACTCCGATTAGATGTGCCTCTGTGCTCATTGTATAAATTTCATGTTTCCATTTAAAGAAGTTGTCTCGCAATGAAAAAAGTGTGAGGTGAATTACACGTTCCTAGCTGAAGCGACTGTTACAATAAAGAAGGAGTGTGGGAAAATGGAATTGTCAGCTCTGTTAATTACAATAAAAATAAAAGCAAGCTCCACAAAAAGTCGGTATTGGCGATCGCAGAATTCATTAGTGATACCAACATACCGTGATTGTAATTATAACTAAATGGAGAAATCAATCGAACCAATCAATTTTTAATGTTTTACTTTTTCAACAACATTCTGTCGTTTTGTAGAAATATTTTATGTACAGGATGGATAACATGCTTGAGGTTTTCAAGATAAGTGGGTAGTATGTTGAGATGAAGATTTGCTGACACTCTCATATGATTATTATACGGTTTACTTTATACGGTTTCACCAACGACTCTGATCTGGATTATCTTCAATAATCAATATTCAATATAGTATAACTCATAATGAGAAAATGACTTCTTGCGGTATTGTCTTCACGTGAACACAATGTTGCCAGATGGTCGTTTCTCTTACAATGGATTAATTAATTAATCACAGGATGATGATCGAGCTATTTAGACGATGAAGCGTAAGGAAACGTCTATCGAAATTAAAGTAGGCTTAGAAAGATTTGCATTCTAATAAAATCACGATTGAAGTTACGTTGATGAAACTGGGCCTAAGAAGGAATGGTTCATGTGAAACAACTACTTCCCTGTCTATTTAGCTCGCCTAGCATTGTCCACTTTGTATTTTGTATGCGAAACACACGTAAATCGAGGAAACTGATTACATTTTCTTTTTCAGTTGCACATCGAAGTACGTAGGAGAATACTGCCAATACCCGAACCCCTGCCACACGTCTCGAGGACCCCGATGCCAGAACGGCGGTTCGTGCCAAGTTCGCGTGTCGCCCGGAGAGGCGCCGAGTTTTTCGTGTTCGTGTCCGCTCGGCTTCATGGCGTCGTTGTGCGAGATCCGGATCGCTAACTCCTGCGATCAGAAACCGTGTCTGAACGGTGGCACCTGCTCGCTCAGATCCCTCAAGTCCTACCAGTGCTCCTGCGCGCCGGGATATACGGGTAAGCATCCTCACAGCCACAGAATACGTGATCAAGAAGCTTCTGGCTGAAGGCTCTGATGATTGTTTTATTCAGACTGAGAGTGGAGCTATCGAGCTCATACACATATGCCAATGTGAATGTGACGATATTGACAACGTTACCTGCATTTGTAGTTCATACAGTTTCCTCCAATTCTACTATCCCAGATAGCACAAAGACATCTTGAAGTTATCTCATCCAAGACTTTTATGATGTTTCAAAGATGTACTTGTTTATCTTTTACATATTTTCAAAACTTCTTGAATGTGTACGTATGTTACAAAATACGACCTTTCAGAGATATACTTTCATAACATCTTAAAAATATATTTTCCCAACATCGTGAAGATATCTTTCCATAACATCTGAAAAATATTATTGAAACATTTTGTCTGATCGAATTAAATAAAAAATTAAAAGGATTTTTTCAATAAAACACAGTTATTAGGTACTCAAAACGATTTCATTCAAAATTTGAGCCTCTATTATTTTTTTTCAAATCATTACGTCATTATTCATTTTACTATTTTGAGCTCAAATGGCAGAGTCAATGTTCCGAGAATCGAAACTAGATCCCCTGTTGATTGGCATGCATATTATCGTTTTCTTCCTGCAAAACACTTCTCTTCATTTTCAACTCCATACAGAAGAACTACACCCCACAGAATAATACTAGGTCATCTCAAAGATGGAATAAATAAGATATCTTTGACATATCTTTCAAACGTCTCAAGACATACCGACATTATTTGGATACAAATAAGATATCTTTCGGATGTACTCTTCTAAATGGGTAACAAATGGTCGAGTGACTATTTTTTCACGTTCAATATCGCATCAGGCACCTCTAAGATTATTATCATATTGTGTATGAGTCACTATTATGTTATACATGTCCTAAAATGCATTTTTTGGGTTTTTTCCCCTGTAGATAAAAAAGCGTTAAATTCTTAGAATATCTGTTTTCAGGGCAATTTGGTATATTTGGCCCGATAAGTACATTTTAAAAAAGTGAAAATAACTGACTGATTTGTCAGTTACGTATCGATTTTTAAATTTAGAGATTATTTTTAAAAACAATATTGAAAATTAGATATACTACCCCTTGAAGACAAACTAGTCTGCCGCCTTTTCAAGCCTTTTTGAAAATTTATAAAGAGATTGGATTATTTGGTGGGTTCTTTCAAAATGTGACACTGACATGAAATTCATTAATAGTCATGTCAGGTTGCTGATTATGTATATATTATGTATAGTCTCCAAATTTATTCAAAATTCGATACGTCCCTGACAAAATAGTTAGTCAATTTAATTTTGGGGCAAAAATTCCAATTTGCCCTTAGACTAGATACAATAAAAATTCAAAGCTTTTCATTTCTCATTTCCAGGGAAGGGGAAAACTCCAAAAATGGGATCTAGGACATTCATACCTAGAGTTTAGAGTTTATTTTATTTGCCAAAGAAATGAATACATAAGAATATAACAACATATTTGTATAAAATATTCGGACAAACATGGTCAGGGTTCAACTAAGTTGATCTTCCACCCTTCCATTAGATAGTTACTAATTACTAATATTTATAATTATATAACAATGATGATACTATGAGCTACATTTATACCTCTTCAAAGAACAGTCAAACAATGTTTTCATACGTGTCTGGAACTGACCAATCTTTTCAGTATTCCTTTGAAACAGGAACTAATTGGAGGTAGAACAAATCTTCATGCGTAAAACATTCGCGCTGCGTGCTACATCTATAACTCAGGATTTCTATTCGTTAAGTCCAAGAATAATTATTTAGAAGGAAACTTTTTACAGGCTGCATTGCATTTGTTACATATAAAAACATCTATTAAATTACAAAAATCATGAAGATATACATTTGCTAATGGTACTGGGTGACTTTTACAATTTGCCCGAATGTATTGCGAAAAAAGTAAATGAAAACCAACTTTTCATAGCATGTCCATCATAACTTTAAATATTTTTATAGTCAGAAAGTATTGAGTGAGTTCTATCAATAGCAAAACTTGCGTTTGACATTAAACACTACGTAGCGCAATTTTTCTCGTTTCACCTTCAATTATTCGCTATTTCAAAGGCAGACTGTAGAAAATTGGTCCAGAATTGTCACTTCTGCCTGGTCTAAATATACAGCTGACTTTCAGCAATTATATCTACCAAGCTATTAGAACCATGCATGTATTGGTTTTCTAGTAGAACCCTGTGGATCTCTAGCATCTATATGGTTTTCAGTTTGTCGAAAGTATATACGAACGTTGAATCTTGTGGAATTTCTGTCTTCGTGTTTTTAGTATATCTTCTTATTCTGATATCCCCAACTGATCAAAATTACGTAGTGAAGAAGTAAATGAAAATAAGGTCAAGTATTTTTCAAAAGTAGGTATTGATGTGCATACTGGCAACTTGATTATCATCAAACGTTCGGTTTCAGGTTAAGTAAAAAAATATCTATTGCCCAATGAAGAAAAATTACTCGACGTTGCATAGGAATCCACTACGTTCTTCTGTCGATAGTGTCATCAATCTTTTCTAGTGGGTTGATTTATTATTATTTTTCACTTTGGGCTAGAAGCAAGGAGAACACCAAAACAAAAATCGACAAGTAATAGCCCGCATCTATTTCCCTTCGGTCCTTCGGTTATTTCCAACTGTCGACATAAATCTTCCGACCATTCTTGCGTTAAGAGAAGATTGGTGAGCTTCTCCACAAAAACATGTATCGTTCATTAATTCTTTCGGCGTTCGTAATTACCGGAATATCTCGGTAAATATTTTGTATCTCGCGTCGGGATCCGAATAACCCGGTTATATGTTTTGATTTCGGTTACAGTAAAATGCAGGAGGTCATTTGAATATGAATGCGGGACCATCAACGAAGATGAATGGACGCAGCGTATTCGATAGCACCAATTAATTTTTCGTATATTTGCTCCGAGAGTTTATAATAACTTTCGATACATGTAAATTTCGAAATTCCGACTGCGGTTGGTTGAACCCAGCCTCGTTGCATCTCTGAGAGTTTTTCCAGGCTCGATAGATTTATTTAAACTCTTGCGATACGGTAATTATGTATTCGTGCCTCCTTAAGGCTAACAACTGTAATAATATGTCTAAAATGGCGCGGTGATCTTCGATCTATGAAATATCACTCTTATCCACTTTAAATCTATTTCGCGAAGTAGTAATTCACATTAATACGGTACATATTGATAGATTAACGATCTATAAGTGAAGCAGCGAAATTTCTATTGTCGTCTAGATCTTTATCCGGTAAATTATAGACGATTTTGAATCTTGCGTATTCACGACAGGATCTAATTTGAATTCGCTCGAACTAGGATTGGAGGTGTTGCGTAATATTTTTGAGAGCATTTCGAATATTCATAAGATAAACGTAAATTTTATTGGTATATAATCCCTTGTGGCTAGACCAAATTGGTCATAACATTTCCATTTTAGATTTCGAAATAATTAACTAGTTTCATTACTTTACTGCCGAGTATGAAAAGGAGCAGAGATTTCCAGAGGTTGGATGAGTACATAACTTATTCGAAATCGACTCGACTTCCATCAAACTTTTTTTTTTCTGTTTCATTATTGACAACAGGTGTTTTTTCGATCCAAAACATATTCATGAAAATTATAATAATGTGTTCGTGAATATAATTTGCTGACTAACGGTGTCAAAATAGTTTGATTTGCTTGATGGATTATAGTTTTAATCTTTCTGCCTGCGTATCAGTTTATAGGTACATCTGTATACCAAATGAAGAAATCTCAATATTATTTCCAGTTTTGACAGGAATTTTTTCACGCCCCAAGGGTCTCAAGATTACGTCAATTTGAGAAATTATATATTTACGAATGGTGAAGTAATTGGGAGTTCGTTAACATGCGAACGTTATTTTTAGAAAACCGAAATATTAACTCAAAACAAATTATTCTTGCTTGAATGCCTTTCCAAGAGCAAATACAACAAATGAGGAAGTCACATTATCATTACATAAATAAATTAGGTCTCGCCTCGATCGTAACATTTTGACAGTAAAAGCAGGTTTTGTGAACGTTTAGTGAGTACTATTTAGTGAATTCAGAGTTATCGAACTCTTCGATATTATACTGCTGTGAAGTTATAAAAGAAGACGTTATGTAAATACTGCATGACCTTATTTGTTTCGTAAAATAAGTGGTATCGGTAAAAATATGATCGGTAGTTATGTTGGTAGTGATTTGTAGTATAACTTTTGGGGAACCTATTGAAAGCGGTTATTTCAAGAGGGGAATACGATGATAATATCAAATTCGTAATATTAGATAACGATTTCGTTGACAGGCCAATTAATAAGTTTGCTTTGGATGAACTCTCAGATACTGAAATGAAACTCAATTGCCGTTTTGAGAGGGATAATATACACAGAGTATTGTAGGTATTGGGACTACCCAATGAAATCATAACCCAGACACAACGTAATGTAACAAAAAAAGGAAAGGGGAGCAGCCGATATGAATTCTTTTATTAGGTCTTTATTATATATACTTACAAAACGCTGAACTCCGCCTTCCATGCCAACATAGTCTCTCACATGTTAAAAAATATTTATAGAAATGAATGAAATGGGAAATAAAGACGCTACTAATATTATTATCATAATAAATGAAACAGGTCGCTTTCGATAGTCCGTTTAAAGGTCTATCAATTTTATATCCAACGTAATTTTTTTTTTTTTTTATAGAAAGGTACTTGAAATAATATCATTTGACACTTCAGGAAAGAAAAAATTTCAATTTCGATTCAAAACATATTTCCAGTATTTTTTATGATAATTGCGTGAATATATATATTATTAATTTATATCCCATGGATTATTCTTCAGTGCTGCATATAAATGGAAAGATTGAATGCAGCCTTAGAATTTTTACCTTTGTTACAAAAGTGGGAATATCGCACAAAAGTGTCACAGTCTGATTTAAATCAACAACTCAGAGCATCACTGAATAAAAAACGAACTAAATTATATATAAATAACGAAACTACTCAAAACTACGATGAATAATAAGAGAACTGATATTCAGCTGAAACTAGAACCCATAAAAAAAAGTACTGAATCTTATTGAAGTTGTTTGTGTAATGTCTGACAATAAGCCTAGTCTAGCGATGAAATTGAGAAGGAACAATCATCTGCAGAGGCATTGTTTATAGAGATATTGTCAGTCAACCATACGGAAATATCATTTGAAGGGATGGATACTACGGGTAGATGACACTAGTGATTTTGTTTCCAAGTCTTTTCTTTCATTTTTTTTACGGACGTCTTACCTTGAATGCCTGAATCATACATTTAATTGATTACTTATAACAATACCAAAAGATGGCATCAATACAGAAACAAGTAGTATAATTTTTGATCAATGTCATAGATCATACATGTGTCGAAGATTATTTTGATGCCTTAACTTTCATTTACTTCATAAACTTCTATCGTCAACTCTATTTTGAGGTTTCATTATCTTCTCTCAACATTTCAGTTAGACTGACACTAAGATGCCTAGGAAACCCTGGTGTATTTACTTATACCTGAATAATTTTGGGATAAACTTGGCGAAAACCGATTGCTTGATTTCTGAGATCGCAAAAGCTTCAGATCGCTATTGTAGATGGCGATCAGTCATATACCATATGAAGCTTAATTTTCAGTAGAGAGGAATGTGCAACCGAATATTCTACCACTGTTTATTATTTGCCTACTGAGATTCTGACAGCCCTGACAGCCAATCAGATGCGTTTCAGAAAACGTGCATGTAACGTGGAAACCTACCGTTAATAACCTGTCAATACTGTCACCTGCTACTTCTACAAGTTTTTAGTGTTTTTATATCAGTTTGTAAGACTAGACGTTGATTCCGAGAAAATTTACTTTGCCCATTCACCTGAGAATGTACGACAAAGTTCATGCTAGTGTATTGAAAGTGATAGACTGTCTTGGAATTGGGGATACACACATCAGTTATGCAACGGTTCAAAATACGTATCACATCGATATTTCCTTTATTTGAACAGAACTTTGTTTTCAATATCTCATTGATAAGAGCTACAGATGTTTCCTCCACGATATAAGACTTTCGCTCAAGCTGAAACGAATAAAATTAACTCCAACGCAACATTCATGTCATTATTTTGGGGCGATTTATTGTGTACTCACCTCAGGTACTGAATAAAGAAGAATATTTGGATCCCCAGATTTTGACTGACCACACAAAATACGAAATCTTCTACACATCGTGAAAAAGTACTTGTAATAACTTCAAAACTTATTCTACTTATATAGACTTTCAAACACTGTTGAGTGCGAAGAAATAATTTTAGTTTTCATTGAAAACAATAAACCTCAAAGTTACGTCAATCTGACAAAAGTGACAAAACCGACATTTGACAGATTTTCGAAAATGCTCATATAACGCCCCTATACAAAAATTAGAAAGCTTTTGTAATCGTCGATTGTTTTTCGCCAAGAAATTCTAAACAATATCGAATCACTAGATACACCAGGGTTTCCTAGGCATCTTAACTGACACACAGAACTCTGCACCTACTTCTCCCTTCAGAGTAGGAAACTTTGTCGTGCATTGTCAAGTAAACAGAATTATCTACATTATACTGTAGATGGCGTAACAAAAACGCCTCAAATCCTCTTTACACAGGCATTGACTAACTAAATTTTCATAAACAATGGTAGTAGAGGTGTCGACACGAAATTGTGGAGATTGCGCATTAGTTCCAACACCAGGCTTTCAAGACATCCCTATTCTTTTCATTTTTTTGATATCATATTCTGGACTGAGGTGGCCTTCACTTGATGGAAATCCATAGTTATTACGCTATAAGGTAGACACGATTAAATTTCCACAAAATTTTTATTGTCTTCGCGACATGTTTCGGTACACTGTACCTTTATCAAGCGAATGTATTTAAACACTCAACTTACTTGGCGAATAAACCTTGCTGGTCGCAGGTTATCTATACCTGAGTGTTTAAATACATTCGCTTGATAAAGGTACAGTGTACCGAAACATGTCGCGAAGACAATAAATTTTGTGGAAATTTAATCGTGTCTACCTTATAGCGTGATATCATATTCGAAAAAAATTTGAACCGTTTTATCATTTCGATTGGGAGACCGTAATCACCGAATATTCAGTGCGAACCATTTTTCAGGGATCCACTGCGAGAAACAGGACCACTGTGCCTCGCAACCATGTCGAAATGGGGCCGAGTGTACGTCTGTCGGGGATTCCTACAAATGCACGTGCGGTCCGGGATTCACGGGAGCTTCGTGTAGGGAAGACAAGGACGAATGCAAACAGGAACCTTGTCACCGGGGCGTATGCCACAACACCCATGGAAGCTACACGTGAGTATTTGTTTGTTAAAGAAATCGTAGTTATTGTAACAGCTGAATGGGGAATATGCATGATTTGAAATAAATTAATCGTTTACACTATTTTTCGAAGTGAAATTCAAAACACTGAATAAATTCGAGCCGTTTCTATCCGACCATTTTGCGCGCGCTTCAGATTTCAAATGAAGTTTCCCATGTTTGTTTACTCAAAGCTAAGGTGGCTATTTACTGGTGTTTTCACTCCCTATTAATGATTGTCAGCAAAGCAGACGACCGATATGGCCTACTTGCTCAATAATTTATGACGTAGACCGTAGTAATAACTCAAAAAATTCGGCAGGTATCGTCACGTGAAAATTGTGATACTGTTAATCTTCATTTTGCTTGTATTGAAAGTCGTGAACCGCTAGAAGTCTCTGAAACGTCCAATATGTCTCCCTATAAGGGTGAATAATTATGATATCCTTGCTTTTGCCATTTGATAATTCGATATGAATGATTTAACTGTATTTTTTCTCACTTCTGCTACTTTCATTTTAGAGATATATGGCTTGAAAATTTTAAAATATCCAGATGTCCCTAATGCTCGATAATTTGACTTTCAATTGGGATTTCGATATAAGATCGCGGCGCCACATTCAAGAAAATTCCAACTAATCTGCACCACTTTGACATCTTTTCTACTTAAGGTCAGGACTTTGGCGTTGTTTGAAAAATTGCAAACCGTATAATATTGTGAGCGGTATTCACAGTTTTTAGTGTTTTTTCATTTTTATGTGAACGTCAACCATGAATAAACATTAGTTATAATTTTAAGAATATTTCAGAATTTCAAAATAATATCGCAGCGCCACTTTGACCAAAACTTCAACTAATATAAGCACCACTTTGGCTATACTTTGAAGCTGTTCACCAGGGGGGGTATCTCTTATCTTGAAATCCCAATGGGGAAGTTCATTATCCTGATACGACCCCTATCGGATGAATTTAAACTGATTCCAAAAGGTGAAATAAAGCCAGTGATTGGTCAGTTTTTCATTGAAAATCAGCTGTTTACCCTTTAATCTCGACATTTCTTGACCAAATTCTTCTCTATAGATAGATGTTAATGTAGACAAAGAGACTTTTCAGAATAGAAAGCCCCATTGTCGTAGAAGACTAATTGCGCTGAGAGTATATAGTAGAGATCCGTATTGGAACATGCAACGAATCCGCCCACTCAGAACCCAACCGCGTTGATAGCCTCGAGTCATTCTAGCAATGGTGAATTTATAGTGGTTTCTTCGGTGTGTATCATAAATCCTGTGGTCGGTTCGTATCTCTCTATTTTCGTATTCCGGAAGAATTAGTCAATGTTATGATTTTTGTAATAAATTCTTATAGTTTATAACTGTTTAATGGGCATTATTGTTGTGTGGAACTGTGAATAGACGTTTAGTATATTGAGTTGCCTGACCAATCTCAAGCTATTTTTTTGTCAGTCTATGTTTGAATATTGTTTCTATGAAAAGTGCACAAGAATTTGGAATAACTTCTATAGTGAAATGAAGAAATAACGATAACATTTATTTGAAAATTGTGACAAAATGAAATAAGTAATACAACACTTTTTCTTTTCTTTATTTCTATGAAAAATTGTTACCTATCAGTCCAGTTTTTATATGAATAATAACAATAGGGGGGAGCAATTAATAATTGGGTCTAAACACAGCTAGTTCTGCATACTTTGCTTCAATTGAATAGTATTTGAGTTACAGAATTGCTGTTTGGGCGCATGTTTGTATCACCTTCATGAAAATGTTTTTGTATTGCAAAAAAGGACTCTGAGGTGTATATACATAGAAGGTCCAAGATACTCTTGTAGAACAGTATTCAAAGATCTTGGTATACTTAGAGCAAAATCACTATACCCACATTCTAGAATCAGTCACAATAATACATAAAAAAAATACTACCTGAAAAAAAATGATAACTACTATAACACTCGACAAATCGATCATATCAAATTGCCAAGACCATCGAATAATATAGTTAGAGACTATAAACTGCATAAACGATAAGGTTGAAACCTTTGGTGTAAAAGTTGAAACTTTTTCGATTGCTTTTACACCAAACTGATATTTTGGCACTCGACGCGTGTTTCGCTAACAAGGTTAGTATCTTCAGGAAAGAGTATCAATTTGCTTTTCCTGAAGATGCTGCCAAAAAATCAAATTTAATGAGTGAAGGGCAATTATTTCCATCACTTTTCAATGACAAAAATGAAAAAAAAAACACCTACCAAAACACACTGGATCCACATTATTCGGAAATCGGTTATGTCAAAATAAGTTTGTTATTGAAAAAGTTATACCCTTGAGCAGAGGACTTTTCTCAAATATTTCACGAAGAATTTTGTGTGAAAGTTTCATTGATATGTCTATATTTTCTATAGTATCGGTCGGTCCACTCTACAAGTTGTACTAGTTTCGTAGTTTCTTCCTAGCGATTCGTTCGAAAGGAAATTGCTGTTAATTACCCACCTGTCCTAGGCATAGTTGATGGGTACCACTTTTTTCCAAGTATCCGTATCATTCAGTATGGCACTTAACTGTTTACATTACGTAAATGATTAATGAGGATATGTAATCGACTCGACACATGCGCTAGAGCAATAAACATTTATAGGTGGGCTGGTCGATATAATTGATCATGGGCTTTCAAATAATAACTAGCTAATGTTTGTAGTTGAAAAGATAATAACCCGAATCTTTCGAATATTTACTTCGATTGCCAATTCAGGAAAGAGATCCACTATGCTAAATGTTGTGAACCGAATTAAGATTACACGGAAAGTTTTTACTATTTGGTGGAGGGGAATTCACGAGAGTATATAAAGCAGCTCGATCCGCTGGAAAAGCACAGTGTGTCTTGACAGCTATAGAAAGTGGACAAGAGAAATAATAATTGCAGTGATGTTAGCTAATCTGTTGTATTTTGTAAGGGTTGGCAAGGAAAAATAAATATTTTTATTGGATTTCGCGAATGATTCTCATTAAATTACCCACAATTGTTGAAGTGTGTTACCAGTTCGAAAAACTACACTCCTCTCTGGTGTGAAAAGAATCTCGATAATCAGCCATAAAAATTTACGTCCGGAAGTCTGTTATACATCTTTTATTTTAATAACCAAACCAGTTCGATTTCAGTCATTCGAACGCTGAGCAAGACGGAGCAGAAACATAATCCACTTTATGTAAAACGAAACCTTGCCTTCTCGAGATACGAGCGATAAACTCAAAATATTTTATGAGAAGCGGCAATGTCGATCTCTGCTCGGTGTAAGTAATGAAAACTAATTATGTATGTATAAAGCGACAAGAGTTGATAATGGAGGTACGGTTTAATAAACTTCCACATCGAGCAATGCGCAGTGAATACCAGAAGCTTGTGGGTTTTACGACAAACGCAACGTAAGGATTTCGTAAGTGATCCGAAACACTGTCAGATTAGAATTCCAGATTCAGCCTAATAGTCGGATAAAGGGTAACCACTGTTAAATATATCGATTTCAACTGTTCATTTATTAGGAGTTTTATTGACAATGGAAATTATGCACTGTTGTGAAACTTTGCTTGCGAAACGTGCAATAATACCTCTTTTAATGAGCTCAATTCGATTACACAATCTCAATTAATGACATATTGTACCATATACATACCAAGTGATGGTAGTATTCGGAAAATATCAATATATTTCCAATAAATTGCCTGTATGGGTGATCACGCAGGAAAATACCGTTTCGAAAGCCTATACAGCTACAGCAAAACAGCATATTATAGCTCGCAGGCAATATATCAATGAGCACAAGATATATTGAGGATATACCATCCTTCGGAGGGGATGTAAAGCCGTCGGTCCCGAGTCCATGGATGTTGAGCTCGTTAAAGATCCCTACCTCTGGTTGGAATACCAGAAGATTCGGCTAAATTTCTGGTTGGGAGAAGTGTGCTAACCGGCGTCGCTAGCGAAAATAGGCCGAATTTAAATGGAGAATTCAAAAAAAACTGCCTGTATATACCACATGTAAGTCTTCACACTGCTCACTGTTTTCAATTCATCTCTCCAACTTCCCAACAACATGAAGCGACATATATTCGACATATATTGTGTGATAAAACTTGTCTCCCCCCCTCTTTTTGATAAGAGAAAAATTACCATTGATAACGCCTTAGAAAGATCCACATGTAACATCTTTTCATAAACAATTAATCTCTAATGAAATAATAGGTATATTTGATTTTCTTGAAACTAAGTTTTACCTGATGAGTGCGCAATCAAATGTTTATCTCCAAGTAGTTTCGGCAATTACCCTGCAATTATTATAGATTTTTCTGATCTTCGAATTTTTTAATATCCAGGTTAATGGCGTGTCATATTAGATTCGAAAGCGAAGAACGTTTAGAACGATTGAAAATTAAATAATTTTCAATATGGGTTATAACATACGAAGTGATCCGACGAAAAGTATGTACTGCTTAGACACGTAGAGTTTGAAGGTGAGAGAGACACGTTTCGGACATATTCTTTAACATTTGCATTCAAACCATAGCGTGGAGGTGTCACTATCCTAACATTCCAAATGGAAAGCGGGGTCGACTGATACATCATGTGAAAAGGGACCCAATTATTTTTCTACTATGCTAATTTTTGTATTGATAAAAAATTCAAAGAAGTTTTAGGTATGAGGAATCAAAACATTTACAATTAGTAGTAGATTTCAATGTTTATTATTTGTAACAGTGATTTGTAAAAAACATTACTTGAAAATGTGATCCATTTGCTTTCATACAATATTATAGATTTTGTTCAAATTCGTTTCTAAAATTTTGTTCTGATGGGGTTATGCGGTTTGTGTTTTACCATGCAGACGACAAACTTCCTAACTTACCTGATAACATATACGTCTAGCAAAACTTTTTTTTAAATAACAGTTGACAATTCCATCTCTTTCTGGATTGGAATTGACTATGTTTTTGTTGAAATTGAAATAATTTTCAATGAAACCAAACTACTCAATCAGTGACAAGACTAAAACAAACGTTTGTCTCAATTATTTTCCTACACTTTTCTGCAGTTTTTCCACAAAAAAAAAACGATAAATGGGGAGTTTGATTATAATAAAAAACTTCAACATTGAAATCTTGCTTTTCGTTAAAATGAAGTAATTTTGAAATTTTTGCAGTTACTCTGATTCTTAAAACCCAAAACTCATTTCTATTTTTCAGGAGTACCAAATTTATCAGTTTGACGTTTTTTAACGCCAATTTTGCATTGAATCTTTAGGTAAATTTCAATGAATTGGGTGTCATGGGAAATATGTAATTTTTTATATTTTTATAATATATCACTCGGCCCCACCTTTCCTTTGAAATTTTATGGTTGTAACACCCCCACGCTGGGCATTTGAAGGCAGAGGTCGAAAAATATGGGTAAAATCAAATTTCACGTGTCGAAGCCTTCTTGCTTCAAATTCCATGTGAAGGAGACAAGCTAGGTGCATACTTTTCGTTGGACTACTTAACACAAATACCTGATGACATAAAAAAGATTTTTCAAATGAATATTTATCGATGTCTTTCGTGTATATGGTCGACAAAAACAAGAGGTGTTGATAATTCCATTCGAAATATCTTGATGGGCAAATCAGTAGATCACTATCGACTTTTTTCGAGCCCAAATTACAATTTGAAATCGACCTGTCGTAATTTTATTCAATGCGGGTGGTCCATGAATCCGAACAAATTTACATCAATACTGATTGAGTTCATCAAGATACTGTTTTTTTGTCGATCTTTCCCGATCTCTAACCAGAGTTTCGGCGAAAAAAACTTCAACCCCGCATACCGTAATGGTTGTTCCAGCTGCATATATTATATATTAATTAGTGATTATTGATTAATTTTGTCGGTCATCGTTATCTGGTGATCCTGCGAGCGAAAGCAACTGATATGTATCGATACTATAAAAGGTCTTATGAGACCGGTTCAAATAAAAAGTTCTTGCTTCGTTAAAATCTTGTTTCGATATTTTTAGGGAGCCCATGATTAACTCTTAAAGTGGGGATTGAGAAATACACATAAATAATATGAACGTGCCGAGTTGAATATGTCCCACGAAAAACGTTTCTGAAATAGGGTATACTCGGGTGAAGAATTAAATATATAAGACCATGATGTCATGGCTTTTCCATTCGATTTTATATTTAATGTCTTAGGCTAATATACTGATCAGGCAAGTTCATATATTGGGATTTGAAATTGAGATCGCAGCACCACATCTGCACCACTTTGACAACTCTTGCTAATTGAGGTTAAGACGCTGTTTGAGAATGACAAACCGTCAAATTTTGTGAGCGACTATTACAGTATAAAAGCTGTTTTTTCTTGTTCAACCGCATTCAAGTTTGATTTCGAACCGCTTTCAATCGTTACGTAAACATTCATGTACTCAAAAAAACATACCATTTTGAAACTAAATGATAAAAGTGTCAAAATAAACCGAACCGTTCTTATAGAAGCTTTCAAAACATAATGAACCGTATTCATTTTTGACGTCACTGATTCAACAACAAAATGTTTGGTTTCAAAACTCATTGAACACGGTTCTTCAAGAAAAAACAGCTTTAGTGTTTTCTCACTTTTTATGTTAACAATATCCATGAATTGTGTTTGATAAACAATAGTAATAATTTCAATTATATTCCAAAATTTCAAAATAATATCGCAGCGCCACTTTGACAATACTTTGACAATGTTTGATACTATTCACCAGAGAGCGTATCGCTCATCTTGAAATCGCAATAGTAGTCATTTTTATGACATGAACAGCATCATCAACGAATGGAACTCGAAAGATTTATGGTCAAGGAAACTATCCAATTCTACTATCACATCGTGGTCTTTGGTATTCTTGTCACTGTAATGAAACAGGACTGGAGCTTTGCTCATCCTTCAAAGAAAGAATTTCATTTTAATTTGAAAACGCGATATTTATATCGTGCACAATTCTGTCTTCTAGAATCGTTCAAACGCTGCCATAGTGGTTAATTCTAATTCGTATTAAAGAAATCGTTAAACTAAGCAAATAAGGTTTGCTTTCACTTTTCTTCCCTTGGCCAAACACTGTAAGAAGAAACTATTTTACAGTGTTCAATTATGTGATACTCTTTTTCTCGCCAGAATCGTCTGGTATCATACTAAACTGGATTATATACTTTTCTATGGACCTTAGTATAAGTAACTTGACTATATACGGTTTGGTGCAATTGAAGGAAATACAATAATTATGTCATTCTGCACTGCTTTTGGAAAAGTCTGCGTAACAGTCTGTTAATTTTTTTTTCGTTTTGTTGGTCACTGATTTTTGTTATAATAATAATAGTTATATATTATAATATAATAACTCCAAGTGATTAAGGTTAGTGAACTGTATAAAATCATGAATCACAGCAGATAACTCTTCAACCCAGAACTCAAATTCGTGAAAATGACTATGCGAACAATGGATTAACGAGACCTTACCTTTTAACGTACGATTACCCAGCACCTTTTAACTTGGATACAAATAACTCAAATCATCTTTCGAATAATTCGTTCAAATAACTCTATAGCAATCCTGAAAAAAACACATTTTACAAATTAAGGAACCAAAGTTTCATTACTTCATTTTCCTTGCAGTTTTAACACAGAAGTTTACAAATATAGAAATTGGCGGCGGTGTTCAGGATCATTTCAACCTCATGAAGTATCCCTGTCATTTTTATGTTGATGTAAAACTATTGTGCCTTGGTGTGGGATGGATTGTAATGAAAAATATCAAAAGTGCTTTTGGTATTTGGATACCGCTTCGAATGTTTCAAGACAGGATGTTATCACCTCGATTCACCAGGCTCGTTTCTTTATCTATAACTGCATTAGGTATTATACTCACATACGATAGGTAATTATAGCCGTCATCTCCTCGATTAAAGTCCCTCTCCGGTTGGGTTCTAATATTTATTTTATTATAGTCGCCCGGGGGGAGCCCGTCTCGACTCATCTGCCGTATTTATATACGTTTTTGTCTTTCGATTCCTTTCTTCCATGCCTCGCGTGCAGCTAATAGTCTCTCTCGGCTTTGCGTATAAAGGTTTATTACAAAATTATCTCTAGGTATGTGTAATAAGTCCGTAAATAACAATCGACCGTCGAGTAGAGACGCCTTTCCCTCGAAACAAGGCTAGGTTCGTTTTGTTCCGTAGACTCACAGAACACAAAAATGCATTCGGAAATGTAACAGCAACTTTCCCGCGTAAAATTTGGAAGCTTAGGGTGAACAACCACCGATGGCGCTGACGGCGGTTATTTTATTCTAGTAGGGAGTGAATTCCTGAAACTTACATAACGCTATCATTTCTTTCGAACTTCCAGGTAAGTTATAAAGAATAACGAATTCATTTGAATTGTTGTCCAGGGTACTTGACGCCATATATTCCTATGAAAACTGCTTCACACACAGGAGATGTGTTGTAATTTGGTGGCGAGATCAATTTTTATTATTGGGTGGTTGCATCGAACGATCCAAGTATGAAAAATCTGTCATCGGCTCGTCAATTAACAGTATTTACATTTGTAGTTTCTACACTTTTCTCTAATCCATTCAATTTAGTTGTAGTTGGGGTCGAAACCCGCTGCAGGAATATAGCGCAATAGTTTGTGGTTTATACAAGTATGCTGTTTTCTATTAAAATTTGTTTCTGTAATCAATGGGTAGACTGTTTCACCAAATGGAGAAAATATAGGCGAGTAACTTGTTACAATATGGAAAAAAATAAGAATCGATATTGAAATCTATATAGTGTATAATGCTAAATTTATAACCAACCACGAAAAGTTGCTGCGGTAATGAAAAATCTGCCCTTCCACACTTGTATACATTACAATATGATTTCTGATTCATTCCAGATCAAAAACACAAAAATTACGAAGAGAAAATTTCCCAAAGAAATCATAGTGCAATGGACTTAGTATATTGAATTCTGAATTGGACCCGCCATTCGATTGATGAAGTTCCAGTGGCGGATCCACGGGGGGGTTTTCGGGTCCGGACCCCCCCCCATTGGGAGAATAAGAGATTTTTTTTTCAATTTTTATCGGCTCCTAATTTCCAAATTTTGTTAGGGAACGAAAAAATGTCACATGAGCAAGACAAAAATATAAAATAGAATAAGTTTTTTTGCTTTAACATTGAAGAACTTTAATTATTATTATTACATTCCATTGACAACTGAAGAGCAGGCTACATTTAAACCTAGGTAAATGTTCATTTTTTAACGACCAATTTCATCAATTTATTGAATTCAATATTCCTCCAATTCCTAAAAAAATAATTCTCAAGAATTAAAAATAGTACGAACAAGATCTGGATTGAATGTTACCCAAACAAACAAATTTCGCTTGAAATTTTTGGACTCACCGATTGTTCTTTCCTTTTTTTTCTGGTTCAGTCGGTTCAGACGCTGGATCAAGCCGAGTAAAATATGAAAATAGAGTCCTCTTCATGTTGTAGGTTCAAAATAAAATGCTTTTTTTTCAACTATCAAATTGCAATTTTTCTCGATGACACTTTAAAGAAAATTGACACTTGTCAGGCTTATCGAGGAAAAGTTCGAGAAATTTCTGACAGTGCTGCCACTGGATCCTTTTTGGCGCAGTATTTGAAAAATTAGACTTGTTACATTTGTGATGAGTATTGTGTATGCCGGTAACGATTTGAATATACTATGTATGAGTAGAATATGCTGATGATTAGGTTAAATAAACTTGATTCGATTTAAAAAAAAATAAAGCTTCGAACCCACTTTACCTCCTGGCTACACCTTCAAATATATATATATATATATATATATAAATATATATATATACATATATATATATATAAATTTTGAGTTATAGACCCCCCTTGACCCGATGCCACTATAACAATGATTTTTATTCATTGCAAGTAGTCAAACTCATATAGACACACTTATCAAGTAGTAAATAATTTTTCCCCCAAAATATTTAAAGGAAACTGACTTTAATTTCCATCTGGTTCAGACATGAGACTTTGCAGAAAACGAACACTACACTAAAGAATATATACATGGTAATATTGGTAGACAGGCAAAAATTATCTTCATTTTTCTTAGAGAAAACAATTGAAGAACGTATCATGGAGAGCAATTAATTTCAAAGGCCTGATCATTTGAAAGGAAAACATCACGATTTTATTGTTATCAAGTGACGAAACAAAACCAGAAGATAAATGTATCAAATCAGAAAAAACAAATAAAATCGCAACTCTCAATTCTTTGATAATGAACAATATTTCCTTAATATATCAATTCGTAAGTTAATCATTAATAATTTTAATATATCCCGTAACATATAAAAAATACTACCATATTTAATGCCGACTGTGACATTAACGTTCATTAATACTCGGAGAAAGTGAAACTGCATTATAACAGATCCGGTTGAATATCAATTAGCCGTTTGTGAAAAAAATAGATCTGTACAGCGAACGACCTTCCCTAAGGGCACCATTATTGCTCATGTCAATGCAAATGAAATAATAACAATCGTTTCAACGGTGATCATTATCGGTAATTACGATTACATTATTCCTTTGAGAAATGCTTGGAATCAATTAAAAACTCATGGTAGTAAATCCATTGATACGACGGTCAGCGTGTTCGATAGCTATTTATATTTCTCATGATTGAAACTCGTGGTTTCGTCACACCTCATGGCTAGAAACTTTATCGTAGATCCACCGTTGTCGGTTCTCAAGTCGTTTCTAGAATCCAAATGTCAATTTGTTACTGAAATATTCTAAACTAGACGACTCGTGCCCATAAAGTTTGGCGTTATTTTTGTGAAGTAATTATATTGTGTGGTTTTACTAAGTTTCATCAGGTTCACCACAAAACTCTGCCTTGTGGACGCAATCAAAAGAGCGTTTGGTAGAAGTCGAAAATGTTATGAACCCCTTTTTTCCACCCCATTAGGCGATGAATTTCAAAAAAAATACGAAACTCGTCTTCCATCAACTCTGTTGAAGAATCTTTATTCAAAGGTTGAAGTGGATTGGACCAAGGCATCACGTTCTCCCATAAAAACTTTGCCTCCGTTTTTCACCCCCTTAAGGGTGGAGTTACGGAAAACACTTTTTCATCGGATACCCACGTCATACAAAGAACACACCCTACAAGTTTCAAGTCTCTACTAAGATCAGCGGTTTAGTCAGTTATTCAGGATGTTATATTCTGAAATCTATTTTTTGAGTTTTCTCATATATGTATAGATCGATAAAAAACCTTTGTAGTGTTTCAAATATGAAAGCTCGATATATAGTACTACAGACTTTCTCTTAGAACTGATAGAGAGCAACATTTTTTGTGAGCATTATGTTCGTCTACACCGAACCGTTTAGTCAGTGCACACTGTTAAAGCCTCACATCTCGCCCGCTTTTCTAAGACTTGATTTACATTTACTATGAATTCTTACTGAATTTTTCCTGAATTTTCATAATCTGATCAGTATTCCCTAAGATTACTCTCAATAAACAACCAAGCCAAGTTTTAAACCACTTAATAATATTAGATGAACAATTTGACACCTGTTCGATATAATACCACCCCCTTCGTGGTATTAGCCAGGGGAGTAGTTGTTTTCTGATAGGTTAACCTTCTGCGTAGCTTAGTTGAGACTTTTCATCGGATTTGAAGCCAGAATTCAAGTAGGCCCACTGACCATTTGTGAAATTTGTTAGTAATTCGGTGCAAACGGTTCGTACGCCCCTGGCGAAAGGGGTAGTCAACAACAACAAGGGTTGTGCTCGAAACGCACGTCTCATATTTAGTCGGATGTGTACAATGAACTCCTGAACAAATGGTGGAATATTTCAGGCATCTTTTTTTTTGTTATGTGTAGTTGTAACACTGATGAGTCTGTCGGGTGGGATTGATCAGTGGCGCATCCTTGCTGGGGAGAAAACAACTGAGTTCGATACAGCTGACCTGAAACCATTAGCCCTCACCTGGCCTATTGTTGGTAGGGAATCAACGAGGGATAAGAATATCTGAATCATACAAAGTTTTAAGTAACGCTTTCTGATATTCATCTGGAGATGACAGTTCCAACTAAGAGGAAACAATTGGTGGAAAGAGTAGCATCAAACTAAGGTGGCTTTATACTCGTGTTTTCACTCGATCTGGCCTACTTGATCAAGAATTGATGACGTAGACCGTAGTAATCAAAAGTATTCGTCGCTCTGGCAGTTGAGATGACAGTCATGTGTATGGCCTGTGTTTCCAAGTGGCTATGTCGTTGCGAATTCTGGTCTATGTGCTGAAAAAATTAGTTGATTGTTGACATTTTCATCTGAGCAATATAATATTGTGGTCTCAATTCAAAAGCTCGGTTTAGAAGTAGTATCACAAGTCAGCCGAATATCATTCACATTAAAGCGTGTGAGCGAATAGGAGTGAGAATTGTGATCAAATTTTATGGATATGTGGAGTGAGAAAATGTCATTTTTCCTGGTGAGTGAAGTCATTATTATTTTTTATAATCTTCTGGTTTGAACTGAAAATATCTGAAACACATAACACTGCATTTATAGAATATTCAGAACGCGTGCACACTCTAGAGTGTTGTTGCCAGCGAACTTCTCTTGCGTTTTTTTATGATCACAACGAAAATTCAAAATGGTTATTGAAAATACTAGAACGTGAGATTATTCTTGGAGGTGGGTCATTTGAGATGAAGTCTGTTCTCATCAAACGTCAGATTGATCTCGCCTTCTATTCTCTGTTCCAACCAAAAGTGATCTATATTGGCAACAACGTGTTACATGGACCCAGTGATCTCGAAAAGTTTTAGGAATTTCAACCACGAGCGCACCCTTAAGGCGTAATTTTTAACAACTACAACCTGTCTACAGATTTGTCTGAAACAATATCGCACCCCTGAAAGCACCAGTATATAGCCATCTAACATCAAACTTTATTTATGACATTTCCACGTTAGACATCATATATTATCAATAATAATTCCTCTCAATTGGCATTGATACTTCATTCCTTGTAGTAGTCAAGTTACTTCATTCAAGAACAAATTTCCTTTATTTCTTTTGTTGATTCCGTAGTCTTGAATAAAAAGTTACAAACGCTTCTCGGTGAGAGTTGTAAGCTGTACAGAATGCGTGTTTTCCCCACGATTTAGTCAACAAAGGTGTCGTGTTTTGATCTTTATATAACTGTGCAGCGAACAATATCTGCCTATAGGAAACATTCATGAAAAGTGCCGGAGATCACGACTCGCCAATGAGATAGTGGCTCCAGGGGAACGAACAAATGATATTAGCCTTTCTTCGGCACACAATTGTATGGATATGGAGCATCCTGACAGTTTGATCGCTAGTCGGAATGTAAAATACTTATTAACTTGTTTTAAAAATGTATCAAAATGCTCGGCCTTTGTATCTCATGTATAATTTCAGTATTCAGAATTTTCTTTTCACTTCTGGTGTGAAAGTAATGTATTATTCTTGAACAGCTGGCGTTTACGTAAAAGAAGAATTTTTCTCATGTAATTACTTATAATAATTCAAGAAGTGATAAGATCTTATCAGTTCTGGTACCATCAGATATTCATTACTCATTCATATATTTCAATAACAATTATGAATGTTATAAATAACATCAAATTCAATTATCATTACAGTCTTTGGAGATATTTGTACGTAATCCTTAGAAGTGTCATATTTCTTTAGCTCTCCAGATTTCCGAAAGTAATAGCTAATTTTTTAATGGCATATAAATTTTTTTTACCGATAGCGATAGGTGGAGGCCAAAAATTCATTTTAATTTAAGGCACGGAATAACAACGTTTTTTACTTGAAATTTTCAAATGAAAGTTTATTGTACTTGATCCCCTCCTATAAAAATAGCTATTAATAAATGAAGTTTTCTTTATTTCTCATCATCATGGAAACACAAATGGAAACGCTCAATTGTTAATAAATGATATTCATTGTCGAACCTATAATTTCTCTTTCTCTGGTTCCAAAATAGTAATTATTTTAAGATGGTGATGATATCTTGCAAATTGGCAGGCAAATAGAAGCTTATGTACGAAAAGTGTACCCTTCGTTTAGAGAATGGTGTGAAGTGGCCGTGTCAGGTGACGCCGAATCACCTGGTAACCAACAAACAGTATTGTTTCAGCTTACGCGTTTTATTTAGTCACATTTGAAGTTCTTGCTGGTGTTGAATATCTTGCATAATGAAGAACAATAGTGAGGAATTGTGTGTTCCAGACGATATTGAAGAGGCTGCAAAAAGAGCTCCAATTGAATTTTTACCGAAAAAAATCCACTCACCAGTACGACATCGCATATTCTGATTGTCAAAAAAAATCGTGTCAACAATAGTTTCAACACGCCACTTTGTAAACATCATCTTTTAATTGACAACCATTAAAATGTCACTTTTAATTGACAACCATTAAAATGTCACTTTTAATGACAGTTGTACAAAAAATATTTTGTTTTCATTGTAAAAAGAATGTGTTTTACGCATCCACACCAAGAAAAAAGTGACAACTTTTTTCGACAGTTGTGAAAAAGTAATATTTTGAACAAAAACGAATCTATTATTGAAATCACTTATTGGACACTAACGTGAAAATATTACTGTACGAACATTTGTTACTTTTTAAGGACTAGTAGCAGAAAAAGGGTTTCTGAAGCTGTTTGATGAAGGCTCAAGTTGAAAATATTCAATATGATTCTTTTCTACTTCGCAATACTAGTTTCAATAATGATAATCATCAATATAATATGTCCTTCAATTCTGTAATTTTTCATCTTCCCTGGTACCCCTATAAATCGGCGTCTTTCCCACACACTCGATTTACGAAATCGTCGAAAGTATATTAATCAAAGTCTTTACGTAACACTTTTTAATCCAACATTTTTACAAGGTAGTTTATAAACTTCCAAAAAGGCTGCCGTTAAACCAGTCCGTATGTTCGAGAATGCAAGGAACTCTGATTGCCTGGCAAATGCGTCGTCAGAAAAAGAAAACTCAAATACGAATCCTATAATTTTTTTCCGGTGGTATGTCAAGGAATGTCATGCCCATGGTTGCCAATTGTTCAACTACCGAATGAGAGCAGAAACCATACGGCAATAAACTATATACTCATTATATACCTAAAGATCTTAAATTATTTCCGGATTTTTTTTCTAAATATTCGTGCTCGAAAGAAAATTTCCAGGAATACTTTGAGCTGGCTTGTTATTCGGTAAGAAATTTCACACCATGATTTGGAAAAAAAAATATTAATCCAACTTGACATTTTGGATTTATTTCTCTGATTGTCAAGTTGGTCAGATATTGCTGTTTTTGACATATTATGTTGATTTGTCAGTTTCGTTCAACCGGTTCTGCCAGATAGCTTGATAATCACTAATTTAAAAAAATAATATACTTAAGTATATCTAAGATGTCTAGAAGGATGGTGCTGGGACTGATGCGATATTGTTTAGAATTTTAAGGCGACACTTTTCTGTCATTAGTGTCATTTTTACGTATCGTGGTGTGTTTCTCAATTTCATCGCTAGTTGACGCTAATTGGAAGTGCATAGTCAACCGATCGATCGACAAACTATATTCTTTGATTCGAGCAGTCAACAAAATGAGCAAAATCTAATGTCATACTCATAAAAACCAAAATCGAATGAAGGGAACACAATTATAGGGAATTTGGCCAGTATTCTGAACAAATAATATAGGTTGTTGATCAGTCAGCGTCCAAAAGTAAAAGTATAGCCAGCCGTCAGGTCGGTCGTTTATACATTTCCTAGGAAATTTGTAACTCTTTTCGTTGCACACGCCATCTGAACTGATTTAATGTCGAAAAGCCATGATGCTTAATTATCATAGTAGGCATGTGTCGCCACTTAGATCCCAAACTTTCCCAGGTATAAATCCCTACACCAGGGTTTCTAGACATCTTAGGTATATCCACCATATTTCGTTGAAAAAAAAATACCAACTTCACTTAAACCAAATGCTTTAGTTAACAAAAGGTGGTAGAAAATATATTTTTACAAGTAACATGATGCAATTTCCAAGAAATTCCTGTGTAGGTATAACTACCATATTTCGTTAAATAAAAAAAGTTACCATTATTTGTTACACTAAACTCTAAAACTAGTTCAATCTATCGCTCTTTCATAATTTTAGGTCATTGAAGTTGGTAAAAATGTATTTTGCATTATTCACAGGTATATCTACATTAATCAAGGGTTATAGATCATATGTTGATTTTTTTGAACTGTCTAATAATTTCCACTTAAATATCGTGGCGCCTCGAAAAAATTACCGGGTTTTTTTTAGTCGCCATGGTAACTAGTCAAAGATTACGCCTCTTATTGGTTGAAAAGTAGAGGTGTGAAATTTTCAGTAGAAATTAACTTTATAATTTCCAATTTTTCTTGTAAATTTTTATTGTACACATTTTAACCAAAGTCGTGAGAGAAAATTCAGTAGTTGCTGAATATAGTCTCAGTAACGAATCAGTAGGATATTTGGTCCCTTTTTTAGTAGTATTCGTTTTAGTTTACGGAACTCGGTAACTGTAGTGGAGGTATCGTTTCGCGGTAGCTTCCCGTAATAAAATAATAATGGAATCAACTTCAATTAGGTTTTATTAACAATAAGACTGCTCAGATGATGGCAATGGTCTCTCATCCACTGCATTTCGAAATGTAATTGCCCATATTTGAGGTTATCATTGATTCACCTCATAGACGATAATTAAATATTGCTAATTTACTCTACATTTGAAACAATAAGCGCACATACCTCCAGTTGCAATAACTGTTTAATTGGTTGTAATCAACGAAGAAAAAGTTTCCCACGGATTTTGAACGAACGAAACAATTTCAGAGCAAACAATCATGGAATTTCTGAATATATAAGTCAATTCCTCTAGACAACTTTTTAGAAAACCCAGATGTCAATTAGCCACCGAGAAGGAACGTGACTCTAGGTGAGCGTATAGTCAAGGGAAATAGTTTGGTTCAGAAGATCACGCAATCAGGAAAAGTACAACTTAAAGTAAGTATTCTCGATTTCTTCCAGGATAAATCGTATTGCTTGTTTTTACCATCACCGCTACTGTAAAGTTCTGATTTATTTACATCTACATAAAAAAAGGTCCTTATGATAATCTTTTTTTTCATGACCCAAAGTTCCTAATTTCGGTTTTTTAGTTCGTTGGGAGTGGTCAATGAAACAGGAAATCAAATTCTGTTTATGTCGACGTTTCGACCGTTCATCTGTTTATCCTCATAACATAATAGATTGGGTTTATTTTGTTGAAAATTACATTGAAAGTATTTTATGGATATACCTGAGAGGCGTATAACTCATTTTGAAAGTGAGATTTGATTCACTTCATCTCAGTTTCTAAACACACCATTCGTGAATCGTTTGATAATCACTTGCTACATATATGACAGTGTTCGTGTACAGAATAAACACATATCATTAACGTATTAGTATGACATCATTAGACATTTCTTACTCTACCATCATCGGGTTCACACAAGACACTGTCCACTGGAAGAAACCTGTACGGTATAAACTAGTAGTGTTTTGCGTTCAGTTCATTCATTAAAATTAACACACCTGCCCAGGTTGCTGACTCCAGACGATTTTGTTCAAACAGACACACCTCAATTGAAAATACCATATGTTTTGAAGCATACCTTATAATTTGTGTGTGTTTTAACATCATGTATGTGTTGATGGGTTGAGTTTTGAGTTGTATATTTTGTGAGTCTTCCATACCTTTCAGAATACCATCTTTCTGAAAAGCGTTCTCTGGAAACTCAAAAAACAAGTTTGTATCCCTTTGCTGCTTTTGCGATGTTTTTTTAAGTATTGAGATTTTTGAAGCACCTGAAAAGTGACAAAAAAATGGTTTATAAGATTACGCTCTGATTCAAAACCTCCAATTATAAACTCGATCAAATCTGGAATATACCCATTGAATAGGATACTCTGCTTCATTGAAAACAAAAAGATTTCGAATGGAATGCTGTTTAACCTTGGTGAAAGCATAGCAATTTCTTGATTGTATCATTGTTGTCCATGGGGAAAGTTATTAGAAATAATGGTCAAATAATCACAGCAAAAAACATCGGCAATGAAGAAAAGAAATATTTCAAACCATTTAAGTAATTTATTTTTCTCCGGTGATTTTCATATTTCCTAGAAGCAGTGAATAACAACAAATTGCTTGTCCTGAATTAACTTACCAATGTACACTATGCTTGGTAGGCAATTTAAAGTATCGATTTTCCCCTATGGAAGAATGTCATAATGCCTTCTAGGGTAGAAAACAGAGTGTTTTAACATGAATTGCTTTGTTTTATAGAAAGCCGTTCAGATACGTATAAAGATAGATCGTTTCCATAGACATTGCTGAATGAGAGCTCAATTAAAATAATTCCTATTTGGATTTTATTATCATTGGATTAAGGATAGATCACGATAATTATATTGGATAATGTTTCACCGGTAAGGGGATACTCATATTTTTTGCCATCTGGTGTACGCTTTATGGTGACGAAACTTTTATGACGTAGCACAATCCTGAGGTGATCCTATTAACCGTGTATCTATTCTGTTTTTGAGTTCTTTGAGAAATGAGAAAAATTGTGTATTGATATTGTTCTGAAATTGTTCATTTCCGTTAACCAGCTAACGAACGTCAGCCCTTAGTAGTCGAAACTTGTGCGAGCAATGGATCAACGAGGACTTACCTTTTAACGTGCGATTACCCAGCAATTTATTACCAACTAGGGTAGTTTTGTGACATGATCGCTCCATAGATCTGGTAGGATCCCGTTTTCTAGCAAATAATCAACCAAGTGATTTAGTCGGTAGTATTTTTGCTATTTCAACAACAGGGAAAACCTTCTGTACCATTATTGCTATAGATTGATAAATAAATCCTATTGACGGACTTTTGAAACAGAAAGAAATTGCCGAAAGATCATCACTATGGTGCAAATAATCATATTGAGATCAGGAAATAATTCAGGTATTGTAAACTGTTGCGGATTGCTTTTGTTTCATTTCAAAAATTATATTTTCGCGAAACAGAACATCGATACGGCCCTCACAAGGAGTGCGACCTTGAACGTGAGTGTCGTGAACTCAAAAAGGCAGTACGCCTGAGTGCCGGTTGATGACAGGTTGTCGCTAATGCTATAAATTATTTGCTAATGCTATCAATTTTTTTGCTATCAAACTGTGCCAAAATCCGCTTGCATTATTGCATTGTGTTTGTATGAACGTGTTCGACTGTTTTCTGTGCTGCTTTCCACACGACCATCAAGAAAGGGCCCTTTCATCAAAGGAACCGAGGAAATCAAGGTGAGTCGTCGTTTCGATGTTTCTCGAATTGCTTGTTCTGATACGTCCGCTTTTCTCTCAAGAAAATTGAGTTTTCGTCCGCTACAGTAAACAATACTCCATTTGAAATCTATAAAAAATAGAAAGTGTCAAAGTAAAACTTGAATTGAAAGCTAAGTACCTTATTTATCTTCAATTTCTTGACCTGCTTCATATCAATTATGAACCGTACAACCTATGAGTCACTATTTACAATTGAGGAACTAGACTATAGTAGATGTTCTTCTGTTATAATGAAGTACTGTTTTCTCATAGTCATTGCAAAGTGAATATTAGATATGAGATGTCCTTTTCGAAACACTAATATCACAGATTTGTCTTCGATAATATACAAACAATTATTAAAAGCTGGCACTGCTTCAAGCTGTATGGATGAAGACCGGCGGATATACCTGTTTGTTTTGTATCGGCAAAGAGTCAACACTCGATAATGATTTGTTCATCCTGTACTTTGTGCCATCGATTCTTCTGAAAGATAAGATAGCGTTAAATGGCATAAACAAACTTTGAAATGATGACTAGCCTCCGACGGACATGAATCGAGATGGTGTTGCAACATGTAAGTTACACATGAGATGATCATGATGAGATTTTATAAAAAATTTCTGTCCCTCTGTATCGCTCAAAAAAAAAACGATAGTAGCACACTAGACTGGAGCGGATATACCTTTGAGTCTAAGGGTTTTTTGTGTCAGATCCTTTGGTTAGACATTTTTATAGAGAATCACCTGATTCACATTTGTTTATTTTCTACCTCACAAACTCAATATAATAATTATATTGAGCAAGATATATATGAAGAGCATACCAAATGACAAGTGAAAATGGAAAAAAAAAATTGGATTTTTGCAAAGGATGAGTGGTATAATAATAGATAAAACAAAGCCTATTTAGGTAGATGATTTGTAGAAAATGTATACCAATTTTCATTCAGTATCGGAACTCACCAAAACCAAATTCCAGATAAAATATCTTCACACACTCCATGTTTAATACAAGAATGCATTTTATGCTTTTTCGTGGAAAACCACGACCCGTTATGACTCCATTGTTTTTTCCCAGAAAAAAAGTGCGTTCACATTTCATCAGCGGACTTGTTATGCCATCAAAACGTAACCCCAGAAATCGTATTCCGTGACCCTTCGGAGCCGAGGGGTCAACTCCGACCTCTAATAGTTCCGGTTTCTTCAAAGGCACATGACGAGACATGAGACCAGTTGTTCAACATCAACAATTGTTCGGCCGTCTCGAGTTTCATAGGGAATTATTATATGTGTGTACCTACGTAATAAGCGACAATGGATAATGGGATGTGCAGCTCGGCAAAAAATCTAACTAGAATTATTATTTAAATTGCTCTATTGTTGTTTCAAATTCTCGGGGCACCGCGATCGAGATTCGAACAAGGTACGTACCTATATGTGAACATAGTTTTTCAAGAAGTATACCTTCGAACGTACAAAAATCAACTTCTAAACAATAATTTCCATTGTCCTGATATCTTAATCTTTTTTTGTAAAATTGGATCCGTATTGTTGGTCGTGGAAAATTTGAAAGGTTTTCGTTTCTCTATAGAACCATAACAATATTATTAAGTAATTGGGTTTTATGAAGCCAAAAAAATATTCATGAATTACAAAGAAACCTCTAAGCAAAGTATTGTATTCTGTTGAAGTTTCTTTTCAGTGAAGTTGCATAAATGTTTCTGTAATGCTCATTTCTGTAGCTTTCTGATATTGACTAGTATAACATTGCGAAATTAATATTAAAGCGATCATGTTGGAATTTTGAAATGATATAACAGAAAGCTGTTAACAAATTTGATTTATATGACTTCCTGTAGTTTGATCTTCTGATCATATTTTATCTCGGTAGGAACTTCATGAGATTCAACTGATCTTTTTATTGAAATTCGATCTCCTCAACAACTCGAGTATCAATTTACATGGGCTTCTGAAATTTCATACAGTTTCCAGACCATGAAATGGATGGTCCTTTTCGGTATGTTTGAGGTGCATTCAAAATTGATTTTTGAAATTCAATATACATAAAAAACAATATTCCAGTAACATAGCAATGAGTTTTTATTGTTGAGCTACTTATGCAATTTTAGGTTCACGATTTCTTCCGATGTTTCGAAGTGATTTTGTTTTTATGATATTGGATATGATGAAAAAAGCATAAATATGGTTGATAATCTCAACATTTCTTTTAAATAATGCTTTACATTTCGCACAAAACAAAATACTAATGATCACAATTTGTACCACTAAAAAAAAACTACAGGTGTTTTCCGATTAGGAGTAGATAGATTATCATTTACTTGCTGGTATTTTCGTACGACGGCATATTAGGGTCACTGTAAAAATAAAAAATTTCTCCATTGTCAAATTATAATCTGTCAATGGAGATATATTTCATTTTTGCAGTGACCCTTATACTCCGTCGTATTCAACATTTCTCTGCTCTTTCATTTTCTATATCAGAATTCATTCTGAACCAAGAAAAATATCCATCACGTCGCCAATAAATTCTTACAGGGATTTAGCAAATGGTTCGTTATTTAACCAATAACTTTTATATGTGGAGAACCAAAAAAGATTATGTATTCCATATTGTCTCCTTGAATTGCAGTCATCTTAGCGACTATAGATGAGAAGTAGACTTTTCGATGGGATTAAAATCAGGAGAGTTTGCTCACCAACTGGAAATCCTCTACTAAATGTCGTTGTGATTTGTGTTCTAGAGATATCATGGGAAGTTTCGGCGCGTGATATCGAACGCTACAATAAGTGGCGACTTCAAGAATTAATTACTCGAACAATGTTCATAATTATCGTCCGTGATACGATGTTGTTCCCGCTCTATCTGCACCGTAGGAAGTTCTCTGGTATCTATTAGTTGGTTCAACATTTGTACTTACTACCTATTCAATTGATTGCATCTCGCAGCGTCTTCCAGCATCATAGTGACAGGCAATAAGTATCCATATTATCACTCGAATCTTCTTTGTATGCGGTTCTGCTCCGACTGATGGTACGTTGATTTTAATAGATTGGTAGGTTTATCGAATTGAACCTTATTAACCCTACCAATTCATGATACCAACTCATATTTTCTACAATCGCAATGTTCTTTTCTTCAACATAGAATTATTGTGTGTATCACTTTCTACTGATTAGCTGTTGGCGCTCTCGTGAAACCAAATATTATGAAACTCCAAACCAAAATTTTTGTGGTGAACATTGCAAAATGGAGTTCAATGTTGATGGTCCATTTATCCTTATGTTCTTCTTGATGCATTGGTTGAACTTGACACCCACAAATATCTCTACCATAGCCTACTTTTTTTAATTGAATATCCTTTCATCATATGAAGTATTAATTTAATTTTTATGTAGTACCTATTTATGATGTCAACAGAATCTATCGAGAGAAGAGACTCCTCTGTTCAATACCATATAATTCATTCCATACAATAATGTTATCAAAACACCGATATTCTTAAATTCGTTAGTTTTTCTACAATGGATGTTTCCTTCAGATTGAGTTGATATCTACATTATACTTTTAGATATTCATTACCCGATAACCGGTTTTGTTTCAAAACAATTGATGTGATTTCCAAAACTGATATTTTTAATCTTCTTCACACCAATACAGATCTGATTGAGACATAAACCCATAAATTTCGTTGGATATTCCGGTATTTATATATTAGCAGCCAGCTTAGTCCGAAGGTACAACTGGATATAGTCAACAGAGTATTTATTCGTCTATTGTCTGAGAATTCACCTAAAATGGTGCAGCGTTTAAAAAAAAGCTACACAGGCATTTCAATGACGCTGGTGATAAAAACGTCATCGGTCTTCGAATCGAGTTCAGACCACAAACAGGGTATAAGGCCTGCGCGACCATATGGCATGTCTCACAATGATGGAATAAGGAATGAAACCATGAATTCTTGAATTGTATTGAATGAATGTGCAATTATTTACCTTGGATGCAATCGTATTTCGAATTCAATCTCGGGCTGGATTTACATAAGGGGCGCAATTATTGCTGGAAACAAAAGCAACACGGTGAAATTTTTAACGCGATATTACTCTGACTACTTGATTCTCCTTGATGATCGTGTTCTGATAAAATCATCCGAATGTATCTCGTGAAAAATCTATTCGATAAAGACTTTCTTGTGTATCTTAAGCTCTCAATTAGGTGCACCTATAGAATATGACCTTGCACATCGTATCAAGGTTTTTTTTTTCGAACTCAAAATTGTATGCAAAGATCAAAGTCAATTGGATGTGAAAACTTGAGTGTTTTTATTGGTATGGAGTCGAAAAACGAGAGTCGTTTTTGGCTAATCACGTCACCGTAATTATAAAACCATGGTCAATCACAAAACGAAACTAGAATGCTTGCCTATGTAGAATCTGAGTTTTATAATTGATATATTTCGAATTCATTTATTTCAAGGCGTTTTAAGCTCGTTTCAATAGTTTACATATATTCAGTTCAATCTGAAATTTCAAATTCTAGTTCTTAGTTCTGCGCCATGAGGGCCCGTGTCACATCCCCATCCTTCTACCCCACCCCTCCTTTCTCTCTTCTACTGCCCCCCTGGTGCCTCTTTTCCTTTTTGGGCCGCCCCCCCCCCCCCCCAATTGAGGCAAGCAATCGATATTCTTCTTTATGGTTGACCATACATTTTACCAAAAAGTATACTACCGATGATGAAATTAGTCAAATTCGATGCATATTATTTTCACGACTTTCAGGACTTGCTTAGTAAAAAAATTTGAAACTTGATATACTTACCGGATTTTACACTCTATTTTCGGTGTACCTTCATCTAATTTTTAGTTACACATAATACAAAAACAAATTTAGAAATGATGTACCATTTGTCTTCCCGCAGAAAATTTCGAGGCATAGGGTCAACAATCACAGCAGGCGTTGATGACGGTACTTTCATTCGGATTGAGAGTGAAACTACTGAAACGTAGACTTATATGATGCTCAAAAGGTGAGATTAATTTGGTGTAAAAGAAAGTTTTTCTTGAAATCAATTACCCTAACACCAAACTGATATTTTTGCACTCGACGCGCGTGTCGCTAACAAGCTTAGCATCTTCAGGATCAATTTTCTTCCCCTGAACATGCTAACCTTGTTAGCGAAACGCGCGTCGAGTGCAAAACTATCAGTTTGTTATCAGGGTAATTGATCTCTAGGAAAAGTTTTCATATAATGATGTCAACTAATACTGACGTCGATCTCACAATGCAATTTTGAAATTTCGAATACTGTGAAGAATAAGGTTTGAATTCAATTCGAACAAATAGTTTTGTGTGAGCTATGAGCCGTAAGTATTTCATTCCAATAATGCATGAGGCCCTCATCATGAGGGCCATATGTTTCCCCAAAAAATGTGCTAAAAGTCTGCATATTTTCCGAGAAAAGTTCAGTTATTTTTCGTAGTTTTTTTTTGGATTTGAACCTACCACAATCTGACAAAAAAATCAAGAATTAATATTGGAATATAAACAATAGTAGAAGGGCAGAAGCATTTGTAGTTTTGACAGTTTCCTGCAATGTATGTGTGTGTGTGTGTGTGTGTGAACGAGACAAGAGTGGAAAAGGTTACAATAATTAGAGTATTTGCTTACGACGGAATATCAACTATTCAATTGAACCACCTTGTCCTATCGACTAGGTTTTTCCGCGAACAAAGCCGGAAGTCGCCTGCGGGCTAGAATGATTGAAAATAGAGTTAATCAGTCGTATAATCAATAGTCCGTTGCGACCAAATCTATAATTTCGAGCTGATCGGCTGTGATTGCCGGCTGGCTTAACTTTGCATCCCATAATCCGACATTCGTTTACCATATCTTCACACAAGCGTGCTCTTCCTATTCGACCTCGTTTTTGTGATATGTGCATTCGACCTTCGATAATGTACCTTATTGTTTCCAGATGTACCTGCAACGAGGGTTACACGGGCCAGAATTGCGAGAGCGAATACATCCCGTGCGATCCCAGTCCGTGCCTGAACGGCGGCCAATGCCGGCAAAGGGACAAGCACACCTACACCTGCGACTGTCCGTCCGGTAAGTTCGATATTCTTTTGTTTCTTTGTGCTATCTGAGATGTCCAAGAATCCCGGTGTTGCAATTGATGCGATATTGTTTGAAATTTCATGGCGACAGTTCGACGGATCATGTAGTTTTCTCTATTTCACCGCTAGATGGCACCAATTGTGAGACACAGAAAATGTGAGTTCCACTTCCATGTGAACTGGAGTCCTCCCATTGTTCCGCAGGGGATTACATGTGATTTAAATCAATGAAAGTATACACATTATCATCATCTCAATGATTCTGAAGCATAATGGAATTCTAATTGATATTGATTTATTCTTTTTCGAAGAGTTAACTATTTATATTTCGCTTCGTGGTAAAGTTTTGTTATCATGTATCACCATCTTTCAAAAATATTCTCACAAAACTTGCATTCCTATGTGCACTAATGGAATAGGAAGCAAAGCGTATTGGCAGAAGTTTGGGCCTTTCATTTATGGGAAGACCGGCATATTTAATCTTTGTTGTACTATAAAAGCAGTGATGCACTCGTCACACTCACACCTTCCACCTGCTTCTATCTATTTTTTTCATATATATAGATGAATTCTGTAACTCTTTCCAATGTCAGCGCCATCTGAGTTAATTTAATGGAAAACAACATGAAGCCTTTTATCGTAGAAGGCGTATGTCACTAATTTTACCACAAACTTTCTCAGGTGTAAAGCACAGTTTATGTGGGCACGATTTTTGAAAAGGAATCGCGATTGAAACTAGATGGGAATTCAACACTGGAATATCATTGGCCATTTTTTAGTAAAATCCTTTGTTATTCGGACGAATTTTGTGAATTTCGAACCTACATGAATCCAGCTTTAGTCCCAACATAAGGGTTTTGGTATTAGTCCAAGAAGAATATTTATTATAACCCTGGTGAGATTACTGATTCGATATTGTTTTGTCAAAACCTCTGTACACAATTTATTAGATTGATGGGGTTTCAAAAGGGGAGCCCAAGCGGGGATTTCGGGATTTACTAAAGCGCGGCAGATTAATATACAGGGGGAAACCTAACACTTTTCATTTGCATGCTTCGCTTACATCGAACATCCAACGTTTTGAAATTTCAAAAATTTAATTGCTTATAATTATTTTCTTATAAATACAAGTACTCCACTAAAAAAACACTTTTCATTTGCATGCTTCTCCTGAGCTTTTCCATTAATTAAGTTCAATGATTTAAAAAAATAAAAAAAAATTCAAATTGACAAAATCCCTCCAGATAATCGTCAGATTATGAGACTGCAACGTCTAGGGCGTAAAGATGAACCATATATATATCTTAACCCGACGCGGTTGTGTATTTCAAAATGACGAATTTTTTTTCACATTTTCATAACGCCGCGAGTCTGCGTCACATCGAAACCGTCAGATTATAATACAAGAGTTTTTTTCAGTTTCGCAACATCCCCTCAGAAAATCTGACGCGCTCGAGGAATCTTTATTTTTTTTTATTTTCAACTCTTACGTACGACCACCCCCACCATTGAAACAATCAGATTAACATACGTACATTTTTAAAAATATATAGGACATATATGATATCAATATCTGACGCGCTCGATTATGTCCATGCAACAGTTTTTTTTACATTTTTGAAAGTCTATAGCCGCTCCCTCCACCGATGAAAAGGTATATACCGAGGTATATACATTACATAACATTTTTTCTTTTTATCATCCAAGCTTCGCAACCCAATAGGTCTCTATGACGCTCGAGTAAATCCCGATTTAGCATCGTAGGCTCTCCTACTATTACAGAAAATTCGGTAAATATAAGAATCGTATTCCGTCATCTTTTGATGTTTGAATTATGATTCATTTGAATTCTACTAGGCGCCATCTGTGAATATATTTTAGGAATGTGAACTTCTCCTAGTTTCTATTATCAATCGAGTCGTAGGTCTAGCGCTTTTGACGAATTCCTCAACATTGTAACGGTTTCCAAGTTATTCCTCCAGGATTTCTATGCATCTTGCGTTCGTGCTTTCTTCGTCGATCATCGCCCGCGCATCTCGAATCTCGTAGAAAATTTCAATCCGCACGCTCCAGCGGTGCGCGTTAAAGGTTAAACGAACGATTTTTGGGGAGATTTCGATTAGTAGGGAAACCGGTCGCCGCTCGTATTTACCGGACCGTGTATCAGCGTGGGTCGGTTTTAATGGACGAGTCTGCGTTTCGTCATATCGGATTCGGTAGAAGGTACGAAGGTGAATGATGCCGGAGCCGATACTATTTCCTTCGATATCCAATAATTTTTTGAGTTCGTTCACCGCCGTGATGGCACAAAGAGCTGTTTTCTGGTGTTTATTTGATTCGAAGATGTATTCAATAGTCGTGACGTCACTAACAACAACAGTCGCCAGAATGCAAGAGTTGAATCAGTTCGTGTCAAATGTGAAATACAGAAAAAAGAATGATCAATCGATCATATGGCTGTGATAAAACTATTTCAAATTGAACACATATTCCAAACGAACGTCGAAATAGAAAAAAAAAATTGTGACAGACGCCTACTACTACTAGGATATTTTCCAATGACCTTACATTATTATAGTTCAGATGGCGCTTGCAAGGAAAAAATTCACAAAATTTGAGCCAAATTTGCCGGGATTTGAATAGTAGGCTGGCTATATTTTTACTTTTGGAAGCTGACCGATTGGCAGAATTAGGAGTTACTGTCAAACTCCTCATACTTGCGTTGCTTCCATTTGATTTCGTTATTTATAAATGAATATGACATTAGGTTTTATCGTTTTTCGATTGATCGTTTCAATATGAACTTCCAATTTTGCAAGTGAAGGCTAGCTTTTTTGAGAAAAAATAGATCGAAAAAGGTTCAAAAGGGACGGATAATATGTGTTTCACTGGTTTTATAATACAAAAATAGATACTCCTCACTTTGAAGGGAGATAACTTAGAACCGAGTGCCACCATTTGCCTTCCCATTTGTATTCTACACATCGAAATAGTGGTTTTCATCAGAGTATTTTTTCAAATAACGATTCATAATAAAAAACTCACCTAGAAACGATATGCAAATCGTCAACCACCAAAAACGAAAAAATTCAAAATCCATTATTGACATATTCCTGTTATGTTTTATATTCATTACGTGAATGATGTTATGTATACTTATAAATTTATATATTCGGTACTGCACATAAATGGAAACTCATATCTGAAGCTCCAGACTAAATAATGAAACTATTCAAAACAACGATAAGGAATAAGAAAACTCACATTTAGCTAGAACTGAAACCCATCTTGAAAAAAAATTAATCAACTTCAAATAATATTATTTTGTAATGGCTGACAATTGACTTCATCAAGATGTCTGAGTTTCTCTGAATCTTAGACATCATCTAACTATGGAATTGAGGGGGGACAGTGATCTGTAAAAAAATCGCCGAAAATTTCTAAACAATATCGCATCAGTTCCAAAAATCAAGGTTTTCAGACATCTCCGGTGGTACCAATGAATTTGCTCTCACACTTCGAAAACTTGCCGCCACACTAAAATTTAATCCACTATAATATTCGTTAGATCCTGAAGAAAGTGGTAATGATCGCCACATCATTGGCATTAAAACTGTAAACACTCAGTACCGTGTCCCAATTGCCTAATTGTTGTCAGTGAGCCCATATAAAATGTCACGTGGGCGTAATATATAATAATCACCATCGAAATTCAAATCAAATATAGGTAACCCAGAATCGTTGAGAGTCTCTCTCCAGATATCCATCATCACAGATAATAAAACAATGAACTTGAATACTCAATATATTCCCCGAGATACTCCCCATTGATGTGATATATTCTGGGTGACACTTCTAAACGTTTAGTTCATCATAACACTTCATGAATTGTACAGAATGACGGATCATGGGATATATAACACTGTTATTTATTAAGATGAATCAATATTCATGTCGTGACATGATTACGAATTGATTTAGATGAGTTGACTGAAGAATGATATGACGATAAATTCGTGACTGCATGTCGTACGTTTAGCGGGTGAAATTCCACCATAAACTATATAATAATAATAATTTTTTTATTTTTTGCGGGTATGAAACTTTATTAGAATTTAAGGTTTATTGAATTCAATCGCCATTTCAATCGCCATTTCAGTCAGTAAAATTTTCCAAATGAGTCAGTAACTACGTGAAATTTTGCCAGTATTGATATATTCTGAATAACCTTTTTTTGCTTCAGCATTTTTTTTGCTACGATTTGAATGACGCAAGTTAACTCTGGAGATGCGCATGTGCAAGCGTTTTTATTTTGGCTATACACTTCTGTTAATAGTAAAATAACTAATGAGGACACGATGTTCCAGGGAAAATATAATAATCAGAGTTGAGCAACCTCAATATTCAAAACTAGATGTTCACAGGAACGTCGAAAAAAGTGTCGATTGATGAAGCCTCAATTCTGACATTTATTTATATTGGTGACAATTGTAGACCCCGTACTTGATTATTCTGAGAAAACCGCGTTCTTGGTAATTTGTCGTTGAATGTAATATTTTTAATATTATGTTTGGAACAAAACAGAGATTTATTAATTTTAATCGAAATATGATGGTTGTAAATAAAATAGTATACGAACCCCGGTAGGAAGTTTCATTCCTGTCTCGAGATCATAGCTAACCTCGACGCTTTGCGTCTCGGTTAACTAACTGATCTCACGACAGAAATGAATCATTTCCCACCTCAAAGTGTAATATACTATTTCACAGTGTTGCATACCTGAGCTCTTTTCAGTTTGCCATCATCGACAGGGATCAGTTGAATGGCTTTATGTACGTCATCACATTTCAAAAATGTTACACCTATCAGCATATCGCTTCGAGTGGTAAAAGAATCGAAAGAAACACGAGAATCGTATGCAAGCAGAATGAATGAGAATGAAAGGCTTATGACCACTGACGACATCTTTTCTTCTGTACGTTTCTCGGAGCCTGCATAACAACGTATGTCGAATGCACGCATATGTCATATTTCAATCCGGATGAATGAGCATATTGTTGTGCACTCTGTTGCATCAAGGAGCGCCTGTTCTCGTGTTCCTTGTGTACGCCACGAAGAAAGAGTATGAATCTGCATTGTGGACGTCATTTTCCACGGTACCTCTACATTCCTCTACTTTATTACTCGCCATTAGAAATTTAGTACGCGACGGATGATGATGCATTGAGGAAGCGAATAGGTTTCTGTTTCGTTATTGATGAGTACCAACTGAACAATACTGTTGTAGTTGCACGTTGTGTGGCGAGGTAACATGATCATCTGGAAAAGTTCATCGAGCAGTTGTGTAATATTTATGATTTCGGGTTATTCCGGGTTTGGGATCGGTACTCGATATGTTATAATGACGAATGATAACTATGACCCTATTGCATTTATTAATGAATGGGAAATCTGAAGCGGTAGTTAGTCAATCAATAAACTCCTTCACATCTTCACAAGTCTTCAATGGGGTTCTGAGAGCTAGTTTCCGAAGATATCTTCAAACCCTAAATTTCATGAACAATACACTTCAGGATATATATGAGGGAACTTCCTCAACTTTCTTACAACTCTTCTTCGGATAAAAAATCCTGGAATCCACCTGTCTTGACTTTTCTCTATACCTTGAAAAATATGCAGTGACAAATAACTCAAATGGCGTCGACGGTCTGTTTCAAAATCAACAGTTTTATCGACGATCCGTTGATAAGAACGAATTAACTACAAAGGATCTTGTGTTCCTTGATATTCTTCCTAACATTTGATTGATATCAGTTAAGAGTAGATTATATAACAAGATATAAATTAACTTCTCAACAAGCAGACAACCATATGACCTTCAGTCAACTTGAACAAATCCCAATATAGTTTGATTTGTTTCTGCGGAATGATCAATCTTCTACAAGTTTTCAATGATTCCTCTAATTCCTGTATCGCTACTTTTCGGGTTTGAAGGCCGTCATTTTTTGGTATTTCCTCTTGACGTTTCGCTGGCGAGAGTGGCTACCTTCTTCAGAGGTTCATATGTCTTGAGTTAGACTCCGATGACTTACTCAAGCTCCAGATAATCGTCAGGAAGAAATTCTAAAAAACGACGGCCCTCAAACCCGAAAAAAGTAGTGATACTGAAAACCTCGGCCGCGAAAGCCTCCAATTTCTTTTCGAGAAAAAATATGTTTTTATATGTGGTTGAGACGTTGGTGTCAACAAAACAATCGTGAGCATTCACCGTTTCCTGTTGTTGAGGTATAATTATCATGTTTTCACTTGATTTGTAATAAAAATATGTTTTTCATCAACATATCGTTAGGTCCCATTCTTTTTTTTCACTAAACTAATGACCTCACCAAGCCTAATATTTCTGGAAAGTTCACCTCATTTGCAGATGACACAACCATACTTTGGAATAATAAAAACACCTAAAATAATCTCTGCTGACTTGAAAAAAGTTGAAGATTGGTGTGATTCAAACATCCTATCTTTCAACTTAACTAAAACAAATTTAATATCGTTTAGATGCTCGATCAACGAACTTTATTTTGAAGACAGATCATTGGAATCTAAAAATAGCATTAAATTTCTAGGAGTGTTCATTGATCAGAATTTAAAATTTGTGGATCATGTCAAACAACTCACTAGCAAAGTCTCCTCTGGCTGTTATGCGGTTAGAGTAATTTGAAATGAATTGGGATTCGGCACTGCAAAGATGGCTTACTATGCACTCATAGATTCCCACTTACGCTACGGAATACCGTTTTGGGGAGCATGCAGCCCAACTTTATTCAATAGTCTTCTACAGAAAAGGGCAATAAGGTATATGGGAAACCTTAAACCAAGAGAGTCCTGTAGAACCTTCTTCAAAAACCACAATATCCTAACGGCATTATTCATACTGGAATCTGTGTGTTCAATAAATAAGCATATATTAAACTTCGCCACATCCTCTTCCCATTATAACACCCGGAACAGCAGACACACTCTGCAACTCACAGTGCCAACTAAAAACATCACCAGAGACTCCATATTTTACAATGGAGGAAAAATGTACAATCATTTGCCTCTGTACATAAGATCTGCCAATATAAATGAGTTCCAATTCAGGAGGTTAGTCAAACAATTTCTATCTGATAGACCCTATTATACTTTGAATGAATTTTTTGACGATAATTTTTAACTGATTGACTAGCTCATGTTTTTTCATCTTTTAAGAAGCTTTTAAGTTTTACTTTCTATGTCTATTCTTATATGAACTTGACTTCCACTCTTTTATATATACATACTTTTTATAACCCTCATTTTACCATGTTTTTTATGTATTTTTATAGTTTTATTTTTGTTCTCTTTTGGTATATATCGCATTTTTTTAAGTAAGTATTTAATACCCAAGCTTTGTCAACAAGATTATGTCTTATGATAAAGCATATTATTATTATTATTATCGATTCATGTTTTGGTTTCAGATTTGTTTTGTGTGAAATGGATACACCAAGATTTTCTCAGTGACTTCATCATTTAGGGTGTTGGTTGTTAGATTAGGTCGTCAAATATCATCATTCGCAATCGATATGGCTATGCTGTGATTTCTGTTACGATAAGAGAAAAGATGAAACAGAATAATCAATCTAGCGTTGTCGTTTTCGATGATTGAAGGGTTAATATGGTGTCTTTCTACTAGAATACCTTTGTTGAGTTCCTTTCCGAAACCCGAGTACAAAATCGAATGAGGCAATCAAAATCAAATCCAACAAAATGGTCCAAAATAAACTTCCCTGGAAAAATTCTGATTCGATCTCACCGGTAGGAAATTGCATAAATAACAGAAAGATTCAAATGTGAAATGAGTGAATCGAATATCTTATCACTGTTGTTATTTCGATTGAAATGAGCCTACTTATTTTTTATGAGCGTGAGAGCAGGTTCGAAAGTATGCGGAGACTAAATACGAATGAGAACTTGAATGGCATATCTCACAGCCTCTCGGAATCGAATTAAATCGAATAGCAGAATAAATGATTACTCAATGATCGAAGAACGAATGATATTATTGGGTTCAGCTTATTATAATTCCACTAATGGAGATTATAAGTTGGAAGTTGTTAGTGAATGAATTTATCTTTACAAATATTCATGTTGATTATTCAATAAATATTCATGAAACCAGAGTTGAACGCAATTTGAATCCAAATCATTTTCGAGAATCACATCAGTTGGCACTGATACTGATGTAATGGATAATAAAATTATTTTCAGAAAAATGCTGGAGGACATATTTATATTTCATTCTCAGATAATTTCCTCATTTGTATTTTGTTGGAAACCTTTTTATTCTTGAAATAGATTATATGAAAACAATGGGAATGATGAAAATATTTTTTCATCATTTGTTTTTCAAAACGATATGTTCATGTTTTTAATTTCATAGCTTCTGCTACTAGCACATCCACTAGCATCTATGAGTTGAATTCAATACATGGACAAACTCAACAACATGGCAACATATGTACACATATTCAAAGATAGTATCTCTGTGAATATAAGATATGCTGTAACGATTTACATTATACAATACACACCATGCTAGTTCAGTATCAAGCTATGACATCGGAACTATCTATGCAAAGTAACTTTACGAATCACGTTTCTTCATTGACTGAGGATTATGCAAAAATTGATCACTTTCTGAATTTTGAATTTTTTCTTCTCTACAACAAAAAACTTTCTGAAGGAAGTTGCACCATCAAAACTTCATACTCTCAAATATGAGAAATCTAATGTTTTGTGATTAGCAAAGCTATCTCTCATCTCATCAATTATGGTACGTTGATTACTTCTTGTCTAGGCAATAAAAGTGGCCACTTCCAATTCTGATCTGATTTATTATTCCAAAGAATTACATTTCACGTTTGGAGAAAAATTAGCATGTATAAGTCGGAGATTTTTTTTTCCGCAATCAATCGAAGATATTGAAATTCCTCACAAGATTTTTGAAGGAAAAGTACACCATTCCACGAATCCAGTGGTTTTTAGGCAACTGGGAACAACTGTTAGAAAAAGTTCATCACTGTACTGTAGGAACATATTATTTCATAAGGAGTTAACTGGAACTGTTACTTCTTTACAACAATGATGTGTTGTGTAGTATCTCGATGATAGGAATTACGATCAGTAATATTTTCTCACAGGGAAGCCATGTGAGATCGATCGCTGAAGGTGTTTCCCAGAAGTTTGGTTTTTTATTTCGTGCGAAGAAATACTTTACTTCTCGTCAGCTTATAATGATCTATCAGTATCTACACGGATGACCCGAAGAGTACATAATTTCCACCCATTTGTTGTGAACTTGGAGACCTATCGAACCTCTCTTGCTCAGGGATCTTTATTCAATAGAACAGCTGAACTTTGTAATTTCTTGCCAAGGAAAATTTTAAGTTAATGTAAATTCGTATATCCTGTCCCTTGATTCACGCGGTCTTCTTTGAATATGACAGGGCTCCCCATTTATATATATATATATATATATATATATATATATATATATATATATATATATATATATATATATATATATATAGGTAGTTTAGAGGTTAGTGCGTCATAAACAGTGTCGCACATAAAGTTCGCGACATATGGAAGTTTTTTTTATTAATAGATATAATGAAAATTTGACTTGGCACGATTCAAATTTCATAATTTTGATGAATACGAGACTTCAATGTCATATCTTGCCCAGAAAATACTCGCATTGGCCTGTTACCAGAAAAAGAAATATGATATTTCGGGTTAGTTTGTAACTGAATTATTGGTCAGAAAAATAATCAAACTGGATAAAAAATCTATTAAAAAGAGAAATACGAGTGTAATTAGAATGAAAAGGAATTCGTTTATTCGATTACTGACATATTAACGTCGATACATGAAAAAACCGAATCAGTTTAACAATGAAATGAAAAAACTTGATGAACTTTGCAACAACAAAGACGAATTTCTGGAGGTGTATTCATTTCTTTTTCTGGTAACAGGCCAATGCGGGTATTTTCTGGGCAAGACATTGAAGTCTCGTATTCATTAAAATTATGAAATTTGAATCATGTTTCGTTCGAATCGATAGAGCGAAAGATTCGAAAAATTAAAAAAATTGGAAAAAAGTCGAAGTGACGGTAAAGAGTCCAAATTTCGAGCAAAGGTATAGAATTGGAAACTGAGCACTTTTTCTCTTCGTCATTTTTCGAAATTTCCAAAAAAAACTGATTTTTTGAGGATTTTCGAAAAAAATGTCAAATTTGACAGGTTTAGAGTATCACATGACAAAAGGAAAGAGGCTGTTTTTTACTAATTTTTCAAGCACAAACTAACTGCCAAGCCAAATTTTCATTATATCTATTAATAAAAAAAACTTCCATATGTCGCGAACTTTATGTGTGACACTGTATATAAATTGCCATCTTCAGGGTCATCTAGAGAAATGCTACTCGAAGTATTTTATTTTTTGGTGGAGGCGCTCCTATAATCAGCTTATCTCGCACATCATCGCAAAACGGTGCAAAATCAACTATGCGCGATATGTGTGTCGTTTCCGCGAACACAAGTTGTGAGAAAACGCCCAACAAGTCACCAGCCGTCCGTCCTTTCGCTAACGGTTATCGAAGACGATCTCGAAAGAAATAACTACGCGACACGAACTACTTGTGGAAATGAATAATGAGAAAAATTACGAACATCATGTGCTCTGCCCCGTCCGACGAACGGTATATACAGGACAGTCGTCGGGGAACAAAACAAACAAACTAAGTTAGAAACTTTTGAATCTCTTCATAGTAGTATAGATAGAGTCCAAAAAAATGAGAATGGGATGAAGCGAAATAACCTGTTGTAATCAGCTGTCAAGACAGAGCAGGCCAAAGTTGACCCAAAAACATCCAGAAAACGTACATCATACGCCTTTTACAAACTAGACTAAAAAGAGAAGAAAATGATTAAGATGTTGTCAGATATACTTTTGTTTAGCAAATTCCTCTCCGGGGCATTTTTGGTTGGTGATTTAATATAAAATCTTCTAATTCCTGATTATTTCGGAAGTGGAAAGTTGGCTCATTGAGAAAATATAAACATGTTGACGTAGGAAACTGTTTCCTAGAATCAAAATTCTTGAATTAAAATAAATAAATAAATGAAATGAATAAATTTATTGATTCCTTTGAGATCACAAGGTGACATAGGAAACGTCAGTAAGAAATTGAAAAATTCGTGGTTGAAAAATCCACTTGTAAAATACTTATTCATACACACTCATATCACAGTTCATATATCAATAAACCATCGAAATCATTCAATCAATTTTCGAAAGATGCGGTGGAATGCTTTGGTAATCTGATGGTTTCCTGTTGTCTGGTATGATAAGTATGAAAATCAAGAGTTACGTTGATATATATGAATCCTCTTCATGAATAATATAATGCACTTGTAAACATATTTACAGGAAAGACACATGAGATTCTATTATCAATGAAAAACTGTTTACATGATTCTCTATAACCAAGATTGAACATCAAACGAATAACTCTTTTTTGAGAAACAGAAATTCTTTTAATATCAGAATAGCGGCCCCAGATTGCTATATTACTAGATATGTGAGAATATATAATGGCATAGTACACGTTTATCAGTTGAGATATATTAAGAACAGATTTCAATTGTCATATGGCATAGTACCCAGTGTTGAATTTTCTTGCTCACGTGGTTGATGCTGGATTGAAATGACATCAATAGACATACCAAGATATTTAGTATTTTCTGACGCTTCGATGAGTTCACTGTTCACTTCAACTTAAAGGTTGTTGATTTTTCTTTGATTTCTATGATGAAATTGCATCAGAACAGTATTGTGTGAATTGACAATCAAGAAGTTTCTACTACACCAACTTATGAATTCTTGAGATAATCGATTGAGTTTGTCCTGGAGCACCTCAGTGTTGTATCATCTGCATATAAAACTATAGAATCTCTACTTACATTATTTGGCATGTCATTGATGTACAGCAGAAAAATTAGCGGGTCTAAAATCGATCCCTGAGGAACTCCTAAATCAACGTTATATGGTAAAGACTGTCGATCTTCTAGCCTCACATGTATTCTTCTAGGGGTGATATACGATTTCACCCACGAGAGAAAGGTGTCCCTGAAGCCAAATTAGTACAGTTTACTCAAAATGATATCAAAATCAATGATATCGAAAGCCTTGGAAAGGTCGAAAAAAGTGCCCCGACATGCTTCCTCTGGTCAGGTGCATCATAAACATACTTGAAGAAAGCACACGCCGCACTCTCAGTCGACCTTACATTACAATAAACACTGTGGGGCAAGAAAAAACACTGTTATGTGTCCTTTTGACGACTGGCCTAATCGAACGATCTGGTTTGGCGAAAGATGCGTGCTGCGAAAAGTAGACGACGGAGAGAACCTTCGAGATATCGACGCAACAATGTAGCGATGACTTTGATATAACGCCCCATAAAACAAAAGTATGCTGCACCTGGTACGCGGTGCTGCGAAAATAAATCAGATGGGATTAATTGCGTAGGTAGCGCGGAATTGTCTTCAACCGTATCGCCATCTGAGGACGTGTTTCGTTCGGAAAAATAAATAAAGTGTCGAGATGAAGAACGACGTAGAAACGGATTTGAATTTTATATCCGATATGTTTCGTGATAGACCAGGCGACAGGGACAGATTTTACCGTTTTTTACAGTCTGCTTTCTGAAGAGGAAATCATTTTCCATCTTTGGAGGAAATAATTTTTCATCTTTGGTCTGCACAAAAAATAGGTATTCGTGTAACAAGGAAAGAAAGTGGGAAGTCATTCATTCCTGTCGTGAGATCAGTAAGTTAACCGAGACGCAAAGCGTCGAGGTTAGCAATGATCTCGAGACAGGAATGAAACTTCCTACCGAGGTTCTTATACTATTCTATTTACAACTATCATATTTCGATTAATTAATGAATCTCTGTTTCGTTCTGAACATATATCTAAAATATTACATTCAACGACAAATTACCAAGAACGCGGTTTTCTCAGAATAATCAAGTAGATATATTGTTACCGTGACTACGGGGTATACAATTGTCACCAATATAAATGCCAGATAAAGTCAATAAATTACAGATAAAGTCTAGGAGGGATGAAATGAGGGCGAGAAGTGAGGGCAGGAAGTGAGGACGGGAAGTAGAGGTGTGCAATGTGACACTTTCCAACCTTCAATGACGTTGGTAATGACAGCATTACATATATGGTTGTAAATAAGGGCACTTTACCCTCATGTTGAACATATGATTTTCCTGATCCCTCTAGTAACAATACATTTTTAAATCATTTATTCAGGATCTAAAACTGAGACGTATGTACAGAATAGAATGCTCCTGAAACTTCGATGATGAGGAGAATCCATAAAATAAAGGAAAAAGAATCAAAAAGAAGAAAAAAGCTGTCGGCGCCGTAATTCGAACCAAAACCTACAAGCCTATCAAGAACAGTGAGCGGTGCAACAACCCGTTGCGCTACCGGGACTCACAGGCAACTTCTGTCAATCATGAACATAGCATATTGCTCTAGCTCTATAACAGTATTTGCCGTTTAACTTCCATTTTCTTTATGTTTACTGCTTGAAAATGTCTTCCCTTCTTCACTGATTTCTACCATTTTGCAAAATACACGGTTGAATTCATACTTACATAATAGAATATTAGTTTAGGTCGTCAATATCGTATAAGTTATTTCATTGATGAGGTACCATTGCGTCACTGTTGCATTTTCCCCCTAGGGAGGGAAAGTACAACTTTGCTTCCTACAATTAAGCAAGGATATTTATATTTAGATTGAGGGAGGCGGAAAAATCATTTCAATATCTTCAAAATATATGATTTGAACGCTAAGTTCCCCATTGGAAAACTAGGAGAGAACTTTTTCAAAGATGAGCTTCCATATTTCAATGATATGTCGATGAATGATATACACGTACCTTTCAACAAGGAATGTTTAGAAAATTTTCGATTCTCGCTCTTTCATTTTCAAGACGTCACATTGATTGATATCCATGATTCTATAACAATCTGGCTACAGTGTACTTCAAGATTTAACCACGCCTATGATGACGTGCAACATTTTTTAAACTGTATCAGCTATAGTTCCAGAAAGAGGAAATTGGACAGTACCGATCTTAATGTCTTACCGTTTCCGAGATAGCGATAGTGGGACCAGCTAGGAAAGGCCAGTCTAGTGAATTGTAAAAACAGAATGGCATAATGCTATAAGTTACTATCAAATCGCAGCATTGTTCTAAACATGATTCATGTTGTGTTAGTTGACCCCTTGAAATTGTGCTATTGGCTTGTAGTTGAAATGGCATCATAGGATCGATAATATTTTGAAGTTAATAACATCATGCGAATTTCCAAGCGAAGCAGAAGCTTGCGTCATATCTTAGAAACCAACCCACGGATTTAATAACATTATTAAACGATAGGTAGATGCATAAAACCGCTACACTTCCACTATTATAGTTTAATCGAATCCATAAAATTGAAATGAAAAATTTTATTGACGAAAATCAAATTCAAAGAAGCTCATTTCTCTGCGTCAAACGGTGGGAATAACAAATAATTGGCCCAAAAGAAGACAAATTCACGCCATGAAGAATGATATAAATGTTCGTAAATTGGCAACATTGATACAAAATTGTTCCTGGTGTCGTTAGAAATGTGTAATAAAGTTACATTTTCAATGGCTGGTACTCAGCGGGTTGGAGTTTCATTTGAATATTGATTAGGTAGAGTTAATGTAGTCAACGACTTCACCAATTAGGATAACGACGACGGGTAATGCCTGACAAAGTATGGAGTTTGGTCTTTTCTCGTCGCCTATACCGTTCATGAGACTTCGCTTGATCGGACTCACAGACTCAGGAATCTTTTTCATTCCATTTTCTTTCTGATAGAAGAAGATAACAAGACGTCTGAAGTTGAAAATCACCCTGTATCTTAATGAAAACACTACCAAACGTCCTGAAACAACGTAGAACGCGTATTTTCTAAATTGAATATTGATTCTCTAGACGATAGGTGAATGATCGTGTAAAAGGGATATTTGAAATAGGTCATTTTCAAAATGTGTACAACATTCAAATGAACATCAATATATATACACACTCGGTCGTATAAATCAGTAAAGAAAACGTTTAAGTCGCTGAATAGACTGCAAATAATTTAATTGCTTGAAGAAGCTACTGTGTAGCGAAACACATGTCGCGGTTTTGAGAAACTTATAATATTGACTACAGGAAACTGTATGAGTTTTTTTGGAAAGAGACCAGTCCTATTCAATTTTCAAGTTGTTGCTTGCTTCATGCCTAGCCTGAGATATTGAAAATTCATGAAATTGATTCATCCCATTGATGAACGAATTTATGAAGGCTTTAGCTTAATCCTAAACTAGTCATCAAGTTTGAGGAATACGTGATCACTCCAATAATATAGGAAATCCTTGATAGAAGCTTGAGCAGCCAAATCGATTTCAAAACTAGAACAACTTGATCAATTCATGAATGTTGTGTTGTATTTTTCACAACCATAGTTTTGAAAAATTTTGTGGCTCAATATATTCCTGGCCATGGAAGCTATTTCCTAGCGAAATAAGTAATGTGGTTTTGCAGGATTTATGTATCTAATCAAATGAAAATACAGATGTATATAGAATTTCAATAAGTTTTGAAATTGAAGGCATAAAAATAAAAAGTTGTATTTCATGAGATAGCTTAGAGTTTGCAACCAGTTACACGATATCTCATATCAATCAATCAATATCTCTGCAAATAAATCAAAAAACGAGTATCAAACTTTTCTATAACATCGTATTTAGGTATATTTGAAACGAAAAGAGCTTATAGACTGCCTGAAATATATTACTGACTTTTAGACTACGTAACATTGTCTTAACTCACCCGATCCTCTCACTTATAGTTTATGGATGGGTTTCTCATGCATAAATTCATATTTGAATTGGCCTGTGCGCTTTTCTATTCTAGTTTATTACCTATTGCCAGCGATGAACCTACAATTCTTCCCTTTCCAACACAGCTTCGAGCACAATCGAAAAAATCGAAACAATTTTGAAAACGAAATCGCAAACCCGTTCTGCTACTCGAGCTCATGAAATGGATCGCAATAAAACGTTGCATCAACATTTTTTCAAACAGGTACGAGTTTTACCGTTGTCCTCCTGGTAAATTACGCCAGAAGATCTGGAACAAGCGAGTTGCAGCATCGTTCACCAAATGTGTACCTTATGTCGTTACGAAGATGATACAAAAATAACAGATATCGGCGAACGCTCACGAAAACAATGTATCGTGTCATTATTTGTTGCATAAATAAATGCCGAGGCACATAATGGCATGCATTTGAACGGCCTCCTATTCGTACTTCCGCAAAAATAATTTTGTGGTCGCTATACAACTCGAGACCGGAGCTTTTCGTGAAAGAATCACTTTCATCTTGATAAGCGGTTCGTACGATATGTCGAATATTAAGGTAATCATAATGGAGACGACCGAGAGGCAAAAGCATCCCCATAAGGAAACATCTCAACTCGTAATCACGTAACTGGGTCAGATGAACAGTAATTTGAATGTTAAGCATAACACGAATGACTAGATCCACGTTCAGACGTTATTTATTTAAATTGGGCCTAATCGGACGGATCTCGGTTCTGTGTCGTGTGCTCCGTTCGATAAAGATGGTCATCGATACTGGGACTGAAATGTCAATTGCGACTGACCTATGTATACCACGTTTTTCAACTATAGTGCTTCAATAATGCATCAAAAATGAAATAATTTGGTGGACTGATCAAAACATTGTGGATAAGGGCGATTTATACCGGACTCCTTCGGCAAAATATATAATTTTCTGAGTGAATGTCATTTTGTGGTGGATCAATATTTGTTCCGTATTTTTCTGGGTTTGTAAATGTTAATCACGAAGATTGCCAATAAGAGATATTTCCATTTGAACAGGAAGTTTTGAGAACGGAAGCGGATTTAGTTTCCGAAACGTAGTTTTTATTATTTTTTTGATAAACTAAATTTGAGTTATAGAAGAAGTTGCTGACTAATTGTACTTGTTTTATCCAGAAAGAACTGTTTTTCAATAGACGCAGCAACTTTTCGGGGTAGATTAAAAATATAATTTTCATTTTATGGTAACGACATGGGAGTGAATTGGGGATTCAGCAATTGACGTCGTACTGTGATTCTCCAAATGCGTTTACTACCACGGAACAATACAAACACAAAAGTGAAAATTCGAAATCAAGGAAACTGCGATACTACACAAACTTTTGCAACTCGAAATCATTTCCGATTGAAGATACTGCAGGTAATGGTGGAACGGTTTATGATTGGTCCAAGTTTTGTTCTCTGCCTTTTGTGTTTTGAAAACATGGACTGAATGGAAAATTGTTGAGTTGAGTATATTTGTATTTCATTAAATTGAACAATAATAATATTTGTGGGTTTGTTTATCTAAATGATTTTCCGAAAAAAACTAAACTATTTTTATTAACAAGAAAAAATAAAATACAACTACTGCACTGGCTTATAATTCGCTTACAAAACACTTAAACTTCCCAACTGACTGAAACATCCAACATTCTTCACTAAAAACTTCGAAAAACTTCGACTCTCTACTAGAATTCTGCACTAATGAGTGCATCCAGAACTTCTGGCATTATTTCGATACGCCGATCGATCTAGGTAGAGATTTGCCTTTTTCATGATGCTCAGCGGCGGCGCTAGGGGATTTAATTCGATTTCTTGATAATAATAACGACACAACCACCAAGTTAGAAAAAAGAAGTAAAGCAAATGTATTTGAAGCAGAAAAAACCTCTTGAACTTGCCTAGCTCACAATGAATGCTAAAAAGCGATAAATTTTCTGAATATCATAAGTCAAAACATGAATAAAGGTTTAGTTATTGTTTCATATATAGCCGCAATGTTCTAAGCATGATTCACGGTGGATCTTATGACCCCCTCAAATTGGGTTATTGCCTTGTAGTCTATTAAAAAAACTGGGAACTGACCTCGATGCAACTATCGGCTTCGATAAATAGTTGCTTCACGCTGATTCTTCGAACTTTATTCGCCCAGTTGTAATGGCCGGTCCGTTTTAATTGCCAAGAAAATCACAATACATTATTAGCAGTAATATCTTTTCGATTAATGAACGGAAACAGTAAAAGAGAATCTCTGAGAGAGAGCTCGATCGTTCGGAGCGTTAATTTATCTTGGAACCCATCAGTTTTTCAGATGTTTGTTGCGCCGAAGGCGATGGGCAATTTCGTCTTGAGAAAATAGGAGATAAAACGAGAAGCGAAAGTCTCGGAGGCAAATGCACGAAATGACAAGGCTACGCGCTAGCTGTGGCGGGGTGAAGGAGGAATTAATAAAATGTTGGTTTATTCACATTTACGTCCCGCAGTGAACGGTTCCCGGGTTCAATTTGATGTGTGCTTTACGAGTACTGGTTTCGGGTCGATCCGACGTTATGTCGCATTGGACGAATTTATCGATGGTCCAATTAATTTATAAGTTGTGGAACGGCAAGGACAATAATCATTGACGAAATATGTTCAGGTCGATTTAAATTATGGTCTTGTTGGAATCGTGTATTCTTGGAATGGTCAATGTCGTGTGTCTGAAATAGTAATTCGAGTATTTTTCATTTCTGTAACTAGATCCTCCAACCAGTTGTCAATTGAAATTTTCTGGAAACACTCCTTGCGTGAATATAAGCATATCCTCAATATAACAGATTACAGTGTTAAACCGTTGTCGAAAGTTTTATTGTATCGTCAATTTCGTTTCTTTATTACCGGCCAAAAATGAATATTATGAAGGATTCAAAAGATTCTCCGAATACCTTCTTTTCAAATTTGAATATTGAATACATATAAGAATTAAAATATTTGAAATATTGTTCCATAAAGAAATATCATGGAAAAATGTCTCTCATTGATTAGTTTTTCAACACGGTTGCCGAGAAAATGCTATCGACAAGGTTTCAGTTAATCGGTTGATATTCTGAATATTCTGCTAGTAGACTTCAAGTTGTGATCAATATTTATGAAACAAATGAATTTGCAAGTTTTCATGATGTCAAATTTTTGTGACAGATTAACGGCGTGGCCAATCTTACATTACGGGATATTAACGCATAAATAAATAAAAAACTAATTGTTGATATTTTGAAATAGAATTGATACGACTTAGTTAACGTAGTTAACACATACCGAGAAATGCCGGTAGGAAGATATTTTTCTTCGATGGTTGAATAGTCATTTAATTTTCTGTACTAGGTCGAATTTCCCACATTTTGGTACCAAGACCGTGGCAACCAAGCAATATCTTGAAAATACTACTTTGTTACAAAATAAGTGAAAAAATGTCATATTCAGGCGGTTGGATAAAAATAGTATTTTTCATACCTACGAAATTTTGACACATTTGCTGAAAAATAAAATTACACCTCGTAGGTATATAATTCCTGATTTTGTTTTGCTTATCTTGGCTTACGCCTCGACAGTCAATCTTCACAGTTATCTGGGAAATATCAGGCTTTTTCTAATTGGTGAACAATATACTATTCTTATGCAGATATTGAGTAATAAAATTGCTAAGAGAAAAAATGTTATTTTTTTGTGTCGAGTAAGTGGAAAATCGTTTTTTGTTTAATCGTACGTCAGGCGTGGAAAATAAAAATTCTTGGAATATCAAATCAAAGTTGCCAATGGTTAATGTCATCAACTAGTTTACTAAAGAAAAGTTATTGCTTTCAGGGCCGGTGGCAGTGAAAGTAAAACTAACCATGGTAAAGGTGGAAAAACGTCAACTTTGATGTGCGATGTTAATTATGAAATATCATTCAATTTCGACCTTTGCAGAAAAACACATTTTCACTTCCAATAAAATCTTCAACTATTTGCTCAAATATCTGTCAGACAATGATATGTTTCAACTACGAAAATATTAATCTTTATATTCGACATTTTCAACAAAGAATATTTTTCAACAAATGAAATATAAGAATCAAAAATTGAATTCGGAAGAAGTGTGTACAACAAACTTAGCTTATGATGAGTAGATAGGTAGTACAAAGGTTTTCTCAGGAACTGAATAATTCTTGATTGAACGACTGTTCATTATCAAGATTATACCTTTATTGTTTCATTTATCTACTCTAAATGGTTATACCTGATAGTTTATCGTTTTCAATCCGTACATAGATATTGCGATAATGCGTATTCATTGATAAAAACATTCATAAAATTACACTTCCATTCAAGGTATTTATCAATTATCTCTTTATGCCTCTAACGGCATCGTTGTGGTGTATTGGCTTCTATCAAAGAGGATAATAACTAATATAAATTGATTACACAATAAAATTTACGGATTAAAATCGAAGAAATGGATGCTGTGATAATTTTCGTCGACCAAGAGTTTCTAGTCGCATCAATTGGTATCGTTTGCTGACTCTGAGTAACAAAATACATTCATTGAACTAATCAACCATAGTATGATTTTCATCTATAGTCGGGCTGTTCAAAAGATAGAATTCAAGGACGCGTGAACAGTAAATGCCTGCATAGCCACGCCTTCTAAACTGAAATAAATGAAGAACTGTTTACACTGTACTGTACTCATTTGTGCTTTGTATTTACGTGTGTTACGTTAATTGAATAATATGGATGGAAACACTCTTTCACCTCCAAGAAAAAGATAAAAAAAAAGACATTTAACTGTAGAGGAAAAAGGTGTGTTAATGAACACTTATAAAAAAGCATCCCAAGAGTTGATGGGAGGACGACGCGGCGACGTTTTTGTTGAGTGGTGTAAATCGGACTTGTAACATTGGAGAGAGGAACATTCAAAGAGTGCGTGCCGTTCACGTGATCATTCTATCTTTTCAGCGGCTACACTATAGTAATCAATAGTTGAACTATTGGCCAAAAATAGCAGGAACGTGCTAAAACGCTTATCTACTCTGTCATATTTTTAGATAAAATCATGCCCTTTTGAGTTGAGATTATCTTTTTCCAGGTAAATTTTTATTCCGATTGTCTATGCCATGAGATATTTCAAATTTTGAAATTGTCATTCGTCAAAATAGTTTTTGCAGTTGCAAAAGGAAGGTCCTTTAAATATTCCATGATACTTATAGTCATTGCTCAATCCGTTCTTTTTCATTTTTCAACTACTTCATTTCTATCAATTCCATTAATTTGCTATCCCATTATACGGTCAAACATAACGCCTAACTCAGGTCATTCCATGCCAACTCACCTGCTTTGTATTCATGGCAAGATATCAAGAAGGCTGTTCGCTTCTCCAAAAAAAATATTCCTTGGTATTGTATGTTAGATCTGTTCGTATATATTTATTGTTTTGGCTCTCAAAGGTAATTACGATTTATTGTTGTCATAAAAGATATTAATGTGAACTTCTTTCGCGATTTATGTAATAGTTCACCACATAGCCGAGCATTAATGCTTCCCTGCCCGTTTTGATTGGAAGTATGACTTCAATACGGTAGTAGGAATTTAATGGAGATGTTTTGAATGGAAATGCACATAGTTTGGGTTTGAATCGCTTTGTTATGTGGTGTTTTCTTTCTTATGGAATCGGCAATCTACAGGGACGCAAAGTTAGGTTGGGTTAGGTTTTGGAGTTATATTTTAGATTACATTTTCAAATGGCATGGTCCTAAATTATGTTCTCAAATGAGTGTTTCAATGAGAATAGTAGTGAGGAACTTTGTTCAAGGAACAATCAGACATAAAGGAAATTCGTTGTTTTCGATCACCCAACCAACGGTATACTTTCATTTTATTCTGCATCTCTGGAAAATTAATTCTGGAAAATACACAATGAAAAAAAGTTTCATTCACATGGGGTGCTGTGACTAAGCGTGTGTTTCAGCCGAGCGATTTAAGTTCCTGGGGGTATCACAAATTTTATAAAAATTCAGTATTTGCTCTCCATTAGTACTTATCTTGCTGGTCCAGACTATGCCTTTCTTCCAGAAGGTCTTGAATAGGCTACTGAGAATGAAGATGTTTAAGAACTCTCACAAAGAAAACATAAAAGTTTTACATGCCATGAAGTGTTTTAACAACAATACTGCCGTGTTAAACTAAAAAGCACTAATTGCCATGATAACAATTTCAAGTTATTGCCAATTTAGTCTTTTCTGCTTCACACAATTCAATTATATTTCAAATACAAAGACATTGAATAATGATATTGAAAATGCATTATTTTTAAACAAAAAATAAATTTTTTTAATTTTGTGTTTTGCTGAATATTCAGCAGTTACTGCTGTTTGTTTGTTACTTACCTTACTGCCCTTTACCTTCACACAGCAGAATGGTGCCTTTCATTTCCTCAGTTTTAAGTTGACCCATCAATGTTTTCAATAAATTTTGGTCAATTTTCTGTCAATCCTCAACTTCCTTATTAGTTCCTCATAGGTATTGACACGGTCGCATTTTAGATCGACTTCCATGATTCCAGTAATAACTAGAATCATATCAAACAGGCCTAGAACCGTTCATAATCGTTCTATCATTAAAAGCACGTAATAGTGTATGGTCCGATTAATGTATGCAATCAACTCTGTATAATTATATGAAGATTCAAAGCGATTATAAGATGATATGTGTTTGTACTGATATTGGGAATATTTTCGAAACGAAAGAAGCCTATCTGCGGTTAACAGTTATCACTGCGTTCATCGATATAGGAACTGAATTCTTGATAGATTCAAGTTATCGCCAGACTTATATTACTTATTTTTCATTTGCTATAGCTACCAGATTTGGACAGAATTGTGAATTCATTTGAAATGAATTGAAAATGAATTGAATTCGTTTTCAGTGAATTCAACTCATTGGTTTCAATTCATTTTGAAAAAAGTGAATTGTAACTTGCTTTCTTTTTCTCAGTGAATTGTGAATATTGTTTTTGTGTTTTCAATTTAGGGAAATGAATTGAAGCTACAATTCAGAAGCACAAGTGACAAACTATTCTGAAAAGCGCAGTTATCATACCAGGAGCAGGTTTATTTAAGGGATTCGTTCGATGGGACAATAATGGTTTCCAGGAATTGAGGAGTATTTGTGAGTCGTCCCGTTTGTTGAGGCATTCAGGACGTTTTTCAATTTCTATTGCTTCGTGAATTATTCTGAAGTGGAGTTTTTTTGTTGTGACAATGGTCTTTGTGTTGTTGAAGTCTATTTTATGTCCGGTTTCATGGTAATATTTGAAAAGGGTCGAGGTCAGGACTGAATTACTTACTGCAAGTTCGTGTTCGTATGATCTATTCGATACTCGTCTGTTCGTATGTCCTATGTCGTCTGAAAGATAGGTATATATGTATCCTTGTGATCAAGACTTTCAAACAATGTTCATGTATTATCAAAGTGGTGCTTGTAAGTGGAAATATTGGTCAATATGATCTGTGATATTCTTTTGGAATATGATTAAAATTATTACTTATGTTTATCAAGCACAGGTCATAGTAAACGATCCCATAAAAAGTGATAAAACACTGAAAACTGTAATGGTCGCTCACAAAATTCAAAGGTTTGGAATTTTCAAATAAAGTCTCAAACTTGAATAGCAATATTTGTCAAAGTGTGAAGCTCATTAGTTAGAGTTTTCTCGAATGTGGCGCTGCGATCTCAATTTATTGCGATTGGCGCTGCGATTCATACGACGCATTTCGCGTGGAGGAGTTGTGAACCCGAGATCCCCGTTAGCGTGGTTGTAGACACGGCCTTCCGTGAATCGAGCGGGCCCGTACATCGGCCATTAGCATTCGTTCTGCATCGCGCTCGAAACCGAAATAATAATGGTATGTTAATAAACGGCGGAGCGTCCGGATATTTTCTCACAGCGCTGCCAACGGACGGAGTGGTGGGCGGGAAGGGCCGCCGATGCGTGCAGCAACGACGAACGCCGTTCCCCGGGGCGGTCTCGACCGGCGAGGGTGTTCGCTTCGGAACGCGCCCCGGGCCTCACATTCCGAGCGGGTTAAAATTTTTTTTTTCTTTCGAAGAGGCATTTCTCGCGTTTTTAACCGATATTCTTAGGAAACACTCGTTTTTTATTTTTCCACAATGATAATAATAAAATTATGTGTTTCTTCACAGAGGAATATTGACTAGGCGAAGTTTAACCATAGGCGACTCTTACGCTCATTTTTTTTTTGAAGAGGCATTTCTCGCTTCATCTTTTCATAATCATAATAATAGTAATAAAATCATGTGTTCCATCACAAATGAATACTGACTGGGTGAAGTTTAACCATAGGCGACTCTTAGGCTGGATTCAGACATATCCGAAATCCGAGTACGACCAAAGACTACAGAATACTATAAGACGTGTCACTCGCTCATTTTTCGACATCTGAGAAATCTCGCCGCCCGCTAGCGACAGCGGGTAATTACCAGCCGAGGTAGTACAGTGTGTCGCTTGAAGTTACCAGTTCTCGTCGGCACACGAGATATAAAGGTTGTCCGAATTGTTTGGTATTGTGATTGTGTTGTGTTCGTTCGGAGTTCGAAATATTTATTTTGTGAAAATGTCGACGTATTGCTCAGTGGATGGTTGTCTGAGTACGGTGGGAAGCCCAGGTATTTCGTTTTTCCGCTGCCCAAAGTACAGTGAAAGGTATGCATTCAATATATTCACCATTAATTTTTATTTTACCTATCTATACCTTTTATGGTTTTGTTGTATAAAATTATTCATAACGAAATATACCGCCGGCATTTGCCAATCCAAACTCATTTCAATCTTTTTTCAAAATGTTCAGTTTATCGATTGAAATACTTAAATTTTTTTTCAGGTGTCAACGTTGGAAAAATGTATTAGGCTTCATTGGGAATCATAGATATGCTAATCTTACCCCAGAGCAGAGTCACAATAGAATTAAAATTTGCAGCTTACATTTTAGAGCCGATGATATTGTGAATTCTCGTATTCATAGCTATGCTGTTCCTTCATTGCGTCTGCCTCAAGATGGTTCTCAGAAAGGTTGGTTCAGTGAAGTTTATAGATTCAAATGATGAAAAAATCTCATTCCACTTTTTAACATATGAAATTTACAATATCAATTTTGTTTTTTAAACCTTCCAGATGATGATGCCATTGCCGGTACTAGCAAGGATTTTATTTACATTGATGCTCAGGTTCAAACGGATCAATTAGGATCACGAGGTGAAATATCTTTTCGTTATATTATATACTTACCTGATCTATTTTTATATGCTTCGGAAACAAAAACGATGACAAGAAAACAATTATTGAAAGTACGTACATCTTTCTTTTAGATGAATGCAGCCAAACATCTGCTAAACTCTCTTCGGGAACTCCAAGAAAAGTGGCATTACGAAAAAAAATTGTATCCCTAGAGAAAACAGTAGCTTCAACATCGAAAAGAGCACTGGACGAAACCGGAATTACTCTGGATGATGTTTTCAAGTTTCTGGATCGAAAATATCCTGAGCAATATTGTAAGCTCTTGAAAGCACAGCTTTCTTTGATAAATAAAGCACCAAAAGGGTCCAGGTATAGTGACGAATTCAAACAGTTTGCATTGAGTGTTTATTTTCTTGGTCCGAAAGCGTACAAAAAATTTTCAACAATTTGTAGATTACCGTCAAAAAGTACACTTCATCGTTTCACGAAAAATTGGATTGTTGAACCAGGCTTCAACGATTTTATTTTTCGTGTTATTGAATTCAGGATTGGGCTCATGAAGGAGAAAGAAAGAGATTGTATTTTATGCCTAGACGAAATATCTTTGAAATCTCATCTTTATTATGATATTTCCAGAGACAAAATAGTAGGTTTCCAAACGAGTTTGAATGGGACCTCTACTGACATAGCAAGTAGTGCTCTAACAGTAATGGTTAGAGGTTTGGCAAGCAATTGGAAAATACCACTTGCATACTTTTTCTACAAGACATCAGCAACTTCTGATGATTTGAAAGATATTTTGTTCAAAACGGTACGCAGATGCAAAAGTATAGGCCTAAATGTCATGGGGGTGGTTTCCGATCAGGGTTCAAATTTTCAGAAGTTGGTGAAAACTTTGAATGTTACAGACGAAAATCCCATATTTCTGATAGACGATCATAAACTTGTATATTTGTTTGATATCCCGCACTTACTGAAGTCGACACGAAACAATTTGTTTTCCTATCAGTTTTTACTTCAGGGTGGAGAAACAAGAAAACATTACATAGAAACAATGTATAATTATGATAGAACTAAACAATATAAATTGGCTCCTAAACTCAATAATGACCACATTTATCCAAATAATTTTCAAAAAATGAAAGTCAAGTTGGCTTCCCAAGTTCTGAGTCACTCTGTAGCCGTGGCTATGCACACATACATTGACTTCAATATTTTGCCCAGGGAAGCATTAGTTACTGCTGATTTCATTAAAAAAATGAATGATCTTTTCGATTTATTGAATTCGAGCAATTTTGAGAAATGTCAGGCTTTTATGGGAACGGAAAAGCAGATGAAATGTCTTCAAGAAGCCTATGTCATGTTTCAAAATCTCCAAGTGAAAAATCACGATGGCAAAAATGTCACGAAACAATTGAAATTCATTTTTGGGTGGAAGTTGACTTTGAAATCAGTTTTTGCCTTGTGGGAGATGTTGAAAGAACGCGATTATAAATATTTGTTCACGCGTAATTTGAATCAAGATTGTTTGGAGAATTTTTTTGGACAGATCAGAAATTGTTCTGGCAACGCAAAGAATCCAACACCCATACAGTTTTGTAGAGCTTTCAAAAAAATATTTGCTTTGAAATATTTTGATTCTAGTGAAGGTGCTAATTGTATGGATGATGTTAATGACGTTTTGTTAAGTTTGACGCCAGAATTAACTGAACAATGTCGATACATCCTTGCTAGACCCGACACTCCAAATTATGCTCCTCTGAAAGTTTTTACTCGAGATTATAAGAACCTTAAAAGTCCCGAAGGAAACGCTCTTATCTATGTCACAGGATACCTCATGAAAAAATGTCTCATGCAACATTCGTGTGACATTTGCATAGATTTTAGCAAATCCTCAGAAAACCTTCTTGATCAAGATGTAATTTTCTGTAAGCTAAAGGCTTACAGTACCGACAAATCATCGTTTGGTGGATTAACCGTACCATCAAGAGATATTGTTGACCATGTAATAGAGATGGAAAACATATTCATTGAAAATTTTGATAAAATCGGCAGTGAGAAGGGAATTGGACAGTATTTGAAAACAAAATACTCGAAAATTATTTTCTCACATCCATGTCAAAAATTCCCCTTCGATTATTATATATCTTTATATACAAGAGTTCGGATATACTTTACTTTAAAATTCATGAACCAGGACATGAAGATTGTTAGGAAACATAAATCATGCAATGTGAAATTGAATATTTTAAATCATTTATAAACATAACATTATATAATTGTATTATTTTTGTTAATAAAACATGTTTTTCTGAACGTATGTTTATCATTTCATCAGTAAATCACTCTGGTCTGTTTCTTAGATCATTTATTCATGAGTTTATCTATCATGTTTCTAGAAGTTGATCGACAAACAACTACTTTCGTATCTTTGTTTATCTGCCTGATACAACCGAGCAAGCGAAGTTTCAACTTCGGAACGTCCCCTGTAGATATCGCGAATAGGAACTGCCCTCGTATAACTGTCATGCGGCCGGCGGCTTCCGGACATCGTCTGTCGGCGATATGATTTATGGAAATCGCAAAAAATGCAATCCTGAGCCGTACCGACAAACGAATTCCTTGGAGTGAACCAACTTATAGTATTCGGTAAACTTTGGTACGACGATCCAATAGCTTTCTGATTGGTCTGAATTGGTCTAAATTTTAATTTAGACCAATCAGAAAGGTGTCGGATCTGTTTCAATTCAGCCTTACACACAACCCCTCAATATTTTGAACAGTATATATACATATATATATATATATATATATATATATATATATATATATATATATATATATATATATATATATATATACATATATTAATATATAATCTATTGCCAAACGAATTGAAAACTAACATCTTTCGAACGCAATATGAAAAATAGATCAGTAGCAATGACAGATTATAATCTCTTAATGCAAGATTATAATTTGTCAATGGCTTTTTGACAGGTTATAATCTGTCATTGGCGTATTGACAGATTGGAATATGTCAATGGAGATACCTTTTGTTTCTGCAGAGACCCAAATACGCCGTGGTAGATTAGATGTATTTTTAATGGCATAATAGATTTCAAATTTGTATAGTAGCCTGAATCGAAAACAGACATTATGATTAAGCTCATTCAACGACGTTATTTTCTATATTACTGTAACCATAATCATCACAATATATGTCATCTGAGCTTCTGTGATTTTCTCCATGTTTATTTATTTGTTATTTCGTCGTGTACACTGTACAGTTCCGAAATGAATAAATATTATCAAAACTGGCTGACCTGTGCCCACTTCGTTATACTGTATATTACTATTACAGAAATATGCATATTTTCTTTAAAATAGGCTTATGCATTGAATATAGATTTCAGATTTCAGTAATTTCGCAGATTTTTCTTATTTTCACATGACCTATTCCGATATATTTTGTTGGTGTCCCAGAGAATTCAACTGATAATTGGAAAAGTACTGCAATGTCATCAGACAGAAAAGTTTAAATGGCAACGTATGAAATTATCTGTCTCCTCTAGACAACTATTCAAAAGTACAAAAAGTCTACAATTTTTTTGGGACAAAGTCAAACTTTTTCAATCGATAACCTTTTAAGTAAAACTCAAATTATACACCACTCAGTTGAGTAATTTATTTGTTCAATTTGTTTTTTTGTTATCGATATGAATAACCTGCTGAAACCAGAATGATAAAACAAGAAGCGAATCTAATATTATGAATTACTTGAAAGCAGACAACTTCAAACACCTAATATAGTATTCTGTCGCGAAGGCATATCCAATTTTCCTAGCGTACCTATGGACCTGATCAGCATTAATTATTAATTTTTAGTGAATATACATTCGTCGACTGACCACCCAGATCTATTCGGTTAGTTTCCAGTTCGAGATTTAAGTAAATCGATCTGAAATTTTGATTCAATTGAGATTCAGTCAGAGTTCAATCATATCATCCGTCAGTCTCAACTCACCTACTCAGTTGGATAATGGACTAATAATTGAAAATAAATTTCGGCAGTTCGGCAGGAATTTCTCCTGCACCTGTCGGATATAATTCAACGCCCGTCGTGCTATTAGCCAGGAGAGTATTTGTCTTTTGACGGGTGTCAGTCCATTAATCCACTGAGTAGGTGTGTAAAGACGGACTCTGATAGTAATGAGGATTTCGATCACTATTTTGAAAATAACGAAAGATCTGTCTGTGAAAAAATATTTATAATCAATAACCGAATGACTCGAGAAGCAAGTTTCTTAAAAAATCAATTCATTTTACGAGTCTCACGTCAAATTTTCGCAGCAGGAACTCGGCAAGAATATTCACACCGATCAATTTGAATGAGAGGCCGTTCACATGAATTATGCATCCGAACAGATTTAAAATAAAAAGCAATTCTTTATTAACGCCTGATGAAAGCTTTGGAATTTCGAATCCATTACAGTTTGTGAATAATTAAACACCGATAGTGTGTGAAAAAAAATAATTACTTACTATTGCACCGAAAGTTCACTAAAGAAAATATTTTCGAAATGTACAAACTCCATTGTTCGAGTTTGTTGGGATAATGAAATGATTAATCATTAGTATTCATAATGATCTTTCGTGGGACATAGGTCGAAATCTTTCAACAAGTTTCACAATTGGTGTACAAGTTTTGAACAGTGGCGGCGATGGTAATAGACAAATAGGTGCTGATTGTGTTGAAATATATTGGAAAGAGTCGATATGGGAGATTTCATTAGCTGGTTAGAATGTATGACAACCCTCAGAAATCTGTCAAGAAAACTGATCGACTACAATCAAATAAAAAAAATTAAAAGATTACTAACACCTTCGAGATATTTCAATTGCTAGTGGCTAAAGCAAATAAATGACACAGTTCAATCAGTCCAAATTCACCTTCTTATTTAATTGATAGTAGTAAACTGCGATTTGTCACAATTAAGACATTTTTGTATTTGGCAACTGTTAGGTTACGACTCATTCAGAATACAAGTATATTCTAAATTGATCAAATCATCTGTCAGTCTCAACTCACCTACACAGTTGGTTTATGAACTGATAATTCACAACAATCTTGCACTGTCACTTGCCCCACCCCCCCCCACCCCCCCCCCCCCCCCCCCCCCCCCCCCCCCCCCCCCCCGCCCCCCTCGGATACGATTCAACGGCCGTCGTGCTATTAGCCAGGGGAGTATTTGTCTTTTGATGGGTGTTAGTCTATTAACCTAGGTGAAGACGGGCTCTGATAGTGATGAGGATTTCGATCACTATTTTGAAAATAAAGAAAGATTTGTGTGTGAAAAAATATTCATATATATATATATATATATATATATATATATATATATATATATATATATATATATTCACGAGTCTCAACGTCAAAATTTCCAATTTAGTGTTTTTTTGTCATATGGGTCTCATTTCCTGATTGGTTGATTGGTTGGAAATTTGGTATACCTATAAATGAAAGATTTATTAATGCCATCAGGCCAATTGAAATGTTTAAATTATTGTAAATATTTCAATATCATTTCGAAATGAAGCCTATTCAGAGTCCTGGGAATTATAAATGAATTACAATTTCGAAAATTGTGAAATATCTAATGGCACGAACAATTTAAATCAGAATGTACTTGAACAAAACCAAATACTATAAAGCGTATGATTTCATCTAGGAATATGACAAAGCTGATGAACGTTCCCACAAGTCCTGGACATTTTTTGGCTGATAGTTTAGTATCACGACTTTTATTCGGGTTTGAAGGCCGTCGTTTTTTGGAATTTCTTCCTGACGTTTCGCTGGCTTGAGTGGCTAGCTTCTTCAGAGGCTCATTCATCTTGGAATTCACTCCGATGACTGGAGATTTTTTCTCCGCAAGTTGTATTTATGCCGATTCAGGTAGTTTGCGTTGCTAATTATTCCATTCGGATTAGGGGAATTGTCATTAATATTGATTACCTTGTTTACCTCATCTGGGTTCGGAGAATAATCATCATTATTATCTGAAGAACTACCTGCAGTTATTATCGATTTTCTTAAAATAGGATTCCATATTCGGTTGAGGTTGACAGCTTCTTCTTTTCTGTTGAAATTATCCGTGTGTTTGTGGATTTCTATTGCCTCCCGTACCAGTCGGCTATGGTATCCCTGGTTGGGTGCAATCAGATTTGCATTTTCAAACAGAATCCTGTGGTTTCCCTCACTAAGTGCGTGTTCCGCCACAGCCGACTTGTCAGTTTGCCCTAGTCTGCAGTTTCTCTCATGTTCCTTTAGCCTTGTTCCCATGGATCTTTGCGATAAACCCCTGCTGCAGACAGTGGATCTCGTTTGTCTATAGCCGATCTGAGGCTATGTTGAATCTTCTTTGTGGGTTTGAATACAGTTTTTATGTTGTATTTATCCAGGAGTTTTCCAATTCTGTCTGATAGTTTAGTTATTTATTCCCAGATGAATACTATACCATGCTTGAATACTGGTAATATAAATACAATTGTGAATTGGTGTGATGCAACTAGAGTGAAGGAAGTCCCACAAAGATGGAAAATGACGTCAATTCTAAACCTCCTTCAGAACTACACTGCCTGGATTTAATTATATGCAAACAATACTCTCAAGTCGAGATATTTTCGACGTTAATTGGCCCATTGTGGCTCGAAAAGCAACGTAACGAGCCCGAGTGGGTAAAAACCCGGCTAACGTATAAATCAGGAAGTCCAGATATCGAAATACCGAATCATATTTCGTGATTTGTGGCACTTTCGCCTAGCATTTTCTTAGGCACGTTACCTGGTCAACTGTGGAGAATCCACAATAACCGTTGGCCGGAGAAAAAAACGGCCGATACGATCTGCTGGAATAGATTCACGAGTTATACAATACCGACATTTGCATCGGAAGATTTTGTCTTTTGAAGCGATATTCACGAATGGGTATAAATAATACATAGTCGGGAATCGCGATCCCATCCATTATATCGACTTCGAAGAATCGTTGATGTGAGAATGCGTTTTGTACTTACAAATTGAACAGAGTATAATGTCGATGATTTGTGTAGATATAGAGTTACATGTTTTCATGACTTCATCGAGTGGCGGGTGGGAATGAAGTAGAGTTTAGAAGCAATGAAATCCTTCGCCAAACATTGAACTGAGTTTTGTTCAATGATTTGAAAGTGTTAGGGAGAAGCTGTGTATAAGAAAAATCATTACGTATCAGGTGTTCCTGAGAGTAATAGCAAATAAATTTAACTCCTACAGATACCATATTTATATACTTTCTGAATTCACATCCAGAACAACTATTTTTAATGAAATATCGAGTTGAGTGCAACATGAATCCGTTTCAATGGTGGAGATTGATGACATGAATCTTTGGTAAAGATATATGGTCAGCTAATGTTTTTCAAGAATTATTCTATGCTGTGATGAAACTAAGAGAGTTTTTAAAATCCAGAAAAGAGCAATCCGCATTATGAACAATTTAAAATTTTCAGATTCCTGCAGGGGTTATTTCAGAAAGATGGAACTTCTGACAGTGCCAGCTCTATATATTTATGAATCTATCAAATTTTTGCATAAAAATAGGCACTATTTTGTATCTTTGGAAGCAACACATTCATATGGCACAAGACATACATGTAATTATAATATACCCTATCATCATCTATCAGGCACTGAAAGAGGTGCATTTTATTCTGGTATTAAATTTTTCAATCATTTACCTTGTAGAATTAAAAACAATGGAAACTTTGACAAAATAAAAAAATCACTTATTGCGACTCTTGTTGACCTGGAGCCATACACTGTAAATAAATACCTCCATTTTGTGTTTTTTTAACTGATTTTTATTTATAGCTGCTATGTTTGGCATAATTGGGTGCTCTTCTGGCATATTTTGCTCATTCTTTGACTGGCTTGTACATCTTTCGATATGTATTTTAGTGCAATAAATTGTTATTATTATTATTATTATTATTAGATTCCAATCCAGACTTGCTTCTGGGTTCTTGATGACGAAGGTTTACATATTTCATTTTACATGGTGTTTCACTCAATGTGCCTCAAGAGGAATTATTCAGATTTTCTTGTATAAAACTGCATTCTTTCAACAATAATCCGAAAGAGATATGACTATTTTATTTTCTTCTCAACATATAAAGAAATATTCTCTTAAGTTGAAAGAATTGGTTGAGTTCTTAAAGTCATCGATGATTGTCTGATATCAAGGTACCTATGGTCTGAATGAACCAATTAATGAGTACATAGAGAAGTCAAGGAAGTAGAAATGGGTTTTCTTGTGTCTATATTACTTTGAACAAATGCCTAATGGGGGAACATATCCTGAAGCAAGTCAGTGGAAGAATACTTTGTTAACCTTTATCATATGTCATTAACAACACCACTTGGAATATAGTTCTTATGTATGGGGCTCGGCACCACAACATTGAAGCTTCTTGATTCTATCCTGAAAGGCAATGAGTCTTTCTCATTATTCTTCACTCACAGACTCGCTCACTTCGTGTGATCGGAGACTTGTATCTCTTCTATATATATTTTCACGGTCTGTGCTTTTCTGAATTGTCGTAGATCGTTCCTTCCTTGGCAGTATCTACACGGATGACTCAATGAGTACAGAATTCCTACCCCTTTCTTGGGAGCTTGGAGACCTGTCGAACCTCTCTTGCTCAAGGATCTTTCTTCAATAGAACAGCTGAACTGTAGAACTCCTTGCCGAGAGAGACTTTTCTTGAGGCTTACAAGCTTCAAAAATTTCAAGTGAATGTTAATTCCTGTCTCTCGATTCACGCGGTGTTCTTTGAACATTACAGGACTTCCCTTTCGTGAGAATCTGTATATATAAAAAAAATGTAGGTTATGATGAATATGGCATTGAGAGATGAAGAAATAATTATATTTGGAATAGCGGAATAAGCTGCTATGAATTTTTCAAATTATTATCCCAGAGAATCGATTTGAATATGGAACCGAACCGCAGAAACCGCAGTTAAAGAGTACATTTTTCAGGTGGACAAAGGATGATCCTGTCTGTCTATCGAGGTACGAAACTCCTGAAATCACCCTTCGTCACAAATCAGCGTTTGCTTTTTGCGTTTCTGAATATTTGGTGGCAGGGTCGCCTCCTATTGTTGTCTGGCCTTGCGGAACAAAACAAAACCGCTGCTTGCCAGAAACATCAAATGACTGGTCGGCGATATTTTTTGTTGCAAAAATCGAATGGTGCTCTTCTCCTGCCTAATCGTCGATACACAAAAAAAAGATACGATCGCTGGTTCGACGGTTAGTCCAGGGGATATTGGGTTTTGATTCGAAAGAAATAATATTAGTTTGTTCAGTCTTTTAAAAATGAAGGAATCGTACCTCAAGAGTAAAACATGTAATTGAATACTGTTTGAACGTCATTATTTTGTGGTGGATCGATATTTGTTCCTCAGTTTTTTGGGTTTGTAATCTACTACAATCTGAAAAAATAAGAATTAATATTGAAATCTATACAAGTTATTTCAAATTGGAAATATTTGACGAATGTCATTTCACCAAGATTGCCTATAAAAGATAGTTGGATTTGTACAGGAATTTGCGTATAAGTTTTGAGAACGGCGGCAGATTTAGTTTCAGAAACGTTAACGATAAGTATTTTCATATATATATTAGTTCTTATTATTTTTTTGATAGGGGCCGTTCATAAAATACGTCACACTAAAATTAGCTTTTTTTGACCCCCTCCCCCCCCATTGTCACGCTGTGTCACACTTTTTGTGACCCCCCTAGAAATATTTCGTCATAAAAGCTAAGACCCCCCCCCCTGCTGAGTATGATAAATTCCCAAATTCTGAAAATTAAAAATATTTATTTAGTTAATATAATAAAATTCAACTAAATCAATAAATATCTCTCATAACGAACATATAAATAATAAATGATATTTCTATTATTCAGAAATTCAAGGATTTTCTAAATGGGCCGAAATATCTACGATCGGTATTGCACCATCTTCTTCTTCATCTTCGAAACTACCGTCCACTTCATCGTCATCTAACCATTCTGGAGTCACTATAGATTTGATTAAAAAATCTGACGTGTTTAGAAATTCGTAAGAGGATGTCGCACATGTCGCACAAAATCTACTGAAGATTTCTTTCATACCAAAATTTTTCAATTTTCGTCAGAAATCTACTAAAAAAGTAGATTTCTACCAAAAGTCGTCACGCTGGCTAGCGCTCATGTCAAAAAATAATAAACGGCGAACGTCACGTTGCCCTATACTCCCCGTCTCCCCCTGTCACATCTTGTCACACTCAGCCAGACTCCTCCCCCCCCCTTGTATGCGAACGTATTTTATGAACGGGGCCCCATAGGCAAAATTTGAGTTATATTATATATATAATTGAGAAGTTGCTGACTGATTGTATTTGTTCTATCCAGAAAGAACTGTTTTTCAATAGACGCAGCAACTTCTCGGGGTAGATTGAAAATTTGCCCTTCTACACTTGTATCTCATTATTAATTCTTATTTTTTCAGATTGTGGTAGGTTCCAAACCCAAAAAACTAAGGAACAAATGTAATTGAACATTTTTGTGTTCATCTTTTTTCAGTACATTCAACAGTTTCGGAGTTAATCCGGATTAAAGTTGAAAGTATATGTTTTTTGAGAAGAATATCCTGCATGGAAATAACCTATATTCAATGTTTATTTAGCCCTCAAAATAGTTTATCAATTATGTTAGAAATTTTGTATGTCACCAAACGTGTGGAAACGAAAATCTTTTTACGGAAAAATAAAAATAAAATATTAAAATCCTATTGGAAACCTGAACGGGTTGAAATAACTAAACTGTATCGGAACGAAAATAAGGAATCCGATATTGTGGAAATAATAAAACGAATTGAAAGATTTGGAAAAAAGTAAAGAGAAATTGAAGAAAACCCATGAAATTATATAATTGATTCATCCTGTATTTACTTAGGAAAGCCAAAATTCAGTTCCTCAAACAAGATTAAGGAGTGGAAACAGACAAATCATTAAAAAAAAATCCAACAAAAATTCGTAAAATACAGATAAATTTAATCACGCTGTGCATAATTGAGAAAATGATGAAATAAATTGTACTAATGGATCTCAGAAACAGCAGAATTTTTGGAGAAATATACAAGTATTTACTATTATCAACAACTTCCCAAGGAAGATTACCTACTCTTATTTTGAAAGATGGAGGCTTCTTTTCAATGGTATGTAACGAAGTAATGAACGACCTGAAAAAAATTGTATATTGGATAAATACTAAGGCAAGCTACTTCTCGAAAGTGATATTTCATCTTTTGCCGAGGTTTGTATTTTATTTCATACCCAGTCATCCGAAATACTTCCATAAAGTAAACAAAAAAAATTCAATTCATTTTGTGTTTCAAGTGGGCCTTGAGAATGGACAAACTACTTCTCAAAAAATGTCGTTTTTGAAAAAATATCATTTTTCGCAATTTGCTGAGAAATTTTGACATTCCAGAAAAAAATTCTTGAAGAAAAAGTCAAAATTTCCTTACTGTGAGGAAATGATATTTTCTCACAGTTGTTAGTCTTTCATAAAAGCTATTGAAAACAGTTTCCATAGTTACCCAAAAATTTCATTACGAATTTCAAACCATCATTCATTTGTGAATAAAATCATCCGCGATTTTTTCGAAATTGATTAATATATGTCGGATTTTGAACGATTTGCGGAAAAGTAGTATGTTCACCTCTTAGGAAAAGACACATTCCTGGACTATGTGTTGCAATCTCCACAGTAATCCATGAATGTTAGGTTTTTTCTACCTGATAAACAAAAAGTATACTATTACAAATTGTATTGCTGACTTCGTCTTCTTCTGAGTGAACAGTTTATCACCTCCCAAACCTGAAGTAGTTCAGAAACAATCACATTTTCGAATGATTATGATAATGGTATTATTCAAGATGTTGGAATAATAATGAAAATAAACGAATATATTCCTCAAAGAAGAGGAAAACCAGACAAAACATCAGTATTTACTCTACGGACTCCACAGGCTCCATAGGTGTTCTCGGTGTTTCCAGACCAACGCCGCTCTCGGTCCGTAGCGTTTGCTCAGGTCACACGATTCCCGGAGCCAGCGATCACACAACAACAATAATAGTTCTCTCAACGCATTTTTTCAACTCGGGCTCCATCTTTCGGCCACATCTCCTGGAGTACGGCGGTTCTACGGTCGCCCGCGGCCTCCGATAGTTAGTCAAATGACGTAGCTGGAGCTCGTGCTATCCCCGGGTAGTTCCCGCGCGTTGCAGAGCATTCCACCGTTATTGATGGGATCCTCGATACCCATAACTCCGGCATTATGCTCGAGAGAGAGAGAGAGAGACTCGAAGAGAGATAGAGAGACCGTGTGGCGTGCCGGTCGTGTAAATGCCGCAATCCGTTCGGTCTACATTGCGATTACAAATTTATTTGGGATTTATGAAAGTTTACATCATGCACGGATAGGTGTACCTGGTCGCGAGGTCGTACCTTCGGACTTCGTGCGAGATTCCCGGAACGACGATGACGTTTCGATAACGATAACGCCGTTCGGAAGCCGACGGGTTTTTATTGGTTGTTTGTTGTCTAACTCGTAAATATAGCTCTTGATAATGCTGATAATTTTCGAATTTTTTTTTTCAGAAAGTAGAAATGTTCATTTATTTACAACCATATAATAGGTTTGTTCTAGCAACACATTTGACCGTTTGGAAATTGGTCTGAAGCAGTCAGAGGCATGCGCAAGATGAATATTGGAGAGCGAAATTCATTTTGCGCATGCCTCTGACTGCTTCAGACCGTTTGGAAATTGGTGCTAGAACAAACCTATTATCTAATGCTGTCATTACTAACGTCATTGAAGGTTGGGAAGTGTCACATTACATACCTTTACTTCCCGCCCTCATTTCATCTATTCTAGACTTTACCTGTCATTTATTGACCCTATCTGACATTTATTTATGATGATGACAATTTTATACCCCGTAGTCACGGTAACAATATATCTACTTGTTTATTCTAAGAGAACCGCGTTCTTGGTAATTTGTCGTTAAATGTAGTATTTTTGATATGTTCAGAACGAAATAGAGATTTATTAATTTCAATCGAAATATGATGGTTGTAAATAATATAGTAACAAACCTCGGTAGGAAGTTTCATTCCTGTCTCGAGATCATAGCTAACCTCGACGCTTTGCTTCTCGGTTAACTAACTGATCTCACGACAGGAATGAATCACTTCCCACCTTGGTGTGTAATATACTATTTTTGGGTTTTCTCTCCCTTGGGAAAACAACCTTCAAATTCTTGCAATATATTTTTAGGGCAATATTATATGGAAGCAAAAATGACTGACTATATTGTCAGTTACGTATCGAATTTCATATAAATATGGAGAATAAATTGAAAAATATATTAAATTGGACGTTTTGGAAGCTAGTCTGCCTCCTTTCCAAACCTTTTTTGACACTACCCACCAAAAATCCAATCTCGATAGAAATTTCCAAAAAGCTTCAAGAAGAAGGCAGACCAACACCGAAACGTCGCTTCGGGGAAGTGTGTCCAATGTTCAATATTGTTACTATTTTTCCTTGGGTTGGTTTATTGAAACTACAAAATAAACTACTTTTATTACAACTCTTTATCACAACACAATACAATTAAATCACCTAAATTGCCCAACGCTCTGTACTAAAACTCTTTGTAATAGAAATTCTCTACTTCGTCTCCTGCACTTAGCAATACCAAAGCTCTCTCCAATAAAAACTCAGTAAAACTCTTCGCCTCTCCACTAAGCTAAAAACTCTGATAACTATCTGAATAACTACTTCTCTGATAAAAACTCTGATGAACGCTCCCCTAGCGATTAATCGCTTCCGTATATATAGCTGCATATGGAGAATCTTCCAGTTATATCTCGATGATCGAGATTCCGCAGGTAAACAATCTTCCTTCGACCTCTCATATTATTTTGCGTTTACGAGCGACTGGGCCGGCGCTAGGAGATTTCGTAAAAATATATCAATTTAATCTCCAAATTTGTATAAAATTCGATACGTACTGACAAAATATTCGATCAATTTTGCTTCTTTCTGATACTGCAGTTTCGTATAGGGGCAAATATTCCCAATTACCCTAATAACAGATAATATAAGAATTCAAGGCTATTTTTCATTCCCGGGAGGAGAACTCAAAATATGGGTTTCAGGATCCCATTACTTATAGAGATATGGACCGTGTAGCATTTTTGAAGTAAATTCATTATCATTGACCCCTTCGAATAATTTGAAACTTCCTCAAAATAAAGCGTGACACTCATATATAGTTAGTTATGATGCCATCAAAATTGTATTCTATTTACCAAAAATAGTTAATTTGTCTTTCTATATCTTTGAACGTTGATTTTATCACTAATTAACTCGACCATCATAAAGTATGTCCGGTAGTAATATGAGTTTAACAGGTTTTCCTGCTGATAAAATTGCAAATGAATCAAACAACTGTACTGGGAGAGTGAGACTGTTTGATGATAAAACGAAAACAAATTACATGTATAATTTATGACAGAAATACTTCGCGATTTATAGCTCCTCTAATTCGACCGGGTTACAGTTTCACACGCTTTTTTCAATCTCCCTTTGAAGTTACTCTTTCAATACATTTGGGCGCCTTGTAATACTCCATGTAGAACCCAGATTTTTCATCACGATACAGATTTTCAATCCGTGGACCTTATTATGGACAGATGATGGGGATTATTTTGTTGTGGATCAATATTTGTTCCGTAGTTTTCTGAGTTTGTAACCTACCACAATCTGAAAAAAAAAAGAATTAATATATTATTATAGTGCGGGTGTAGAAAAATGTATGAATTCAATTGACTTCTGTACATAATTATTTCAATTAATGGCGCCTCCGATTGAATATTCGAAGAAATCAGATGTATGGTGTCCTTGAAAGAACTAGTTTTTTTATCCGATGCAAGTAAATGCGAAAACACCACAATATTTGTTTGTCTTTTTACTCGCTTCCTGTTTTCTACACCCATTCTGGTACTTTCTCGAAAAATAAGAAAACATATTAATCGATCCTCTTTATCCATGAAAGTAACCTCAACTTTAATTATTAGCTCGTCAATAAACAGCCTCTTATCGGAGACCTTGCCGATGTCACCGCAATATTTTATCGAAAACGGACAATTCTCACAAGCACGCCCGATAAACTCATTAGGCCAGTAGAAGAACATGAGTTCAATTCAACAGCTGTGCCAAATCGTCAATTTTTTTGTAGGTAATTTGGACCTTAAGGAATAATATACTTAGTCTGAAATTTGTGCGATTGCGAAATGACGAATTTTGGCTGAAAAAATTATTTAAATAAGCAAATGTCACTATTTTGATGTTATTATTATCTTTGGAATGAGATTTATCGAAATATGGTCCTTACGAAAAATATGCGTCGTAATGAAATCTTCAAAATGCCAAAATTTCGTAGAAATTCTATTCTGAGACTCATCCAGCACATTGAGCAACTGTCATGAAGAGATATCGGTAAGTTTTATCCAGCCATGTTATATAGTTTAGCAATAATGACCAATTTTTGTACATCCAGCGTGTTGATATAGCACTTGTACCACGAGGGCGAGAAGGTACATACAAATCGGGGTGATTCTTTCCCGCATGTACATTCAGGATTTAACTGAAAAGAATAGAAGGATATACAATTTCAGCTCGTAAACAAACAGATGTTACGCTTTATTCAAGTTATTCAAAATTTCTTTCAAGATTCTCGAAGTTTTTAGCGAGACTCGTAATTGAATAAAGTCTCAGTGTCTTTATTACAAGCTGAAAAGAATCACCTGATTTTTTTTTCAGCTTCTCGGCCTTGCGGAACAGGTGCTATATCCTCACGCCTCATTATTGCCAACTATATAACATGGCTGTATAAAACATACCGATATCTCTGCAGGACAGTTTCTTTTAGGTGGTGGAGTATCAAAAAAGTACTTTATAAGTAAACCACGTGAATACAATAATAAATATTTTGAAAAAATGTTGCTCAACAGTGAGTTACCGCCAAACTAATAAATCTCATTCTAGAGATAATAACAACAAAATAGTGACATTTGTTTATTTTAATAATTTTTTTTACAAACGTCAGTAAAAGTATAATTTTTGACGCATGCTGTCAGTGTCTGAAATGCCGTTTTATGACACTGGTGTTAAAAGTAAATCATTTTCAGCACTAGTGCTGAATGTGAAATATTTGTAGAGAAAATATAAAAACATAGTTCAAAATGAAGTGTTAATTCAATAAAACGTACAATTAGTGATACTGCATTTATGATAAGTAACTCCATGGCCGCTTCAAAAAGCCACAAGCTTATAATATCTGCATATGTCATGATTATTTATGTTCATCATCGACTTCAACGTAGAATAATTCGACCAAGGCGTTGACGATTTCCATATTTTGGACTTTTCTTGAAAGTATGCAAGAAGCACTTTTTCACTGGCCTCCTTGCCCCTGACATTTTTCTGATCACACCATTTCAAGAAACGATCGTTTGAAAACTCGTACTGTCGCTTCGACTTACTGGGCAATAATTCAAAAGCAACTTCATTGACAGCTCCTTCAATTTCCGGCGGTAGAAATTCATTTTCTGGACCACTTTCCATCGAAGAACGAAGAAACGAGAAAGAATAATTTGTGATTCATTGACGTTAGTTCTCAACAAAGACAAATAAAAAAATCTGTTTTTGATTACCTTGGCAACTAACTTGTTTCATGAATAGATTAGATGAAATTGGATTCAAAACTGATGATCTCGAGGCTTTTATTTTATCAATTAATTAATGTTAAATAGATATGCAATAATTTGGCCTTCGGCGTCGTGTCCCAAACTTCCCTTCGCACAAAATGAAATATCACTTTCAGCACTAATATCATAAATAACTATTTTCGGCCAAAAGTAGTCATTTCGCGATCCCACAAATATCACACCATATTCTTTTAGGTCCAAACTACCTCCAAAAAAATTGGCTTTTCGGCACGGCTATTGAATAGAAGTCGTCCAAATTATACTGGACTATTAAGCGCGCGATAAACTCATTGTTTTCGTGTGTGTGTGCTATTTTTTAATTATTCGACCGTTCGGTGCCGGAAATAAAACCACATTTACGAACTATCTCGGGGAATTCGAGGTGATAAGCCGACGAGAGGCGTGGGCAACCAGATAGCAGCGCACACCGTGGGAAATGGCTCTGCTCCAGATGAGAGAGGACCGAAGGAGAGCTTCTCGACTTCGCTGCTAGCCGGAAGCTTCGACGAAGATCGGTAATTAATGATTCGGATCGGACGTCTGCATAACTCTTTGCGATCGTATCGAAATTTATTTTCGCCATTGCCGAAAACTGAGACAGGATCGTTTGATAAGGTTTTTCTGTCTGATGCAACGTAAAATTCAATTCGACCCGCGTTATTTTACCCTTTCGTACATGTGTGTGGATAATGTTCTTTGAAGCTGGTTTTTAAAGCTCGTCGATTCTGCCCAATGTATTTCTTGTTGCCACCTTTACAAATGATTTTATTCGTCGAGGACTTCTTTGTGCTTTCTAATTCACCTTCTGTACTGCCAAGTAGTGGTTGTAATTTATGAGACTGTTTTTATGAAACTTTTTTGAAAATCTGTTCAAGTCATCTGAGTGTGATGAGGTTTATAGGAGATTGCTACAAACTTTTCAAGACTCTCATCTTTTCGAAAAGTCGAAAAGTAATTTCCTTTGAACAAAAATAAGGACGATGATAACAAGAGAGTGAATAGACATGTGGCTGAAGTGAACGGTTATAACTCCGGAATGGTAGATGATTTATTTAAAGAATACTTTATTATTATTAGAAAAATACTTCATGAATCTATGATTTTTCGGGAAGATGGGAACATATTATCGAAAAAGTGAATATGAAAGTTGCTTATAAAACATCTTATGAATTGCAAAAACTCCTTGGTAATCCAAAAACTGGATGAGAAAACGCAGAAAACTCGGGAATGTACGAAATTATTTGTCAAGATCTAAACAATGAATAGGAACATTGGGCATAGTCGACGAGCTATAAAAACCCGCTTCAAAGAACATTTTGTACACATAAGATACGGAAGGCTAACGAAGTCCAGTGTCACCCAATATGCTTGGGACAATGACCACAGAATTGGTGAGAGCAATTTGAAGCTGATTAAACATGGCATTTGAGGGTCCAGAAATAGCAAAATGTAATAATAGCATGATGGTGACAAAGGGCCTATGCCTCTTGGACTACTATTTACTTCTATGCGGAAAAGCTGATTAGAATAATCAATAAACGAAGACCTAGTCGTACAAAAAAAATGCGTGTCGAGTGCAAGTAATATATATATATATATATATATATATATATACATATATATTGTTACAAGTTTAAATTCCTTTTGTCAAGTTCGAGTTATCTATAAGTTTGGAGCCACTTTGCAGTGTTTCCTGTGAACCACCTGAAGTCATCAAATGTAGTGGGAGAGATCGAAAGAATGAATGACCTATCAATGCAATCATCATTTCTACAGTTCCTTTGACATTAATTTCGTTAATTGCAATTGTTCACCAGTTGTTTCCCGTTTCAGTTGCTCTAGCGGCTAAGGCCAAATAGTTCGGCCAATTGCCCCTCAATCACGTGCCTCTGACAGGAAAATGCCTTGACACCTTGCTCCCTCTGTGGATCTCTCTCTCTCTCTCTTTTGATAATGGCCGTTTGTGGAAGAATGTACTTCTGAACACATTTTGTGGATTTTTGGCTTAAAATAGAGAAAGACAAGTACAAACGTATAATAATAGCAACTAATTATATCTTGGATATAAATATAGCCATTTTATTTGGGATTTAGCACATTATACGTAAAGTACCCAAAATCCTTCAAGGCCACTCCCTATCTAAGGTGAGGGCACTACTCCAACGTTTCTAGGAAGCTTGCATATGCTATCAAATATTTTAGGCCTTCTTGTCCCATACGCTTCAGCACTCTTTACCAGCTTACCTTGGACGTCGAGAGTAGCTTGCTATTCCTCCCGCTTATGGAACCCCGCTAACAGACCTGATTCAGAGAACTGCAGACGACAGCCGCCGCCGTAGTTATAGACTAATAGTTGATATCCCAGCTTGCATGCTCTGCTTACCTTGCCAATTACATATTACAAAACCAGGATAGTGCCCCACTCCTCAAGATTCAAGTAAGATCATCCCTTTTTGCATGCTACCTATATTAGCCTCGCAGTACGACTGATCAAAGTAGGACTCCAAAGCAAGAACGAATCTTCTGTTTATTATAAATATATCTTGAGAAATATAGTTAATAACTTCTAACCATTTAGTACACCTCAAGTATACTTTGGGTAACGTATATCTTGTAACAAAACTTATGACAACTCTTGAGCTTAAGTGAAACAAAGATAGATCAGTTACAACTATTTATTTTTAAGTTTATTTCTTCCAATGTACGACTACCTACTTAATTATATAATTAATAACTGATCCTTCAGTAGTTTGAGAAACGCGATCATCAACTTGAATCAGATAGACCTACTCATCTGCTTCTTTTGATCTACCCAGCATCCCTCTCCGTCTGAAAAGCTAGCCGGAAGCTAATTAACCCCCTTGCTACTAGCCGAAGACTCAGTGCTACTTCAGAGTTGGTAGCAATATATATATATATATATATATATATATATATTAATGAACCTCTGAAAGGTCTAATTTCATCAAATGAATCACACCGATTTCCGAAACTTGCTCGAATAATATTAAGAATATTATTTCTGTAGATGACCTTTTGAATTTTTTGTCTTATCGTGAAATAAATCACCTTATATAGAAAATGTAACATTAAAAATATCACAACCACTCTATAGTGAAATCGGTGTCATTTTATAATTATTTAGAAGAAAGTGCCATAAAAATCCTCAAAAAACCGGACTTCAGGTATATTTGAAACTACTTGAAGGATTGAAATTATCTTTCCTTCAAATTTGAATTGCCATTTAGATCTGAGTTTTTTATTTTTTGTTATGTTCGAGAAAGTTGATTAGTAAGCTAGTTCCACTCGTGAAAATTAGATGATTGAATTAATAATAATAATGACTGTCTTTTATTTTCTATGACGGAGTTAAACTCAGATATTCTTCCACTCAACAAAGATATGTATAAGGTTCGACTATTGCTTTTACTCTCACTTCAACTATTCCCCAAGTTAGTATAAATCATTCTGATAATCAGTAAAAATGTGAGTTCAATACAAAATCAGGATCTCTCGTGAGATTCTTCTCAATAGTGCTGGCCAAAACGGTGGCTATCCCCAATTCAAGAAAATACACTTTCTTAAAAGCAGTACAGTACAAAAGTGTATTTGTTTTGCGAATCAGATTCTGTACCCTTATTTCGTGTTTCACATTATGACATACTCGCCTCCAGACCTCTATAATGAGCAGAACGATTGTCTATTAGCCTCAGTTCTCGAGCTACAAATCATGGCTTTTTACAAAACGATTGTGTATTAAATAATAAACGATTGCTATTAGCCGCCTCACGAATCATTCAGGATACTGCTTTTCGATTGCGAAACACATAATCGATCGAGTTAATATCCTTTTCTAGAGCAAAAGGCGAAATATACCATGTGCATTGTATGCTAATGCTTCATGCACAATACCTCGTTTTTCAATAAGAATTAGTTCACAGCTAATTTTCTATATGTCCTTGCATCGGTGATAAATAAGTGAATCTTCGATGGGAAAACGGTCGATTTTACTTTACAACTTTATCGAATGAATATTTGAGATCCATTCAATTCTTTAGGATACTCAGAGAGAGGAGGATGAATTTAAATATTGTTGTTACTTTGGGTTGTTACTTCATGTTGAATGACGTTCCAATCATGTTGACACCTGTTTTATTTTGAATGAACTGAACGATAATATAGACAACACACCCCTGAGCTCGAGTTATTTTTTTCTTGTGGAAATGGAGTTCTGTGAATTTCTTTGACTTATATTACTTATGATAGTCGTTGAATGGTTGTGACTTTTTCGCAATTATTGAAGTTTTAATCCATTGGTCAACAACCTCCCTGCCTTTTCAGAATATTGAAGATTAATTAGGGTAAGACACTGGAATAAATTGGAAACCAGTATAAATCTTCAACATGCAAGAAATTATTCTCTGAATCACGATATGCACTGCCCATTAGTATCTTTGATATCGACGCACGTAATATCTACAGGCTACACACAAGTTATGAAAATTCATGTCACAAAACCGCAAATTGTTTTGTGACAGAAACCTTTGCTTTCTGGGATTTCTCCGAAACCCAATTCATAACCAAATTGGAACGAGCTATAATTTTCCTTTGAAATGTAATTCTAACATTTTTTGTTTAGAATTGATGGTTTGGAACGCTGTTGATGCTATCTTGAAGATCTTGTATAGAACGTGATTTTTTCAGAGTGATATTTTCAGAGTGAAATATTATTGAGAATTCATCGAGAGACGGTACAATTTATTCCAGAATCCCTTTTTCAAAAGTGTAGATCCCCAAATGCTATTAAGATTATTTCCAGAAGAAAAACTTTGGAATCGAACACGTGAACAATATAGTACCTGCGAAGTGTGCCAAAATACAGGTTTATTTTGATCCAGTTTAATCGATTAAAGAATTCTGCTACAATTGATATCGCTGTGAAACTCTGTAAAATCAGTCCAGCTTTCAAATTTCTCATCTCCGCACTGAGAAATAATAATCGGCAATAAGGTAGTCACCAATTGACTAATCGATGTACTCCGCTAGATGGCGTTGATCTCGCCTCAACTCCGAAGACTCATTCGTTTCTCATTTCTTCCAGGATTTCGTGGTCAAAATTGCGAAGAGAACATCGACGACTGTCCCGGCCACCAATGCCTGAACGGTGGCACGTGCGTTGACGGCATCAACTCGTACACGTGCAAGTGCAAGTCCACCTACACCGGCCAGTTTTGCGAGCAAGACGTCGACGAATGCTCGACGAGGCCGTCGGTGTGCCAGAACGGCGCCACGTGCACCAACAGCATCGGTAGCTTCTCCTGCATATGCGTCAACGGTTGGACGGGATCGGATTGCTCGGTGAACATCGACGATTGCGCAGGCGCCGCCTGTTTCAACGGCGCCACGTGCATCGACCGAGTAGGGAGCTTCTACTGCAGGTGTACGGTGGGAAAAACAGGTGAGAGAACTATTATCATTTTTATATTTATCATTACTATTATTATCATTAAAACAGTTTTGCTAGTTGAATCTCAATTTCCTTCCACCAAGGAACCATCGACTACTCAACCATGGTTTCGGTCTACAGAGTTCGAACATATTCTGCCTTATATCCTTTTCTTCTCTTCGAAATCAGCTTTATACAAACTCGAAAACCCCATAAGTATTGTCTTACTGTAATGGCAGACCACAACTACATAAGCTTAAAGATAATTAAAGAGCATTCCCCATGAATTAATTACGTCTCAATCTTCACAAAACTGAAGTCATTGGAGCATTTGGTAGCATTAGGTAGTTCTTCTAGTTGAATCCCAATCTATTTCCACCTAGGAACCCGCAACTACCCAACCATGGTTTCGATCTGCAGAGTTCGAACCAATATTCTGCCTGATATTCTTTTCTTCTACTAAATTAGCTTTATACAAACTCGAAAACTCCACAAGTACATTAGTTCTGTGAAGATTGAGATGTACTGAAACTGAAGTCATTGAGAGCATTTAGTAGCATTAGGTAATTTTTCTAGTTGAATCCCAATCTATTTCCACCAAGGAACCCTTAACTACTCAATCATGGTTTCGATCTGCAGAGTTCGAACCAATGTTCTGCCTGATATTCTTTTCCTCTTCTGAATCAGCTAGATACAAACTCGAAAACTCCTCGAGTACATTTAGTACATCTCAATCTTCACAGAACTAAAGTCATTGGAAGCATTTGGTAGCATTAGGTAGTTTTTCTGGCGAATCCCTATCCATTTCCACCAAGAAACCCTTAACTACTCAATCATGGTTTCGATCTGCAGAGTTCGAAACAATGTTCTGCCTGATATTCATTTCCTCTTCTAAATTAGCTTCTTAAAAACTCGAAAAATCCACAAGTATTGTCTTACTATGGTGGCCATGCACAACTACATCAGCCTTCATCTGCTAGAAGATGATAAATTCGGTACATCTCTATCTTCACACAGAATCAAAGTCATCGGAGACATTAGGTGGCATTCTCTTATTTTCCACCAATAAGTGACCAGGAATCCATCATCAGGACCTGGAAAGAGCAGGTTCTTCAAATCCAGGAGTCTGTTACGGGATCATCAGGTTACGCAGTTAGATCTAGTTGTTGAGTTCGTTTACAGGAAGCTAAAAGCTGCGTTGAAGCTGGTGTGTCTCTGTTTAGGGGTTGCGGATGCTCATAAATATTCTTCTAGAACAGTTGTAGCTGTTCAGGTCGGTAGATTTCCAAGCACGAACACACACGATTATTTCCTATACTCGAGTCATAATCGTGAGTTCTAGGTAGACCTTCTATATTTGTGTTTCTTGCATTTCTGCTTTTTTTGGGGCCAGTATGATATATGATATATAAAATGAAGAGCAGTCAGAGCATAATATCACCAGTGTTGGTGTTATTATCCACATCGTAGGGAGATTCTCAGAGTGGGCCAAAAAGGTTTTCAATTTGACGATAATTCGCCAAACAGTAGGTGTGAGAGACCTACAGGTAGCCCTGTTGGATGAAACGCATGTTGTATCACCGATTTCATTCTAGCTTTCAGCTTGTATACATATACGAGATTCCATGGATAAATTGATTATAGTCTGCAGTTCATACATTCCTTCTGGATAGACGATATATGCATCAGCCAGGTGCTATGGCTTCTTACTCAGCTCGAACTCTCTGCAAGCTTTTGTCTATCCAGGGTTCTATGTGATGCGAGCATCTTCTTCAACTGAAATGATGTTGCAAATTTGCTACTGGGTGTTAAAGTGGGAAAACATCTGGTATTGAGAAGTGAGTAATATAACGAATTCGTAGAAATATTGACAACAAATCGATGTCAGTAAATTCAATATTCGAGAACTCATCAACGATCAGCTTCAGGCATTAGCATCTTCCCAGTATTTTTGGTAATGAATAATGCCTGGATATCCTGCAAGCATTGGTTAATGATAATCATTTTAATTTGTCTGCTTCCATCAAGAAGGAAAAAAGCAATTGCGACTTCTGCTTCCTCAGTATCAAAAAAACTAACGAGAGTAAGTTGCATGCTAGGTACCAAGAGAGATTCAAATCCTAGCATCAGTTATTTAGCTCTCTTGCAGTCTCTGTCGAACTTTCGTCCAACAAACATAGTGTGAAAGTTCGATCCTAACCATATTCACAAAATGTTGAAATGTATGCATGAACGCACGTTTTTACTCTATTGGTGCTTGTGAGTGAAGGACCATCTAGAATAACTCAATGATTGTACTAGTTGAAGAAGAATCCCAGAAATAAGAGAGACATTCTCGAGCTACTGCTCCTTTGGTTGTCGCTATATTTAGTTGAAAGGTTATATATAAAATTGCAGAAGACATAAAAAACACGTTCCGTAGTCTTATTGGCAAAAGAATATTTAAAAAGGCACACGGCAAATACCGTTATCATAATGCAAACCCGCAATCCGCAATATAACTCATTTACATACTGGAGCACTTTACTGCCAATGTTTATAAACTTGTCGGTGACAATTCATGGTATTTTCATCCGTAAAACTGGTTCTCCAATTTGTATAGAAGGAGACATAATTACAATGAAAAATCGAATACAGTGGGCCTTAATTAGGAATTCGTATAATTCGCTGCTACGAAAGAAAAACAAATGATTGCTTGTCAGCGTAAGACTCGAAACAACTTTAACGGCAATCAAATAAAAAAAGACATAATTCAAGTCACCCTTTCGGGACAAGACGTGAAACAAAATCGGAAGGAACCCACAAATTATTGAGAAACAAAACGAGCGCATACCTTTAGTGCCTTACAGAACAACGATATGAAAGGTAGCAATTAATAGCGCGTTCCTTTATTAGGTTTGTGTAATTAAGAATCGGTAAAAATAAAAATATTTCTCCTTGCTCTTATGATAATGGCTGCACTCAATTTAATAACCCCTTTCGTTCTGTTATCTTTTTTGTTCGAAAATGTTGAGGTAAGACCTCCGAAAACGGTAATCAACGTGTACCGTGGGTTGAAACCAAATTGTGTGGTTCTAGATCGACGACAACTCTCCTGATTCTTGAAGTATTCGAGATAATCAGGGAGCATCGACTCCATCGGTGGTACCTAATTAAATGAAAATACGAAAGAAATTCAAAACTTTGGTCCAGTACAAATCGACAAAACGAAGTATAATTGAAATTATGATATTGAAGGTTCAGATTGTGTAAATATTGTAAAATTTGTATCGTACAACTGTTTTGATTAGGCCAGTAGATATAGACAATCAAATCACAATGATTCTAAAAGTTTTCAAAATTTACCGGTATGTTAGTGCGTGAATGAAAACAAATTACAAAATGTTGCATGAGCCTGCGATGAACGGAACATTGTTTAAATGGCAAAAACGTTTCAATGCTTTATTTTCGCACAGAAAATTGCAAAAGTTCGGCAAACTAGGAATACCAGTAATATTGTTTTACAACATGCGTTGAGTTTGCAACCTTGTTACAGTTACGGAACCTTATGTTTGTCTCATTTGTTGTAGCTTTCCATTGCAAATTGTTCAAAAAACTTACAAAAGTTCTGCAAAATTCATAAGGGAATGAAAAAAATGTTCAACATAGTTACTTACATTTGCAACCATTTCTGAATAACGGAATATGTATTTATTAAACTTGCTCGCTTGTACACACAAGTATTGAGATTATTACAAAAGTGTTTATACGTGGTTTCAAGTGAAGATGAAATCGGTCTCAGTGGATATGAAACTTTGCAACCTCGAACTCAAAACGGAACCTTAATTATTCAAGAATTACTATAGTCGGGCTGTTCAAAAGATAGAATTCAAGGACGCGTGATCAGTGAATGCCTGCATCTATATATAGCCAGCCCGGCGTAGCCACGCCTTCTGAACTGAAATAAATGAAGAACTGTTCACACTGTACTGGACTCATTTGTGCTTTGTATTTACGTGTGTTACGTTTTTGTGTGTGTGTTTTTGTTGAGTGGTGTAAATCGGACTTGTAACATTGGGGAGAGGAACATTCAAAGAGCGCGTGCTGTTCACGTGATCATTCTATCTTTTGAACAGCCCGACTATAATAGCATTTTTACAACCCCAGGAAGGGACTTACATCACAGTTATCCAGCTGAATACTTGATGATCATTCGGGTTATGCCTATTACATATTGTATTTAGTTAGTGTGGTATACTTTATTAACTACTAGTTTTCAACACTTCACTAGTTTGCAGAAATTATGCTTTTTTTTGAAAGAGTACAAATATAAAATTATCTTTCTTTTGTTTTTACCCTTATTTCCGTGTTACGGACGTGGTTGCAAATCAACGAAAACGTTCGATGGGAGGACTTCTTCATTTTCAACTTTTATCTAAAACTTTTGTGAAAATTTCGACACTTGTTTCAATCAAAACGAACAATTTATTGTGCAACTATATTTTCCGTTTGACGCAAGGGGTTGCAAATTGAAGTACTTCCCAACAAATAGATTTTGGTTATTTTTCCAAGTTTTGCAGAACTTTTGGATTTTTTTTCGAAAAATTAAGATTGATAACATTTTTTTCAAACAAACAGTTTTGTTCTTTTTGAATGGTTGCATCAGAAGATGTAAACAGCTATTTCACCACACTTCACGAATTTGCAGAACTGTTGCTTTTTTTGGTATAGAACAAATACCATAATATTTTTCATTTTGATTATACCCTCATTTCCGTATTGCAGACGTGGTTGCAAACAATTAAAACGTTGTATAAAAATGTCGAAACTTGTTTTGATGACATTAAACAACTTATAACAAAAATATATTTTCCGTTTAACGCAAGAGGTTGCAAATTGAAGAACTCCTCAAGAACATTATTTCGTTTATTTATGCAAGTTTGCAGAACTTTTGGAATTTTTTTGAAAAATTGGGATAATTACCAATTTTTTTGATAAAACGAAACGCTCCGTTTTGTTTGAATGGTTGCGGATTCCCCAGAAGATGTAAACTGCTATTTCGCAATACTTCGAAAGTTTGCAGAACTTTTCCAAATATCTTCGTACAAATAATGCGAATATACAAAAAACCCTTATTTTCAACATGTTCCGTTCAGAAAAAAGGGTTGCAAAATCAGACTCAATATCATTCGAACGTAGGTACTCTTCATTCTACTGAAGTTTCAAAACTTTTGTAATCATTGTTAAATTTTGGAAAAATCACGTCTATATCCACTGGCCTAATACCTAAATAAGAAATAACTGCCCTAATAGAATCATTCTCAACTGTATGAGTAGATGTTTCCACTCATTGATTTTATTTATTCATTAAGCAATAATGTAAAGAAGCGAAACAAATGAAGCACATCACATCTGACTGAATTCAAGTTGTAATTCGATACTTGCATGACAATGCACATTTTCAACAACACCGCACTAACCGAATACCTATGTTGATTTACCCTTGAGACATAATCACAGCATATTCCTGTTCCGAAAGAATTACAGAGGAATTTCTAGAGATCAGGTTTCGCGCCGAATACAGATTATTAAAAATCGCGTGCCACAGAAGAATTAGAATTGAGTCATCAGCCCAGCGAAATCTCGACCGGCTCAGGTCAGTTCTAGATGTTGAGCGAAAAACGCATATGTGTCAATACGAACGCGTATGTGTCAATACGAACGCATTGTTATTCCCCATTCGATTTATGTATCACTGTAAATCTGTGAGAAGGTGTGGCGAGCCGTTCTTGTTTGTTACTAGAGAGTTGAGCGAACTTGTACATAACTCGAACGTCGACTAGTTTCAAACCTCTTCCACGCCGGAAAAATCGTAGGCGACTTGACTAGGCACGACTTGAAACATTGTTAATTCGTAATAACTTTATTTGTTGAGATGCCATTTTGAGTTTCGTATGTCGGCGGATATCATTGATAATCTCTGAGTGATATAGATAGTACTTAGTCAATGACCCAAGAAAAAGTAAAACAATCTTACTATTGCCATTGCCAGATGTATTAAGAATAGATTTTTTTCAAGTCAGCCAAATTTCAAATGGGTAGTCAGTTCAGTTATGAAAATTACAAGTGTTTTCGGAGATGTAGATCAAGGTGTTCAATCTAGGAGAGGGTGTCATCAACGATCGTTTTCAATCTCCATGTCTTGACGTCATTCGGGTTCAGCGCCAAATTTCGAATTAGAAATCTCACGAAAAAATTTTACAGGATTATAAATACTCATATAAGTAAAAGATATCTATCGGTACATTCAGTTTGAGACAAACAAATTATAGTACCTATGTATATATAGCTTATCACATAAAATATATTTTATCATCAAAATGATATATTTTGGAATTCAATTATATCATTCAACATTTCAAAAACTTTGCCCATGTATTCATTCTACATAGACATATATTTCCCTTTTTTGTATTCAATATTCCTATTTGTAAACTGTAAATGTTTCTTGGGATAAATAAATGTTATTATTATCATTATCCAATCCATCCTGGCAAATAAATAAAGACGTATATGCTCAGGCAATTTCTGTGATAAAAAAAACACCTATTATATGTGTTCACTGTTTTGAAACTTATTCCTAATAGGTGTTTTCTTTTTCGTCGGGGACTGCCCTACCAATGTGCGACTGAAAAAGTAGCTGATTTTGTTCCGGGATGGATTAGACAGGATGTACATTTGTATTTGTGGATGATTGGTATTGAAGTATTATATTTTATTGATACTACGGAGGCAAATGGAAGAATATTCTTATAAATAACACATTCAGAAATAAATAGATTTGTTAGCAATGTAGAATTCTTTCAAGTTTGTGAAAATTTCAATATTTCTGGAGAATTATGATGCTGTCTCTTCATTTTCATATAGAGTTACATATATACCAACAACGTAATGGGGAGATAAGGGAGTTGGAGTATTACTTTATACCAATTATGTTACAACCTATACCTACCTATAAAAAAACACAGAAAATAAGCTGATAACACCTCGAGATGTGAAACTTTCGGAGTTGGTGTTCTGTGGTATACTGTGCTTTGGTAGTCGTTAGACCCCTAAGCTTTCCAATTTTAAGCGGGAAGGCGGCTGTTACATTTCCTAATTCATTTATGTGTTCTGTGTCGTTAACTTTGAAGCCAATGATCATTCAGAGTGAGAATTTGATGCTCTGATACTAAGATGCCTAGGAAACCCTGGTGTATCTACTTATACCTGAATAATTTTGGGATAAACTTGGCTAAAACCGATTGCTTGATTTTTGAGATCATAAAAACTTCAGATCACTATTATTGTAGATGGCGATCAGTCATATAACATATGAAGCTCAATTTTCACTAGAGAAAAATGTGCAACCGAATATTCTACTACTATTTATTATTTGCCTACTGAGATTTTGACAGCCCTGACAGCCAATAAAATGCGTTTCAGAAAACGTTCATGTAACGTGGAAACCTATCGTAAACAACCTGTCAATCCCGTCACTGTCACCTGCTACCTCTACAAGTTTTGTGTTTTTATATCACGTTGTAACACTAGACTTTGAGTCCGAGAAAATATACTTTGCCCATTCACCTGAGAATGTAAGACAAAGTTGCCTTCTGTTAAAAAAAACGGTAAAATTCTATTTATCGGGCGCCACCTGTTTTTTGAAAAATTTGTTTTTTAACTTACGTATTTCGGTCTCCTGAACAAAAAATTCTTATGAAAATTTTGGCGGTCTCAACTAGTTTCGGAGATACGGCCCCCCAAAGACAGGAAAGCGGGGTTGACGATTATGTTTGTTTTTCAGCCAATTACGCTCGAAATTCCTCCTTCTTTATATCAGCACAATATACACATTCTGTTCCACCTTCTCTCGAAATTCCTCCTTCTTTATATCAGCACAATATACACATTCTGTTCCACCTTCTTCATAACTTTTCAACCGAATTAAAAGCATTTTTCAATCTTGAAGCGAAAAATGCTTTTAATTCGGTTGAAAAGTTATGAAGAAGGTGGAACAGAATGTGTATATTGTGCTGATATAAAGAAGGAGGAATTTTGAGCGTAATTGGCTTGTTGAAGACGTTCTTCTATAACATTTTTGAATATATTTGCATGTAATATGTTACATTTTCGTACTACTTTGTATATTGTGATTGTGCGTTTCTATTGTTTTTGCGTTGATTATTATTGTCAATTAACATATAATAATTGGAAATAAGTAACATTTTGGTCCTTCGAGCCATCCTACGAGTCCTGTGGGTAGTTTATTCGTGAAAACATATCATGTCTACAAGAAATTCGATTGAGGAAATTCCCCAAGAATCTGGTACAAGATTACGACAGACGTCAGGTTTGAACAGACACCTTGATAGCGATTATCTTTGGCCACCAGCCTTTGGGAAAGGACGTCCAGACAGAAGTGTTAGATATGAAATGAATTCCAAAGACAATGGCTCGACACAAGAAGCAAAAGAACCCGTCAAATCGCCGAAATCTACCGGGAAAACATCCGTTTCGTCGAAATGTTCTCTGAAATCGAAAAATTCGAGCGTCAGTATAGACCTTCAGAAGAAACGACTGGCGTTAGAAACCGAAAAGGCCAAACAAGCCATAGAACTTGAAATGCAAAACACACGTTTGAAGCTTCTAGAAATGGAACGCCAAGTGAAAGAAGCTGAAATAAACGAAAACGCAGAGCGAGGTTCAAGATCTAGCAGAAGTAGTTTGTATCCAGATATCAAGTTAGTGAAACCTGAAGGAGACGTGCACTCCTCTCATTTATCTCCAATCAGATCATCTGTTGCACAATGGGTAAATAATATTCCGGAGTTTTCTGAAAGGATTCCCATTGAATTTTCTGATTTGAAAGCCGATGATACTATTGAAATGGATTACGAGAAAAGCAATGAATCCAACCGGAAGTGCGACATTCAAATGTTATGTGAATCTTTGGGAAATGTGCTGAAAACAGTCACCTCTAATAACAAGTCTGATGAAAAAATATATTCTCGTCATACTGTTGATAAAGACTTCCCAATTTTTGACGGTAAACCTGAAGAGTGGCCATCCTTCATATACCAGTTCAGACAGATTTCCACGATATGTAACTACTCTCCGGAAGAACGTCTGATCAAACTTCAGAAATGCCTCAAAGGAGAAGCAAAATTTGCCGTTACAGGTATGATGATGTCTCCGCAAAATTTGGATACAGTTCTGAAAACATTAGAGATGAGATTTGGTAGACCAGACCAAATAATTGAAGTTGTCTTATCGAAAGTCCGAGCAGTGCCACCAGTCCGTGATCATGACATAGAAAGTATAATTCACTTTTCAAATCACGTTGCATGCCTCGTTTCGACCATAAAATCGCTAGATTATGATGCACATTTACAAAATCCTCAAGTCTTAAAGGAGTTGTGTCATAAACTACCCGCCACACTAAGACTTCGATGGGGCGAAGTTATTATGAGCAAAAGGGCACATCTCGTCAATCTAGAAGATTTTTCTAATTGGCTGTCAGAAATAGCAACAGCAGCATGCTATGTTAGCACTCCAAAACCATCATCAAGATCCTATCAGAACGTGAGTTTTCAAAAATATGAAAAAACCTATTTGACCTCCACTAAATATCCAGATATTTGTTCGTTCTGCTCCAAAAAAGATCACAGTATTGAAACTTGTGAACAATTCAAAGCTCTCGACACTGATACTAGATGGACCGAGATTACCAAGAAGAAACTTTGTTTTTCTTGTCTGAGAAAAAATCATCAGACGAGCAAGTGTAGAAAACGAAAAATATGTGGACTGAATGGTTGCAAGATGCACCATAATAAACTTTTGCACAAGGACAATCCTGAAACAAATGTCTCCACACGATTTCCACAGAAAGAAGCTCCCATGAGAACGTCCTAACTTCGCAACATAAAGAAAATGGTGTACTCCTGCGCATGGCTAATGTTGTTTTATATGGACCTGACAAATCTACAATCAAAACTGTAGCATTGTTGGATGAGGCGTCAACCGTAACCTTATTGGATGAAACTTTAGCAAAACAGTTAAACTTGGATGGAATCGTTCAGCCATTATGTATCCAATGGACAAATGATGTGAGTCGATGTCATGAAGACTCTGTTTGCCTCGATGTCGAAATTTCAGGAGATTTCAAAAATGCTAAAATGTTCAGAATGAAAAATGTTCGTACAGTGAAAAATTTGAACTTACCTTTGCAAAAAGTTGATTCCAGGAACTACTTGAATTATTCCTATTTGAACGGAATTCCAATTTCCAATATAACAAAACGTCCAATGTTGTTGATTGGACAAGACAACATTCGCTTAAGCATTCCTAGGAAGATTGTCCAAGGACCTGAACACTTGCCGATTGCAACGAAAACGAACTTGGGTTGGATTTTACATGGAATGAATAAAAGCGAAGAAATAAGTACAAATTCAATGTTTCACATATGCTGTCAACAAGAACTGGACGACAAACTCCACAAGCTTGTTAAACATTCATTTTCAACCGAATCTTTTGGGGTATCAACGAGTCCGGAAAAAATCAGCAAAGAAGAATCCCGAGCTTTAGATATTATGCAGACAACCACTAAACGAATAGGTGAACGTTTTGAAATTGGCCTACTGTGGAAATATGACAACGTGAAATTGCCAGAAAGTAAATCCATGGCTTTCCGACGATTACAATGTGTCGAAAAGCAGATGGAAAAAGACCCGAACTTCAAAGCAAGATATTGTAAAAATATTCGAACGTATCTAGACAAAGGTTATGCGAGGAAATTGAGACCGGAAGAAGCAGGAATAGAGGGACCTAGGACGTGGTATTTACCACACTTTGGTGTTACAAACCCGAACAAACCAGACAAATTACGACTAGTCTTCGATGCCGCTGCGAAATCCAATGGAACTAGCCTCAACGAAAACCTTTTATCTGGACCTGATCTTCTTCAATCTTTAGTGGCAATATTATTGAAGTTCCGACAAAGAAGAATAGCCTTCAGCAGCGACGTCTGCGAAATGTTTCATCAGATCAGAATTAGGAAGGAAGATCAATGTTCACAACGATTTTTATGGCGAGATGGACATACTGATAAGCCATATAATGTTTTCGAAATGCAAGTTATGACCTTTGGAGCAACGTGCTCTCCAGCGTGTGCTCAGTACATCAAAAATACTAATGCATTAGAATTAGCACCTGCAAAACGAGTCGTTGACGCTATAATTCGAAAGCATTATGTAGACGACTACCTGGATTGCACTGATACAGTGGCTGAAGCAGAAGAAATAATCTCCGAAGTAAGACGTGTCCAAAGGTTGGGAGGATTTGAACTCGTGAAATGGACTTCAAACTCCAAAGAATTGATGAGAATTATTTCAACAGGCGAAGACTCTTCGAAAGATTTGAATTTACATTCAGATAATCTCCAAAGAATCTTGGGACTTTCTTGGAATGCTGCTGAAGATAATTTCGTCTATCAGCTGAAGGAAGGAATGAAGAGCTTAAAAAATGAAATTCCTACAAAAAGACAGGTGCTGAAAATAGTCATGGCAATTTTTGACCCACTAGGATTGATCGTGAATTTTACTATAAGAGGACGAATGATTATCCAGGACATTTGGCGATCCGGAGTCAGTTGGGACATTCCTATAAATAAAGACATAAATAGAATATGGCAGTATTGGCTAGCAGATCTTGAAAAGATAGACCAGTTGAAAATTCCCCGATGTTATTCGCTGAGAATTCCTACAGCAAAAATAATTCAGCTGCATATATTTTGTGACAGCAGCAAGAAGGCTTACGCAGCAGTTGGATATCTAAGAGTTGTTGCAGAAAATAGAATCGACGTCGCCCTTGTAATGGCAAAAGCCAGAGTTGCTCCAACCAAGCAAATATCGATTCCACGGATGGAGTTGCAAGCAGCAGTAATGGGAAGTCGATTAGGAAAAACGTTAAATGCTGAGTTGGAAATCAAAATCGATAAAACTTTTTATTGGACGGATTCATCAATTGTATTGTATTGGATCAAAAATGAAAACAATCGTCTTGGGCAGTTTGAATCACATAGATTGGGAGAGATTCAAGAGCTCACGGAAGGAAACACATGGTTTTGGGTTCCCACGAAAGATAATGTAGCAGATTTTGCTACGAGAACATACGAAGATAATAAATGCAAAAATCTTAATTTCGATCGATGGATAACAGGTCCTGCGTTTCTCCACGAATCCGACGAAAGTACTTGGCCAAAACAGAAAATTTGTGATGGAAACAAGAGGTTGGAGGGAAGTTTTACTATTGTGCAAACTTCAAACTGTTCCAAACCAGATACCTACTTACCTGAAATTGAAAGATTTTCAAAATTTGATAAACTTATTAGAACAACGGCGTGGCAAATGCGATTCATTCACAACTTATTAGCTACAGACCGTATTATGGAGCCTGTTTTGTCTACTGAAGAAATAAAAGACGCCGAAATTCGATGGATTCGTCAAAGCCAGGAAGATATGTTTTTTGAGGAAATCGAAGATTTGAAAAGGAAAAGACCACTGAAACGACAGAGTAGATTAAAACGCCTCACACCAAGTTTGGAAGATGGTTTATTAATTTTGGATGGAAGAACAAATCTAACAACATTTATGTCAGAAAGAACAAGACGGCCTTTCATTCTACATCCAAAACACAAGTTCACTACTCTTCTGATTCAAAAATACCATGAAAAATATGGTCATCAAGGTTTAGAGTTGGTTCTGAACGAGCTCAGACAGAAATTTTGGATAATTGATGCCAGGGCAGCTGTAAAATCCGTGTTTTCCAAATGCATGAAATGTCGACTCAATAATGCGAAACCTGAAGTGCCAATAATGGGCCAACTTCCCATCGAAAGACTCACCCCGAATATGCGGCCGTTCACTTATGCAGGGGTAGATTACTTTGGTCCTCTCAAAGTCAAAATTGGCAGAAGAGTAGAGAAACGATGGGGAGTATTGTTTACTTGCTTAACTATTCGAGCAGTACACATAGAAGTCGCGCATTCATTGTCTACTGATTCAGCCATTATGGCAATTAGACGAATGGTAGCAAGACGAGGAACTCCAAAAGTATTATATTCGGACAATGGAACGAATTTTCGAGGAGCTGCGGAAGAGTTGAGAAGTTCTATAAAAAATCTGGACCAAAACAAAATTTCTGAGGATCTGAGTTTGAGGGAAATTCAATGGAAATTTATCCCACCGGGTGCTCCTCATATGGGAGGAGCATGGGAACGGCTGGTTCGAAGTGTTAAAAAAACCTTTTACGCTATCCTGAATGGACAAAGTCTGAAGGAAGAAACTTTATTGACACTCTTCTCAGAAACCGAAAATATATTGAACAGTCGTCCGTTAACTTATATTTCTACCGATCCCTCCGATTTCGAAGCTTTGACGCCCAACCATTTCTTACTCGGATCATCGAATGGAGAAAAACCAATAGGAAAATTTGAAGGCAAACATTTCAGAAAAGAATGGCAGAAAACTCAACAGATGACCGACTGTTTCTGGAAACGTTGGACGAGAGAATACATGCCTACACTAACAAAAAGGGCTAAATGGACAGATGATTCCGAACCTCTAAAAGAAAATGAATTAGTCATCATTATCGAAGAGAATTCTCCACGCTGTTTATGGAGGCTAGGGAGAGTCGAAAAGGCAATTCAAGGACCCGATGGAAGAGTCAGGGTTGCCGATGTAAGAACAAAAACAGGAATTTTTCGAAGACCCGTTTCAAAACTTTGTCGTTTGAAAATTGACGAGAACAGATGACGTTTGAAAAAAAATGTTATTGGGCGGGGAAAGAATGTTGAAGACGTTCTTCTATAACATTTTTGAATATATTTGCATGTAATATGTTACATTTTTGTACTACTTTGTATATTGTGATTGTGCGTTTCTATTGTTTTTGCGTTGATTATTATTGTCAATTTTGATAGACAAATAAAAAAAAGTCATACAGTCCATTAAGAAAAGTTATTTTTCAACGGAAATAAGTAACATGGCTGAAAAACAAACATAATCGTCAACCCCGCTTTCCTGTCTTTGGGGGGCCGTATCTCCGAAACTAGTTGAGACCGCCAAAATTTTCATAAGAATTTTTTGTTCAGGAGACCGAAATACGTAAGCTAAAAAAGAAATTTTTCAAAAAACAGGTGGCGCCCGATAAATAGAATTTTACCAAAAAAACATCCTAGTGTATTGAGAGTGATAGACTGTCTTGGAATTGGGGATGCACACATCAGCTATGCAACGGTTCAAAATACGTATCACATCGATATTTCCTTTATTTAAACAAAACTTTGTTTTCAATATCTCATTGATAAGAGCTATAGATGTTTCCTCCTCGATATAATACTTTCGCTCAAGCTGAAACGAATAAAATTAGCTGCCACGCTACATCCATTTTATTTTTTTGGGGAGAATTGTTTTGTACTTACCTTAGGTACTGAATGAAGACGAATATCTGGATCCCCAGATTTTGACTGTCCACACAAAATACAAAATCTTCTACACATCGTGAATAAGTACTTGTAATAACTTCAAAACTCATTCTACTTATACAGAATTTTTAACACTGTTGAGTTCTAAGAAATAATTTCAGTATTTCAGGTAGTTTTCATTGACAACAATAATAAACCTCAAAGTTACGTCAATTTGACAAAACAGACATTTGACAGATTTTCGAAAATGCTCATATAACTCCCCCTATACAAAAATTAGGAAGCTTTTGTAATCGTCGATTGTTTTTCGCCAAGAAATTCTAAACAGTATCGAATCACTAGATACACCAGGGTTTCCTAGGCATGTTAACTGATGCACGTATTGAGGTATTTGGCTGATTATTCTTTACTGAATTCCGATTCTCGTGATTTTTCCAGGTCTTCTGTGTCACTTGGACGACGCCTGCACCAGCAACCCTTGTCACGCCGACGCCATTTGCGACACGAGTCCCATCAACGGGTCGTACACTTGCAGTTGCGCCTCCGGTTACAAAGGAATCGACTGTTCGGAGGACATAGACGAATGCGAACAAGGTACGTTACAAATTATTGCATGTAAATATCGCCGATACGTGCTAAACTTTACAACTACCGTGCGCCGTGAAGGTATCGGCGGTTCTTGTGACACGCAGCGCTCGTTTTCTGAATGTGAATTGCGGTAAAAATCCGAACGAATCGCCGTTCTAACAGGTGAACTTCCAAAAAGGTCAGCTGGGTTCTCGTTGTAGCTGCAGACCCGGAAGTTCACCTTTGAATCTGGTTGTTCAGGGAAGTGGGCGATATCCAGTTGTACAATTTTCACTCCTGAACAAGCATTAATTCTGAAGAGGTTTTTTGTTGAAAAAATCCAACTGAAACGTGAATGTGAATCAAGGGACAGGAGATACCAATAAACATTGGATTTTGGAAGTTTGTAAGAAAGCTCTCTGTTCTATTGAAGAAAGATCCCTGAGCAAGAGAGATTCGACATGTTTTCAAGCTCACATGGGAGGGGTGTGAATTCTGTACTCGTCGAGTCATCCGTGTAGATATTGCCAAGGGTGGAACGATTGATAACAATTCAGAAGAGCACAGGGCGTGAAAATATCTCTAGAAGAGAGACAAGTCTCCGACCCTTTTACGATGTTCCAATGCAGTTAGCGAGTCTGTGAGCGAAGAATCACCAACAAGACGGATTGCCTTTCTCTGAAAAGAATCAAGAAGTTTCAATGAACACATGAGAACTATATTCCAAGACAGATAGGTCGTATATGTGCCTTGTGGTCATTAGAAGCTGACGATAAGTTTTTCTTCCTACGAAATAGAAAGAAATCCAAACTTCTTGGAAGCACCTTCAGCGATCGATCTCACATGGTTTGAGAGATTATTTATGATCGCGTAATTCCTAGCATAGAGATACTTGACTTTTTAAGAATAGGTTCTCCTAACTTATGAATACTGGATAAAGATAGATCGGCTTTCTTTGAGAGGAGACATGCTTGGGTTTTCCCAGCATCAAAGCCCACCAATTTGTTGTTACCCCATTCTAGTATTATCGCCAAATCATTATCAATACAATCAAAGCTAATTCTTCTCTGAATTTTTGTTTCTCGTGCTGATCGGCGGACTCTGGAAGAGAAACTAGTATGAAGAGTACTGTCGTCCGCTGAATTATGAAAAAGATTTTCTCTCCAGCAATAATCAATTATTGGCGGTACAATTCTGTTTTTTTTTTTTATAAATATATAACTAGGACAGAAATAATTTCGTTGACCTTTTCTTTGAAACCTTGTTCTGGCACAATTATTTACTATACGAAATCAGCAACTGCGTGTCTCTAAATGAGGAAATTATTGAATTATAAGTTTTAGCAGTTATACTACCCACAATGTCAAAACACTATCAATAATAGAAATTTCTTGTTTCTTAGATAAACCTGTTCTTATGTACATACATAATGTCCAGTTTCAAATTGCTTCTTCATCTGACTGTGAGAAGCAACGCTAGCTTTTTCTGGATAACCCTATAATATATGTATGTGCACGAAATGTCTTTTCAAACGAGATTTGATAGCTTGCTGGATTTGGCCTATATATTTTTGCAACTGCCTTTGCACAACTAATTTCATAATGATGTTCGAGTAATTGAAACAAAAATAAGTCATTATATCTCACCAACAAAACATTTCTTTCAACTGGACATAATTTGATGAGAAAACATTTTTTCGCCTTGAAACATGCGTTTAATGATTCAGCTCAGATATGGCTACTCCATCCATTTCGTTTTTTATCCCAATAAGTTGAGCGCGATCGTTAAACAAGATTAAGTCCCCAACATTTGCATTGCTTCTATCCAATTATTTCAGAATTTTAATAAATGGATGTAATCCTCTATATTTCTCTTATTTTGCATATAAATGTTGAATAATGTTCTTTCTCGTAATTTAGTTGGGAATACAAAGTCGTTGTAAATGATATCTCAAATGAAGACTCGCTGAATCAGTTTCGAATAGCATTTTTTTCTTGTAATGGTGATTATCACCTGATGAGTAAAAAATATACTGAAAAATGTAATACTTCCTCAACGTTTTCCACTGCCTATGTTTAGGCCTTTAATAACTTTTGTTTTAATTTTCTGCCATTTCACATTGCACAGAATGTCAACGTAGAACTATTTTCTTTTATTTGAAGTAAATGAAATATGTATTATTGCAACTTAAGACAGTATCCATTTAAAAAATATGTGGTTGGAATTATTCCATGTTATGGTGCAGGCAATGAATCAACCAACGACAAAAAACCTTAGAAAGTTTACGCTGAAAGATTACCATTTGAGACAGGTGATGTCCGATCATATATCGACATGAAGAATGAAAATTATCGATCTCCTCTCTCGTTCAGATATGATGAGACTTTATTTGCTGACAATATAATAGTTATTTATGTTTTGAGGACTTGCGCTAATCATTGAAAATTTATATTTTATTGTCACACGTCAAAGAGTTGTAACATGATGGTTGGGAATTATTTCAGAATCACATTGAATTGATAAGAATAGAACGGTGCAAGATTTTTCAATACCCACTGCTGGTAAAATTCATTTTGGATATACACGGTTGTAATAACTTTTATAAAACAATCAAGAACAGATTGTTCTAAATTCATTTCTTTGTGGTGATAATTTAACCGACTACATTATTCTTCAGGGCATATACTTTTCTGCGTAGAAATCTGCAATCCTACACTTGTACTTTTAGTCTCCTATAAAGAAAGATTCGCTCATGTTATACTTGGCCAACAGTAGTCTATTATAGAATATTTACATTTTACTACCTTTTCTATAGTTTTCAATCCTTTCACCTTGCATCTGTAGTAGTAGGAAAGCCCACGATGCTAAATCGGGATTTACTGGAGCGTCATAGAAAAATGTTATATAATGTATACCTTTTCATCGGTGGGGGAGCGGCTAGAGATTTTCAAAAATGTAAAACATAACTATTGCATGGACATACTCGAGCGCGTCAGATATTGATATCATCTATGTCCTACATACTTTCAAAAATGTACGTATGTTAATCTGATCGTTTCCATGATGGGGGTGGTCGCACGTGAGGGTTGAAAATGAGAAAAAAAAATTTCTCGAGCGCGTCAGATTTTCTGAGGGGATGTTGAATGAACCTTACAAAAAAGCTCTTATATAAAATCTGATTGTTTGAATGTGACGCAGACTCGCGGCCGTTATTAGATTGTGGAAAAAAAAATCGTCATTTTGAAATACACGAGTGCGTCAGATTAAGATATATATGGTTCATCTTTACGCCCTAGACGTTGCAGTCTCATAATCTGACGATTATCTGGAGGGAATCGCCTATTCTGTCAATTTGAATTTTTTTTAAATCATTGAACTCAATTGATTGAAAAGCCCAGGAGAAAGCATGCAAATGAAAAAGTGTATGTTTTTTCAGTAGTATAGTTGTATTTATACGAAAAAAATTATAAGCAATTAAACTTTTGAAATTTTAAAACGTTGGATATCCGTTGTAAACATATGCCACGAACGTGTCTGTGTGATCAACTGTCATGGCGTCATGGCAACAGAAACCAGAGTGGGGACGGAGTGAGAGAGCAATAGATATAGAAAGAGTGAGAGAGAAATAGAAACGTAGAGAGGGGAATATAGGCATCACATATCTGCACGCATTAAACTTTATCGATGAATTTTTTTTATCTCGGCTTGTGGAATTCGCCAGAATTTATATTTTTTGCAATACTTGAATTATTCCCTTCAAAGTAAAAATAAAATTAGCCACGCTCGAGAATGTCGAGATGTTTTGTTTTACAACTTTGTGGTCCTCCTTCTTTTGGTCACTCTCGAATTGTCAGATTAGTGGAATATACACATTTCAGGATGTAACTAACTCACCCTTCCTTAATGTGACGCGCTCGAGAATTTCAGATGATCAATTTTTTTTACTAATCTGATCCTTCATCCTTGAAGTGCGGCCATATATATAGGGTTCATATATGGTGGAAGTACTTTATCGGGTATAAGGTATCCCCCTGTATATATTGATCTGCCGCGCTTTAGTAAATCCCGAAAGTCCCGCTTAGGCTGCCCTATTACAACAGGTTCTTCTAAAAATATCACATCAATAGACTAGAACGTCTAGCTTGATAATCATCGTAGCTTTTTACCGGAATCAATTCGTAATCAGTTGACCGTCCTTGTAATTGATCGAACCAGTTTTGTATTACTCAGGTATAACATGATTTATCCTAGTCATTTGCCAGAATACACAATTTAAAGTAATGCAAATCTGTACATACACTGGTTACGTGTCTTCTATAATTAATACGGCAATTTGCATTCAAAACAACACTGAGATATAACTCCGGAACAGTTGAATTGATGCGTTATCAATTAATAAGACCAATATCAGGAGATATTTATCGAGATAAGACGCAGCGTGGTACTTTGAAACATGATGGAAGGCTGTATTACAACAGTGACTGCGATTGTTCTTTGTCGAGATCAACATGGTTCGTGAAGAAGTGGAGTCAGGACTGCAGTGATTATGTGAACGAGTTTGAGAATTGATGACTAAGTGGAAAAGTCGATATCTAATAATAGAAAGTACTATATATGTAGAACAGTGGGCTACAGACGTCTATTTACTTATTTCCCTAAAAGAAAAGCTATTTCTGTAAAAAAAAACAGAAATCTTAAGTATCGTAGGTATTGGTTCAACTACCTCTTGGTTGTGTTCCTAAAACGGATTTGATTAATAGGCAAAGAAACGAAACTCTTTGCTAACAGCTAATAATAATAATGATAATAATGAACGTTTTTATTGGTAGAGAAAATTACAAACTGCATATAATAGTAATAGAAATAACAGTAACAACATCGTCTACCAAAAGGCAGAGTTAGCTTTTGTCTAAACCGCGGGGAATAGACAAATGCTCTCTTCCACTCAACCTTGTTGTAAAAGTAAAGGAAACATGTTGAAAAATAACTTGAGTTGAACAATTTCATAGTGCATTTTTGAGTGTAGCGATAAAGATGAGTTTTGTGAGTTGATCAAGTCGGTATTAACATTATCTCGTCATAATGCTTCTAGTAGAAGTTTGTTTTGTCACACATCTCAAATCCGCCCTTCTTCAAAACGATTATTCCTATCCCCAGATCCAGAAAACCATTCAACGCCAGCAAACCCGTTTCTCGCAACCCAAACAAACCACCGAAAGATCCGACTGAACGCCCGAAAGCTTTCCTTCCCCTCATTTAGGGAGTCACTGATAAAGTAAGCTGAATTCTGACAAAACACGGTACCAGAACAGTTTTTACAGAAAACCATCAAATATCCTCTCTCCTGTGCTCACCCAAGTATTTAATACCTTACGAGTCACAAGGAATATATGAAATTTCTTGCCGTGACTGACTGAGAACATACATAGGACAGACTAACACACCAGTATCGAACACGTCATAAGAACACGAACTAGCAGTACGATACTCGGACATTACCTCGACCCTCTCCAAACATCACGATGAAACCGGACACAAAATTGGCTTCAACAACACAAAGACCATTGCCACAACAAGAACATTCTACTGTAGAATAATTCCCGAAGCAATAGAAATCGGAAAACGTTCTGAATGCCTTAACAAACGAGACTTCCCAATTCCTGGAAACCGTTACTGTACCATCCGACAAATCCTTTACCAATCCAACCATCACAACATCTGGTCTGATCACATTTTCTGCACCGTCGGACCCTCATATGGTTATAAACACCAGACCTCCACTCACACAACATCAGTCTTCATTTTTTTTATGAGAGCTGGGGGTTAAGGAGAACTATTGAAGATTTATATTTCAGTACATTTTCTATCAAAAAGCGAGCATATTACAGTTGTATCTTCATCTAATTTCTCGTTAAAACATTGTTTGATGACTAGTCTTACTTGAAACTGACATTTTTTCACGCAGTCATCTGTCGTTTTGGCCCAAACCCCTTTTTTATGAATGAAAAAATTGATTATATCAAACGAAACAATCCACCTTGTCTTGTCGAATACATGAATAATTCATCAAAAAGAATATGTGACAGCATTGTTTCTCGCTTTCAAAACGTTATTTGATCCGTATGAAGAGTCGAAAAAAATGTATGTCACGTACCTACAGAATGTTCATCTTCATTCTGTCCACCGGACGAAACAAAAACACAATGTAACATACTTTCTCGAGATGAAGTGATCAGCACCTGTGGTCAGCTGTACACGGTGTAAATTATAATTTACACTTTAATTGAACCCATAAGCTACACAGAAGTCTGTTTTTTAATCACCTTTATCATTGATAATTAGCCTCCCCACGGCAAACACATTATATCTTGACTTCTACGAGTTATTGCGATTACCTACTTTCAGACTGGTTTCGAAATGAAAGTTACTCAAATTTGATTGTGAAAAACAGTGAATTTACGGGGCTAATCAAATTTGAGTACTTGCATGAGATATTCTCGTAGAGGTATAAGGAGGAGGAGATTCAAAGTCGGTTAAATTGGAGCAAAGTTGCCTTTTTTTTCAACGGAGATGATTTGATATTGTAGAGTCCTGTTATGGTTCCGTTGATCCTTTTTTGAATACTGAAAATTTCAGTAACACGTCAGAATTCAATGCCTCTTATTTTTAACTTTGTTATTTGGCCTGATGAGTTATTGACAGGTTTCAATTCTCATTATATTGTCGATCCCTGCTAATTTGAATTCTTTTTCATATGTTTATTTTCATTGGTTATGCAATTCCATTTTTTGTTTGGATTCTATTGTTTCCATATCCTGTTTTAGTTCCGTTGATTCTTTTTTGAATACTGAAAATTTCAGTAACACGTCAGAATTCAAACCCTTTTAGTTTCAACTTTGTAATTTGACGTAATGAGTTATTGACATGTTTCAATTCTCATCATATTGTCGATCCCTGCTAATTTGAATTCTTTTTCATATGATTATTTTCATTGGTTATGCAATTCCATTTTTTTGTTTGGATTCTATTGTTTCCGTTATCCTGTTTTAGTTCCATTGATCCTTTTTTGAATACTGAAAATTTCAGTAACACGTCAGAATTCAATGCCTTTTAGTTTCAACTTTGTTATTTGACCTGATGAGTTATTGACAGGTTTAAATTCTCATTATATCGTCGATCCCTGCTCGTTCGTATTCTTCTTCATATGTTTATTTTCATTGGTTATGCAATTCCATTTTTTCTGTTTGGATTCTATTGTTTCCATGCTCTAGCTCAAATTTTCAGTCAGGTTTCCATAGTGTAAATTATGTAGACAATGGAAGTTCAAAACAAAACCACTAGATAGGACTTGAAAAGAGACAACTCTCTATCGAGGCAATAATAAAGAATTTTCAAACTTATAAACACGAAGCAAGTTTCCACACCTTCCAGTCACCGTTCAAGAAGCCATCAAATGAGTAATGTTCAACAATGCCGTATCTAATCGACAGAAGGTCGCTGACCAAATCGATTCCACTATTTTTATTCACAGTACATCCTTTGTGCTGTCGTGCACCAAGTCAAAAAGTGTATCAAATGCCTATTTTAGACACGGTTATAAGCTAAACAAACTATACCGGCGACAAAAAAAATTAATTACCTTCGATCTCCTATTACATTCTTTCCGCGAGCTGGCGTTGAAAAAGCGTGAACTTATTGTTCATCGGTTTGTTTGTATTGATGAATAAAAAATGCGACACTTAAGAACTTGAATAGATTCCATCAACAGATCATTTGTCAGTTCGTGAGGAAACTTTGGGAAAGAAGGTGATTCCGTTGACAATGGCGTAAAAAGGTGTTTATTTTACATTATTACACGCTCCGCTTGCGTTCATTATGCATCAACTTTTGTAACTCAATATCCAGTTGCTTCCACTCCGATGAGATTTTCATTTGAAACTTGTATTTCCGAGTTCACTTGGAATTCAAACCACCTTATTTCTTGGTCTTGCGCCGAACTCTTCAAATAAAGAACTGTTGAGCACTGACGACGAAATGTGATGATCCTTCAGTGATAATAGTATATTATGCAACGATCATGTAATAACCAATACATTAGAGTTGCATACGCTATTTTTTAACACCCGAGAAATAATGAAGTACTCTAAATATCATTTTTGTATTGAACACAATAACAGTAATTACTCGTATTTCTTTAAAAAATTACGAAATTGTATTGTATTCTGTTCATATATATTGAACATAATAATTGTAATTATTCTGATTCCTTAAAAATTTCAAGATTATTGATTGTGCAGTTTGAAACATAAATTCTAGGTCCCATTAATTTAGGAGTGGAAGAAATATTTACATTTATTTCATTATTTCTAGTCTCAATAGAGTTCAAAATTGTATTAGGAATTATTCTGAACCGAATTTTCATTGTAGCCCTCCGCCACTGAATTGGATAATCAATTGATTAAAAATCTGTATCATAATGGATCTCATTTTGAAACGGATTATGGGCATATAAGTGTATTTTTTTTATATATAAAATATATTCTCAACGAAAGTTACATATCCTTTATATCAAAAGTACAATTATTAAATGTGCATTGCATGAATGATATATTCCTTGAACTATTCGATACAAAAGTCGAATTTTCTTGTTGTTAAATTGTGTTTTTTTCAATATTAAATCTTCGTTTTTCCCGTTACAGAAAAAAATTGTGTATTATACACGGGAAAAATATTAGATTTTAGCTCTCGGTTTTCCCTTGTATAATAATAGTATATTATGCAACGATCGTGTAATGATGGTTATTAATAAATGAGCATAATCGAGCCGAAGGTGAGTTTCGTATGGTTTATGCGAGTGTATTAATTACCATTACATGAGAGTTGCATACGCTATTTTATCTACACCCGATAAATAGTGAAGAACTACAAATATTATATTTATATTTGTATTGCACACAATGATACTAATTCAACGAATTTCTTTGAAAAATTCCATAGAATTGTAATTTATAGTATTTCTTCGAGAAATAAAACGATGAGATATGAAAAGAAGATCAAAAATCAAAGAAAAAAAAGATTACTCGAGACCGGAATCGAACCAATGTCTCCTCCAGCTAGAATAATCAATGTCAGCGCCACAGACGGCTCGGCTACGGAGAGCCCACAACATTTGATGAAAAAATAACTGATAAATCATGCATTTGTCAAATAAAAAACTTCATCATTCTAACTGTATTTCTGTCGGTGAAGGTGTCAAAGGTGATTCTCCCATATCGCTGGTATCACACATTTTGTTATGATTATCGAAGTTTGGCTATATTCTTCAAAAATCCAATACCTATACCTATTTTGACTTGACAAATGTCAAATGCAGAGCATGCACATCATGTTTGATTGAAAAATAATGGGTTTCTATTGGTTAAAAATCTGTATTGTAATGGATTTCATCATAAAACGGGTTGTGGGCATATAAGTGTATCATTACAGTACGGGTGTAGATAAAACTATATTATAGTACGGGTGAAGGAAAAAACAATTTTTCGCAGGAACCAGCCTTCTTGATCACTTACGGTATCTATTGTTAAAACGGTATTGTTCCTGATTGCTAGGCCAAAGGCAGCGTTAAGTAACTCTCTTACCGATCTCTATATTACTAACCAACGCCTATATTTTACTTACCGACTTCTTCAAAAATGGTGGCGCGTATTATATAAATGTCACTTTCAATTATCCCATTATCAGGTGGAAATTAAATTTGAATTGAGAGAAAAATGCTAGTATCGGGCAAGAAACGATTCAACCATTAAGCACTGCCGATCTCAAACATTTTTTTTATATGCAGATTCACACAGAAGGACAGGAGATACGAATTAACATTCACTTTGAATTTTTGAAGTTTGTAAGCCTCAGGAATGACCTCTTTCGGCAAGGGATTCCAAATCTCAGGTGTTCTATTGAAAAAATATCCCTGCGCAAGAGAGGTTCGACAGGTCTCCAAATTCACAACAAAGGGGTGGAAATTCTGTCGAGTCATCCGTGTGGATATTGCCAACGGTGGAACGTTTGATAACAATTCAGGAGAGCACCGACCGTGAAAATATGCTGACCGTTCTTGATACTACTACTATTCCACAATGATCTACTATACTATGAAGGGTTGAAAACAATATTTTGGCGCAGCCTAACCCCACTTAATCAACGGCTCTGAGTGAAGATAGCGATTGCGAGAATTGCAAAATAATTATTTAAGTATTTGCATGTTTCGTTCATTGGCTGCAACCAGCCTCCGGGCGTTGGACTCACCATCAGCCGGGATGAAAAACCATGATGGATGGTAATTAGCAATTTGCAATTGCTACCGAGCTACCGCAATAACTCCAGATTTGACTAGACCGTGATCAATCATTCCTCCATTTCGTTTTGCATTATATGCGTGTATATGAATTAATTATGATATTATTTATTATATTCCCAGGAATTAATTGAGCTTCTCTAGGGGAAAATTGCCGGACAAATTGAACGCGAAATGTACATTAATTGGATCACAGATACGCGGCTTGTAATTGTAATTACAATTACTCGATGTCGTCGATCCTGTCTGATCGGGTCACAGGTCAAGTTGACAATTGGTCGTCAATTGCAAGATAAAAGGTGATTGTTGTTCTTCTCGTACGAGAACTCGGGTAATCGAAAGGAGGGTAATGTAAGAATCTACTGCTAGAAAAGGCCTACTATAACAAAGGAATTCAGCTAATACATCATTTTGAAAGAAAAATTTAATTAATACAAAAGAGTATGCTTGCGTGTGCAGATGTGTTCATATCTGTGTGCTTTCGTATTAATGTTGTCCCTTTATGAACATCAATCTGGTTAATTTGTTTGTTGCTGTTTGTGCTCATGTTTTCATTTCGATGTATCACAAAGATTCTTTCCATTGACGTCTTGAAGTGTGTTTGGATCATATAAACATATTGATACCCATAATTTTTTGTAAGGTATTTTATAACAATTGGCATTATTATTTTATTATTAATCTTGAATTGATTGTCCTAGAATTGAGCTTGCTTCGTCAACAAAATCAAAAAAATATATGACATCAAAGCGAAGCAAAAGCAATTTATTTAGACTTCTGATTTATGTTCTCCAATATACGCTTAGGAAAGATTTGTGGTGATAACGACTAAATTCAAAACTTCCTAATTTTTTACAATCGGTACTGATATTGTGAGACTTAAGTACCCTGGGAAATCCTACGCGACAAAGATTTTGATGTCTCCAGACATAGAAAACAACCCCAAGTGTACAAAATGTGAATTTTCACCATTTTTTTTCACATTTTAGTAATTCCTACAAACTTGAGACCGATATTCAAAATCAATGTAAACAAGGAAGCGCGATCTAATTTATTATCGAAAAATATGGGGTGATCGAAGGAAAATGAAAACAAATGCCGTTTTCTGGGCTCATCTTATAGAGTTTTTCGTGGAGCACTTAGAATGGTCATGACGTATGCTTGGTACTGAAACCATGGGACTTGGGATAGAAGTAACTGAAATATATCTTTTCAAATATTCCAAGTGTAGAATATTTGCAGCATGTTGAGATATGCTTGGAAAAAAGGCTGATTTCTATGTTCTTTTCAGCCAACATTGTTGAGTTTTATCAATTTTGTGAACCTGTCACTTATCTTTACTGTGGCTCGATGTCCCATGGCACACCTCTCTTTCTTTGGTTCTCAGAATGCCCTTTCAAATTTCAAACTTGACGAAGAACCACTAGGGATTCTGATATCTTGAACTGACGACACCACCCTTGTTATCACAGGAAACCTCAAAAAGATATATCGGACTATTGTAAACTCATAAGGTGATTTGAGCCCCTGGGAAATGAAAATGAATAAGACATGTGAAAGATATGTTTGGCAGTTCGAATTAGAAATATAGATGTAAAAAATTATATGATCACAAATTCCACGTTTATTTAATAATATAAAATCAAAAACAAATAGAATATCTTGTATATCAGCTTTCTTCCGAATGAACAACTATATAACAGTTTGAGAAATGTTATCAGAGAACCCTCAAGCAAAAATAACATTTTTTGTCTCGTTGATCATTGAAAATGAAGAATAATGAAGAAATTCGTGCTACGATGACAATGATAAATAAATATTACAGTGGACACGAAATATATTTACGATGACAATGATATAAATAAATATTACAGTGGACACGAAATATATTTTCGATTTCAAACGATACAGGAGACTGCATGATCACAAACCACAAACTCAGCTTGCGATCCCATAGGGTACATCTGGTGTGTATATCTGTATATCTTAGTTTCCACGGTTTCACCACGGATGGCGGTTAACCACATAATGTCGAAGTCAAATTTCGATTAAGGAATTTAGGGAGATGAATTCTTCCTATCAAAACGCTTTCGAATGTGAACTGTCAGCTATTATTTTTAGAAGAAACGACGATAACATCATTTTATGAGTGACCTGCTGAGATTGAAATCATTATAATATTCAGAAAGAATCAATCGGCTATTGTTTCGAGAATAGGTGGGATCGTCAGATAAAACTGACAATGGTGGGAGAGTGATTTCAATTAACTATTTGATGTAATAAGAACGGTACATTACTACAGTGTATTCGTCATGAGGTTACAAGCAGCGTAGCTGAAAAGTTTGATTTTGTGATAAACAATGATAAATTGAGGATTTAGGAACATTATTATTTTGTGAAGAAAAAGCAATTTTTGGGAAGTAATTTTTGGCTTTTTCTTATATATATATATATATATATATATATATATATATATATATATATATATATATATATATATATATATATATATATATATATATATATGATGAGTTGTTTTTTCGGGTTTCATTCCGTGTTCTGTGGTTTTGATCCCCTGAAGGATAATTGTCACAACGTTTCGGCAAAGTCTCATTTGCCATCTTCAAGGTGATATTGATTTCGTCCTCCGAACTCGACAGTCGAGTTCGGAGGACGAAACTCAATCATCACCTAGAAGATGGCAAATGAGACTTTGCCGAAACGTTGTGACAATTATCCTTCAGGGGATCAAAACCACAGAACACGGAATGAAACCCGAAAAAACAACTCATCATACTTCGTCCGTGAGAATCTTCATGCTAACATATATATATATATATATATATATATATATATATATATATATATATATATATATATATATATATATATATATAAATATAATGAATCCTGGAGTTGCAGTCTTATACTGGTCTTAAAGTAAACTCTTTTCATTTTGTCAAGCTTTCGGAATACCTTTATTTCCTTCCTTAGGACAACAAAAAGACAAAACAGTAAATGAAAAAAAAAATATTGAATCTACTTACATAACTCGAGTAAAATGGTAGAGATTAGCACCAAAAAAGAAATATAAAAAAAAGGAAAAATATTGGATTGACATTGTAAAGATAAAATTTGAAGTATATGTCAGATTCGATTTGATTAGAAAATATCAAGTATCTATACTTATTTATTGTTTTGTCTTTGTCCTGAGGCAAGAAATGAATATTTTCCGAAAGCTTGACAAAATGACAAAGATTTTTCTTTAAGACTGCAACTCCAAGATTTATTCCTTCTATAACATTGTCAGTCAAGAATCACCCAAAGAAGAATTCGTGACTGGCTTCAGTATAAATCGACCCATTTCGTGAAGTTCTATCAATCAAATATGCTTTATTGTATAAGGAATCTTTATTGACAAAGCTACTGCAATTTTATCAAGTCGAAGTGTTAAAGTATAATATTAAAATTATGAAATACAATGAACCATCACTATATAGTTGAAAACATATATATTCAAGATTTGGAGGGCTGTCATAAAGGGGACTCTTTATTATCTGTCAAGCTTTCGTCAAATTTATCGTCTTCGTCAGAACAACTGAAATAATACATTAGATGTTATTTTGTAAAGATAGAAATTTGGTACACTTACTAACAAGAGAATGAAATATAAAATAGTATAGATTTGCCGAAAGCTCGACAGATAACAAAGAGTCCTACAGCCCTACAAATCTGACTGCAACCTCACGAAATGAGTCGACTTTTGGTTGGTGATCTGGCGTTTATTTTGGAGCAGCCAAAAGAAGAGACTCAGGAATCCAGACGCTCTCAGGGCATAAATATCTACTTTATCCCCTCGTTACATAAATAATTATTATGAAAACTGATTTGTATGAATGGTAACTCGTTGTCCTAATCAGATTATTCGTTCGTTTCAGGCTCGCCGTGCGAACACGATGGAATATGCGTGAACACGCCCGGAAGTTTCGCGTGCAACTGTACGCAAGGCTTCACAGGTCCAAGATGCGAAACGAACGTCAACGAATGCGAATCGCACCCATGCCACAACGACGGATCTTGCCTGGACGATCCCGGTACTTTTAGATGCGTTTGCATGCCAGGTAAGACATCTTTCTCGTGGGTTTTTGAAAATGAGTCCTCTGTATCTGTGAGAGAATGGGGAGCTTAGCTCTTGTCACACAGAGGCCTAGTAAGGCTCATTGTGGGTCTGAGTCCTACATTTCAGCTGGTTCACCAAAAAAAAAATGTATTTTTACATTCCTTTATCCTTTTAAAAGGTGTTCCATTTCTATTTTGTATCGATGCTTTTTATATTCTTGACAAAATATTTTTTTTCTCCGATCAGCAGCAAGTATTACTTTTCCTGTCTAGGCAGCCAAGTAAGGACTTTCCTGTCTGGAGAGCAAAAGTAATACTTTTCTGATTGATTTGTCTGGAGAAATAAGTACTTCTAAGTCGCTATCACTGTCCATAATGTTGTCAAACTATAATTACTATGAATACTTCCATCGTATGTTAAAAATCCCATATGAAGCGGAACATTTTCGATCAATTACAGCGATAAATTCCCGGCGGGACATTTTCGGGCTGATAAATACCCGGTAGGTATCGAAAAATACTCGCTCGGTCCGTGTATCTATAGTAACGATTGTTAAAATGTACATTTGTCATCTCGACAGGCATAAATACTGAATTTTTAACGTCGTTGTTTCAACTCCGGAAATATTCTACCGAATTACACTTGTGCATCAAAATAAACCTGATAATTTTCCATTCAAGCATGTTGTCAGTAAAAAAACTGCTTTCGGTTATTTTCATATTTTGCTAAAAGAGCCCTCCTCCTTCGGAGTCGGGCTCTTTCGACAAAATATGAAAATAAACTCATGCAGTTTTTAAACAACATGCTTTCATGGAAAATTATCGGTAATTTTGAAGCACTTGTATAATTACTCCCGAACATTATGCATTTCCATAGCAACCAACCATTCCAACACTTGCGGTTTCTATCAAATTTTGTTTTAATTCATCACTACAGGAAAAATAAGAAGATTGTGGGAATTGTGAGAATTTGAATAAACAATATCCTACGTATATCATTATTAACAATCGGAGAAGACATTATTATGTTCAACTCATAAAACTATCAACAAGGACAGTCAATCTACTACTTTGCTTTTGCTGCCTAGTGAAATAAATAACTATTTTGGCAGGTTTCAATGAAATTGAAATTAAAAATGAATTGAAATCCGACCGGAACCGCTTCAATATTTGGTGTTTTGCCAACCAGCCTAGAAGAAATTGATTAATGTCATCCTGAAGATTATAAAATATTCTTATTCAAATGATTATGAACTGTCGTCTCACCTTTCAGTGTGAAAATTCTACAGGAACATACAATTATTGGTATTTTTTCATAGATGTTGTCATGCAGAAAATGAAAAAATAAAAAGCTGATACAATTGTCGAATGACATAGATCTAAGATACATTTTTTAGTGAATATTCAATGCTTTTTCCATTTATTTGGTTAATTTTGTACATAAAATCTGTGAGGTTTTAATTTCAGCCTCATTTATAGTGGAGTGCCCATAAGGCGTGAAAATTGTAAAATCTCGGAATCCAGGCAGGTCAATGAATTTTCATAAGAACTGTTGGACTGCATTGTTGAAAGACCCAATGAAAAAGTTGCAAAGCAAAAAGTGTGCGATCTTGATTACAACAAATTTTAACAACAATTTACTATGGACAAGAAAAAAATGTTTGAAGCAGGGAATTTTATCTTATTTGCATAGTAACTTCAATATTAATTCATTCAAATTTTGCAAAAGTATCATTATGAACTATATGAAGTAGTTTTCTTCAAAGTCCTGCCCCTTTTATTATTTGAACGGGTCAACTCAAAAAATTAAAAATTGGAATAATGGAATTGATGCATGGATACTACTTTTCAGAGTGAAATTGACAGTTAAAAATTTCAAGATGGCGACTGTGCGTCATCTGGGGAAAAAAATGGAAAGGAGGATTTTGTGACACATCCTTTTGAAGCTGTTGACGAATACTGTATTGAGTCAATATCTTCACCTACTACAAAATGACGGAACATTTGATGATTGCCTGAATATATCGACCTTTAACTTCATGAAATATTAGAAGAAATATCGACATTCCTGTATTCGACAATGTATGGTGTGATATATCGAAAAAGCTGTTCTATTATGTCAAGAAGTTCAAGGCAACCATTTCGTGCATCTTCCGAACTGAACTCAACTTATGAAGTTAAAAGTTAGTTGTAATCCAGGACCCACAATTTTTGTTTCTTTAATTTTTTGTTTGAGCTTTGAACAATACAGTCCAACAATTTTTAAGAAGTTCCATTGACCTGTTCTGGATTCCGAGATATAAATCTTAAGGCGCTCCACTTTTGCCCAAAATTATTCAAGTTTTTTTTGCTTTTTCTATTTTGCGAGTTGACAGAAAAGGCTATTTTTTACGGTTGTCATTTTCCGTTGTGGATTTTACGGATGATCGTCTCAAAATCCCAGTGTCGTGACTTTCTCTCCAATTAAATACCGCAAAAATAATACATTGAGACTTCCAATTGTTATATAAAAACACGGTGACATCCTGTTTCATATCTCAATTATTTTGTTAACCGAACAATACATGTTTCAGCACGTTTTGAATTCCTTTCTATCGCCTGCCATGTTGAACATTTTTTCGATCGTGATTTTTATTGTTTCGAGTTTCTTGTTTTGCCATTAGGATGGTAGCAATTAGCACCGACATGTAACGCCTTACTTTGAATTTATGTTAACTAGTGGCGAACGTTTCTTCTTGAACCACAAAGTTTTTTACTCCGTTATTTTATGGGCGGATGGCTGGTTAGAAATCTATAATAGAAACATCCACGCCATCTTTGAAAAAGTTGTTTTGATGGAATTTTACTGGTCTGAATGAAGTATTCGAATTATTTCTCGTAATTTATGAAGTAAATCGGGGTACCGATTAATTAGTACCAAGCTGCTTGATTGGAAATTATTTAAAAGCGGCACAGACGGACTCTCATTCCGCAGCAGTGTAAAGAGAAACCTGCAATACGAGTTGCAGGATATCTGAATTTGGTAAAACATCCAAGTAGTCGTCTTGTTTAGTACCTGTGTTCTTATAAGGGCACTATGAGATACGTGGCGTGCTGCAGAATATTCTTATCGATAGTTGGCTTGATGACAATCCGACTCACCCGTATAGTCGAGTATACAAGGTGGATAGCTCCAAAATTGATTATTTATTGCACGCGAAAATTTTACCGATCGAGTCACCTGAGAAAATGAAAGGGTCCTATTGAGCTACTGAGTTTAACAATTTATTTATTTGCAGCATAACAATCTAATTTTTACTGTAGTTATATTGATGTGTTATCAATACTTCATATTCAAGAGGGGCGAAAACAAAAACAGACAATCTATTCAAACTCATCGCATTTAATAGTTTGATAGTAAATGAAGCTTTCGAGATAGTAAGGAAAGCATCTTGTATCAATATTTTCTTCAAACATCGATGATGTCAGTAAATCATTTAAAAAACAGACAATCTATTCAAACTCATCGCATTTAATAGTTTGATAGTAAATGAAGCTTTCGAGATAGTAAGGAAAGCATCTTGTATCAATATTTTCTTCAAACATCGATGATGTCAGTAAATCATTTAAAAACAGTTATATATTTATCAGGGAAGTATTTACATTTGTAGTAATCATGACAAAAGGTTTACTGAACTGTGATAATGCCTGTATTTATGATTACCTTCAAATTATTTCGTTAAGTTCAAAACAAGCAGAGAATTTATGCCATGAAACTACAAATTTTCATATGTAATAACTGAATGAAGCACAACGAAAAAAATTGACGCGAAGATAATAAAAAAAGGTTTTTGTATCTGATATGAAGCATTTACAAATTTTTTTTTTTTCAAATATACATTTATTTTCCATAAGATGGGAAATTTACAGTCTTCTTTTGTCATATTGTTCTCGTATCTCGCCTGAGTGAATGATTTGAAATTTAGTATACATATAAATGAGGAAATTATTCATGCAATTGAAATTTTCAAAACATTGTACATAGCCCAATATATCGTTTCGAGATGAAGCAAATTCAAGGCTACTTCAAAGCTCCAAGAAATATAAATGAATGACAATTTCAAATTATGAAATATCTAATGGCATGAAAATATAGAGCGAGCCTCTTTTTGGATGCCTCCAAAACGAAAGCAGTAGCTTTTCATACTGCCCAAAATATTGATACGGTTGACATCAATATTGGAATATACCGTGTGTCACAGACTCATGGTACACCCCCGTTTTCTCCTTTGTTTTTCTAGCTATATTTTTGAGATTCGGAACATCGAATAAGCTCACTGAACAGCATTTCTCGACATATCTGAAATAAAAAAACAACTTCCAATTTTTCCGGAAATGACATCAACTTTCGATTCTTGAATGGGACACCCTGTATATTGTTACATGATCGGCTAGGGATGATCATGAGGAATCCAACGATACCAGGTTTGATGATGTTATCTCCAATGACTGCGGAGATATCGCCATTTATATTATCCATAAGCTCAATGAGTGGGAGAGAGAATTGGATTGACCCGACAGTAAAGTTTCTCTCTCCTACTCGTTGCGCTTATGGATAATATAAATGGCGATATCTCCGCAGTCATTGGAGATAACATCATCAAACCTGGTATCGTTGGATTCCTCATGATCATCCCTAGCCGATCATGTAACAATATACAGGGTGTCCCATTCAAGAATCGAAAGTTGATGTCATTTCCGGAAAAATTGGAAGTTGTTTTTTTCTTTCAGATATGTCGAGAAATGCTGTTCAGTGAGCTTATTCGATGTTCCGAATCTCAAAAATATAGCTAGAAAAACAAAGGAGAAAACGGGGGTGTACCATGAGTCTGTGACACACGGTATAGTGAGTTGACAGTTTACAATTTTTGGTGTTTTATCTAGACAGCAATCTCGATTTCCATCAGCACTGTGATAATCTCATTGAAATACTCAATAAGCAGTGCTAAGAAACCTAAAGAGAATTCTATGACAACTATGGTCTACTTTAATATTACCAAGGTAAGATACAATCAAGAATTAACTATGGGATTATTGTTTGGGGAAATTCTCCAGCTGCATCCAATGTTTTTGTAACGCATAAGAGTATTATCAGAACTATTGCAAACGCATCACAAACATCATCGTGTAAAACATTGTTTAAAAAATTGAGCATTTTGCCTCTACCAGGTCTCTAATTCTGGAAGTTTTGTTCTACATCCATAAAAATAAAGAAATTTTCGAACAAACCCAATCATTTCACAAAACACGTTTATCTCTACGTCTGAAGTCGTTTTTGGGCTGAGATTATATAATGCTCTTCCGAGGTTATTCAAAACTATAACCAAGAAACAAGTATTCAAACATAAAATAAAAGAACTACATACTTCTCAAAATTATCCCTTAAAAAATCGATGGGTTTTTTCTTAACTATATTAATAAAAAATGTTTTGTAATAACTTTGATCATTGCTGATTTGTTTCACTCACTTGATTGTTTTAATACCTCTTGTTATCTATGAATGTGTTTGTCATATATTTGTATTTTATATCTGTATTTGATATGTACTGACTTGTCCAATTGCTCTTTCGAGCTCGTTTGATTGGATCAATACACTGAATCCTGAATCTTGAATCTTCGAGCATGCCCTGGACATTTTTTAAATGATAGAGCAGCTAGTATTTACTAGATAGTTACAAAACGATACGAATCGTAAATTGGTGTGATGCTACCTGAAAGAAGGACTACATTCTTTTTTCGCTCAGAACAGAGATATACTCGTACAGCAATCAGACACAATAAATACTATCTACTGAAAAGGGGACCATGAATTTTTACGAAGATTGATAAACATACCTGATTAATAATATTGACTCTCTTACCTAAGCCAAAATACTGGAGCTTTTTCATATGTATCGTTATTTGCATAGTTCTCGAATAAATAGTCCCCATTCCTTCTCAACAATGCTGAAATATTTAGCAATTTCTTTGAGTTAGGTTCACAATGTCCCGAATGTATTTATATTCATTAGAAGCGGCTTCAATTTTTCTCTGTTCACTTTTCTGGTCCCTCATAATTTTCATATGAATGTTGCTGTAATGCCGGTAATAGAAAGATTTTCAAAACTTTATGACTTGTTATCAAGCATACTATTCAGTGAAATATTCGATTCAATCTGTCGGTAACTTGTCCTTTTAAAATCTATTGATGGTTTTTCTTCTGGTGTTCTCTCCATCAACACCGTGTTTATGTAGTGCATTGTCGAAAAAGAAAACAAAAACTCTAATACAGCCTCTCCGCGTAATCGTCTGTGATTATAGAAAAGAATGCATACGTTTTGTGGGAGCCATTATCATTTCGCCTTTCAATTTTGCCAAGATGCCTCTTCGTTCTACCGAATCCGATTTCGAAATTACACGTTTAATATGCGGGCTCATTAGTGACGAATGAGACCCGGGATCCGACCGAAATTTCTGCTTAATAATGTGTAGGTTGCGTGCCTGATAGCGTTTCGAAGGTTGGAAGTTGATTCGGCTCCATCATCTCCCGCGGCAGGTGATGTGCGGGGTCACAACAAGTTCGAACTCGGTCGTTTTTTAACGATCTCTAAGTATCGCCCTTTTACCGTACCGGTTATTTTTCTTCCATATAGGTCGGGCGAACGTTATATCTTCGATTCGAAATAATGAGATTTTGGTTTTTTATTTGTTTTCGGGTGATCCGAAGTGAACCGTTCTGAACCGCTTGTGATCGGTATTTTTAGAACTCGGTTTTGCGAGAGGTGAGGGCGAGAATAATATGTTTTTGTGGAAAACATTTCGATTTGTTAAACTGAAGAAGTATTATTTTTTTCGGCCAGGGAAGCATTGAATAATGAAAAAGAAGGCCATAGGCCATAGTAATAAACTATATTTCAGTCGACATCAATTTTCGCTAAAATGTTGATTACTTATTTATTATACTTTAATTGGCATCTGGTTGTTACGTTTTGAGGGTTGTTTCCAGTGGCGGATCCACGGGGGGGGGTTTCGGGTCCGGACCCCCCCATTGGGAAAATAATAGATTTTTTTTTTCAATTTATATCGGCTCCTAATTTCCCAATTTTGTTAGGGAACGAAAAAATGTCACAAGAGCAAGACTAAAAATTTTGCTTTAAAATTGAAGAACTTTAATAATTATTATTACATTCCATTGAAAACTGAAGAGCAGGCTACATTTAAACATTGGTAAATTTTCGAGGTTTTTTGAAAAATTCTACTGGATTGACTGTTACCCAAACAAACAAATTTCACTTGAAATTTTTGGACTCACCGATTGTTCTTTCCTTTTTTTCTGGTTCAGTCGGTTCAGACGCTGGATCAAGCCGAGTAAAATATGAAAATAGAGTCCTCTTCATGTTGTAGGTTCAAAATAAAATGCTTTTTTTTAACTACTATCGAATTGCAATTTTTCACGATGACACTTTAAAGAAAATTGACACTTGTCAGGCTTATCGAGGAAAAGTTCGAGAAATTTTTGACAGTGCTGCCATTGGATCCTTTTTGGCGCAGTATTTGAAAAATTAGACTTGTTACATTTGTGATGAGTATTGTGTTTGCCGGTAACGATTTGAATATACTAGGTATGAGTAGAATATGCTGTTGATTAGGTTAAATCAACTCGATTCGATTCAAAGAAAGTAAAGTTTCGAACCTACTTTACCTCCTGGCAACACCTTCAAATTTTGCTCATGTCAATCTCTTTCACTTTTTTTTTGGATCTTGACTAGTTGTTGCTATACGGTAGCTCATAATTTTCTGTTTTATATATATATATATATATATATATATATATATATATATATATATATATATATATATATATATATCTTGAGTTATAGACCCCCCCCTTGACCTGATCCTGGATCCGCCACTGGTTGTTTCTAATGAGTTGGGGCTTTCGGCTGCAAAATCCGTTTATTACTCACTTGTGGAGTCTCATTTGCGTTATGGTATCTTTTTGGGGAGTCTGTAACAACCAAGTCAGTGTTCATCTTACTGAAGCGAGCAATTAGATACCTGCGTAAAGTAAAACTTAGCGACTCATGTAAACCACTTTTTATAAAACATGGGATATCTTGACTCTGGTATCAATTTTCATACTAGAAACTGTGTCATTAATCCACAAAAATTGATTAGATTACGAAGTAAATGATGTCCTCTATTTTATTCAAAATGACAAATAATTTAAAGCTTCCTATTCCCATGGCAAACCTAGTTAAAAACTCTCTGATCTATAATGGAGTGAGAATGTATAATAAATTACCATGTGAAATTAAGTTAAAGGAGTATACTATTTTCAGGAAGACAATAAAACTACTTGTTGATAGAGCATATTATAGTTCAGTAGAGTTTTATGACGATTCATATTAATGATTATTCATATTAAAACAAAAAAAAATTATAATATTTTATTAATTTTAATCTTGACTATCATGTATATACGCATGCCTGTATTGCTGTTACTGGGCTATTTTTTAAAGTTTTAAATATTGTATTTAAAATACTCATCGGTTTTTTTATTTGGAGGACATCATATCGGAGTAATCTCTGTTTTCAGTAAATTTCAACAGTTTCTGAGTTGAAGTCTGAAAACTTGTTCACAAAGATGTCTTGCTGTCATCAGAAGAATGGTGAAACATATTATTTGAAAATCGCTTGCTATTTATAATTCCATGGGCAAAGACCTGAAAATAAAACAAAATAATAATAATAATAGTAATGAAAATAGCTAATGTTTGTATCAAAAACAGATGTGGTATGGTGTCTTATTACTATGTACACTGTTATTCTAGACTTGAGAATATTTTATATCTCGGTGCATTGAAGTCGTATAAACAAGCTATCGAATTTGTCTTATCACTCCACCAAAAGTATACTTTTTGGTTAAATTATAATGATCAACGCCCAAGATGACAGTCAATTGCGTGTTTTTATGGAACCAGATTTTGAACGTTCAGTTTCAATTGAAAAACATAACTTATTGAAATGTCACTTTCAGAAATGAATGTAAATATTCCTTCCATTTCTAAATCAATGGGACCAACAATACAAATATAAATATAATATTCATAGTTCTCCATTATTCATCGGGTGTAGAAAACAAAGCGTACGCAACTCCCATGTAACGGTCATTAATATAATAATAATAATAGTAATATTCCTTTTTTTATCATTTGAATGCACAAAGGTTACATAAATAATTGAAAACGTCAAAATTTCAGCTACATTGAACAAGGACATATCAACAATTACAAATCTACTTATACATGTATATATAAAAAAACATCAATAATAGTTTAAAAATAAAAATAATCATCATAAAAAGAAATCGTCTAAGGAATACGCTCGCATAAACCATACGAAATTGACCTTCGGCTCGTTTCGTATCCCGGTTATTGCTGGTGTATGATAACCATATCATTACATGATTGTTGCATATAATGTACTATTATGTTACAATTGAAATATAAATTTGGAATTCTGGCAATATAAATACACTCAATTGATATTGAGAAACTTGTGTGAAGTGTAAAGAATGAAGTTTGAGAAACCATATTTTCTTTTCTTTTTTATGTTTTGGGTATATCTGAGTGTTCCATAATTATTTCATTCGCCCACTGAGGAGCTCAAGAGATGATTTTCTCTGAGGTCAAAAAGATTTTATCTAAAATATTATTAGTCCAGTAAATGAAGGGACGAACCTGTGAATAAGTCTATGAGTTCTTCACTTGTGGCTCAATTTGTAGGTCGTCACAGATGTTTTCAAAGGACCCAAAACTTAACACGATTGCGTTCATGGAAATGGCCGAAAATGCCCCCCCCCCCAAACCCAGAAAAATGGGTTTCCCGCCAATATCTGGCTAAATATACGAATTAGAGAATTTTCGTTCATACAAAAATTGAAGATCGTCTCATTATCTACAAAAATGATCCTTATAATTTTTTCCGAAAACTCAACAGTTTTCGAGATAAAGGGACCCAAAACTCTCCTCATTTCAGCTGCCGCTTTCTCTATAAGAATTCTGTTGTCTATGCATTCGCTTGGAGGCGGGCGGACGAATTGTTTCATAACTCAGGCAAAAACTGACATTTTTCAATGATATAAAGTTCAGGACAATGAGGAAACCCGTAGCTATCATTCCATGTATTTCGAAGTTCTTTCTTATTCGGCAAAAAGATTTAATAAGCTGTGAAAGTTTTTTTCCGCCCCATTTCGACACTGTTTCATTAATTTGTTTAAATTTTTTTCAAAAATAGTCTTTTATCGGAAATTTTTCTTCATAATGGGTCGTTGGGGGTCTTGAATGATCTCTGATTTTTTTTTGTACTTTCCCCGCGTTCTAATGAATGATCCATTCGTTTATTTACATTTTTCATGCGATTTCGGAGTTATGTAGAATCTGCGGAACAACCGCGAATTAAAAATTATTATCCATTTTATCGACTTGCCATGCACATCGTTTTGAAGCCAAGATACTCTAGTTTCCGAATACATATATATTTTTCATGGCTAAACGCAATCGTTTTGGGTCCTTTGAAAACATCTGTGACGACCTACAAATTGAGCCACAAGTGAAGAACGCATAGACTTATTCACAGCTTTCCATAGTTTCGGATCTTCAGTTACTGGACTATATACTGATAAGTGAATTTTTTTTTACAACCAGCTCTCTATGGTTTGCTTTATTGTGAAGATATCTCCTATGTATGCCATCTATTTCATTCATATTTCATATCCTTGGTATACAAATTGAGGAAGAAATAGTAATTTCTATGTAACTCAGTGCCTGTCGTGCCTTTTAGGCAGAGGAGTAGCTGAATGAATCAAACGTTTTGAATGATATACACGTGCCAATCGCAACAAAGAGTGTTTGTATTTTTTTTATTTTACTCCTCTCATAGAAGTGTAATTTCTATTTTGTTCTCATTCGGATAAGAAAAAAGCCAAATATATAGTTATTCAAACGTTTAACTGCCTTTAATCTTCGTAGATAACTTTGAGTTTCAGAAAAAATCCTAGTTACGACGTGAAATGCCATATTCCACACTAATTTCGCGTGAGTTTGATAGACCAGATTATACACACTTAATAAACGATGTAAACGCACAAATTTTGTATTTATCAAGTATCCCACAGCGCGTAATTTCTTTGAAGATAACGATTTGTTTCGGCTTCAAGTATTTCCACTTTCAAAATTAGTTCAAAAAAAATATCCTACGTCCGCCCATTCTATCATTTTTTTATCCAGCACTTCCCTATTTTCACATCCAGACATTGATTGGGTAGAGATACGTTATTTCCTCCCAAATTTTCGATTCAGACATGTCTGAACGTCTCAATCGCATCCGAAAGACATAACACGCCTGTTTCGATATCAATAAGAAATCTCTTTCTAATCATTTTTCCTTCGATTCAACGTCCGCACAAGATATCCGATTCTCCTTCGTCGTACATCTCCAACGTTAAAGATAATAAGCCGGTGTTCGAGCATCCATCTTTATTATACCTCTGTGAATTATACGAGTTTAAACATTATTAACGGTTCTTGCGCCGATCACGCCCATTTCTAAGCTGTCTTCTCGAATACCATCGCTCCGGCATTGCCCTCTACTCCCACATAGCGTATTATTTCTCGTTTGTCTATGCGCCGATAGAAGATTATCACTATAAATGCTGGCCCATTGTTTCTTGTCGAGGAACGGTAATGCTCGTGTGGCATTTTTTTGATTCATGACAAATAAACGTACCTATTCTCATTCTTTTTCCACTGTGGAAGTGGCAGAGTTGATTCAAATTCAACAAAAATAATTTAGTATATCATTTAATATACGTTACATGAGAGTTGCATACACTATTCTTTCTACACCCGATAAATAATAAAGAACCATGAATATTATATTTGTGTTCCTGTCTTAACAGAGCTATTGATGTTTTGAAAGATTTCGTATATTTTAGTTGTTGCTCTGTTGTTCTCTAAAATATGTTTATTGACGACTAATATATAATGTACGTATTAGACTTACGGTTTATGCAGTATAATACCATATATTATTCCCTTATGAAATAATGGCGAAGGATTCTCTGCCTTTATTTCCTCTTGTAGTCCTATCACAAAATTTCTCTAATTGAATATTACCATGGAAATGATATACCTAACCAAACTATAAAGTGTCAATGTCAAAGGCAGGTAGTGTTTGTGTATTTGTATTGAGATGGATGAAACTGAAAAATCGGTTATTTGCGATAAATAAATTAGTCGTAAATAAAGTAGAGCAGATTACTAGCAATCAGTGGCGGATTTAAGGAAAAAGGCCCAGTCGGCAAAATTTCTTCGCCCCCCCCCCTCCCAGAAAATTATGTTGTGTCAGGTGTTCCATGGAAAGTGAATGTTATATGTTTCAGAAATTTAATGAATATAGAAATTTAAACTGATTGAATACAAAAGTTATTTTATTTAATATTCAATTTACGATAGTTATCAGGCAATTATTCTGATAACAGGGGGCCCCCAATTGAAAATTGAACTTGTGCTGTTCACAAGGGACTCACCAAAAAATTTTTTCAACAAAAAAATAACAAAAAAAATCGGTATATTTGGTGTATTTTTCAGCAAGAGGGGCCCTGAAAGCCTTTCGTCGGGAGGGCCCAGTCGGCAAGCGCGCTTTTGTCGACCTGTTAAATCCGCCACTGCTAGCAATAATGACTATTATTATTGACTATTATTGGTATAATCTACTATGATTTTTATCATAGAATTTTGTTTTTCAGCATCATGTTAGTATATTATCTTCGAAGGTCTTTCTTTTTGTGCACCTCAATACCATATCACACATATTTGAAAAGACTAATTGGATTATCAGCCACCATCACTTTACTCCAACAATCTAAGGTACAATTTGATACTGCCATTACACACTTTTATGTATCCACCAATACTAGAGTTCATAGTTGAACAACACCAATGAATATCTCATCGAGTACGTGAGGTTATGGACTATATAGTTGAGGATTGGCTTAAGTGACCTCAATTTGAATTCCAAAGGGCTAAAATATGTTAACTTCAAATCTTTATTTACTCATTTTTTTCCCCTCTTTCGACAAAAAAGTCTGCGAGTTTTCATTTCAGCCCTATACTTACAAAAAAAAATTGAAATGATGGAGATAATATATTATGTTTATGATATCAGTATTTCAGTGATTAACAGTCCATCGGTCAGTTCTTAGGATTTTTTCCGTTTTCTTTATCTTAATCGTACAACAGCATAGTGTAGGTTGGTGCTATTCAAAAACGGTGTCAGTTTATAAATGGCATTATTATTCAATAAGAAGATGCCTCAAGATGCCTCGCAGCTAGCTTTATCGCCTAATCAATTATGGCTTAGATGCTCCGCCAATGAAATTGAAATTCTATTCCCAATTTTCGAACACTCGATTGCCTTAACAGGCGAGTTAGAAAGTTGAAAATGATTGTGAACTTCCTGTTCTGCATATTATTTGTGGGAAATGTTCAAAGGTGAGGAGAGTATAGCGCTGAAGATAACGATATTTGACTTCCACTAAGTAAAATATTTGAACAACTTTTATTGGAATCGTTGATAAGTTACTTACCCTCAACTTTAAAGGTTTCTACAAATTTTTGATTAGCACTTGACTCTACATTACTTCTTGAGGTGGATGATTGACGAAAGATTAAAAAATATATACTAATATACATGTTAATCCGCTTATTAAACAAGAGATATTAGACCTTTTGTCGATATGTCTTGAACAAAATTACTTTCAATTTGACAATAAAGTATACTCTTCATCTGACGGTTCGATCATGGGAAATCCGCTAAGTCCTCTACTGGCAGAAATTTTCATGGACACTCTGGAAAATATAATTCATAAGCATCCACTCTCGCAACAGTTTTTGTATTGGTACAGATATGTAGATGACGTTATAGTTTGTTTTAGGGGTACAAACAGGCAATTAGATACATTTCATAAATATATTAACACTATTTATCCAAATATTCAATTCACAATAGAGATGGAAACAGAAAATTCAATTAATTTCCTAGACTTGACAATAGGTAAAGCCAACAGCAAACACCACTTTGCTCTTTTTCATAAACCTTCCCACACTGATATCACTATTCATAATAATTCGGTACATCCATATAAACATAAAATATCAGCATACCATAGTATGATACACAGATTAGTAAACATTCCTCTTTCTGTGAACAATTTTAACAAAGAATTAAATATCATAAAACAAATAGCAGTTAACAATGGATATCAAGTCAAATTAATAGAAAATATTCTTGCTAAAAAACTACATAGAAAAGCTATCCAAGAAGTGTACCCCACTTCGAGGAACCATGACAATAATTATAGAATTTTAACTTATTCAGGACCTGCTACGGAAAAAATAGCTTCATTTTTGGATAAACAAAATTTAAGAGTAGCATATAGAACAGATAACACGTTGGGAAGGTTCATCAAGAATAACAAAGATAAAACAATAAAAGATGAAAAATCGTGAGTTTATAAATTGAACTGTGGATCTTGCTCCAAAGTATATATTGGCCAGACAGGTAGACCATTCAAAAGCCGCATACGTGAACATCGTATGAATTATGAAAAGAAAACATTCCATTCATCATATGCCAATCACATTTTGGAGAAAGGCCATGACTTCGATAAAAATTTCGAAATTCCGCATGTTGAAAATAAAGGCATCAGACTTAATTATTTAGAATTTTTGGAAATCAATGAATCAAAAAATTCAAATTGTTTGCTAAATGATCAATTGGATCTCAATAGTTCCCCTTTATTGAACTTATTCAATTAATGAGTAACTATGGTCCGATATCATAATCATTATCAGTGTAATTCTAGGAATCAGTATCAGTTATTAGCATCAGGTTATAAGTTTAGGAATCATCATCAGTGTCAATTGTATTATTCTAGGAATCAGAGATAATTAGAGTAGACCCTGATGTATTTAAGGAGCTTTTAACAAAGAATAATTTAGTGTTTAAAAACATTCGCTTGATAAAGATACAGTGTATCGAAACATGTCGCGAAGACAATAAATTTTGTGGAAATTTAATCGTGTCTACCTTATAGCGTAATAACTATGGATTTCCATCAAGTAAAGGCCACCTCAATCCAAAATACTAAAATTCGAATGGTACTACGACAAATTTGCCTAATGCACTGGTATTCATGAATTGAAATGATACTAAAAAGACACTTGAAGATCCCATTTAGACCCTCTATGATATTCAATGAAATAAATTCATGATTATAAAAATTCATTGGTGAATCCAGACCAACATATTCAATAATTTAAGAATTTATATATTTCGCTATCTAGTTTTGAAATAAGATGGTTGATGATACTTGGTTCATGATAATGTTTTTTCATTGAAAATGAAGTCACATTATTTTTGTTAATTATTATATTTCAACCATTCATCCTGCTGACAATAGACTGACAATTAACTTTGAAAATTGAATACCAATTTTCCACTTGGAATGAGAATAGGATTGAAACACTTGAAAATTTGGGGATTTTTTATAAATGGAAAAAAGCAACTTATACTTAATGCATATGCGGTGGTTCATTTATCTATAGAATTGTATCTTTCCGAACTTTCGAAGAAACTTGCCTGTTATATTTTCAATTGGCAACATCCGCTATTCATTCTGTACTCGATTAAATGGTAACACTTTATGTGCAAATACTCTTACGATGTGCAAAGACCCGCAATTATTGACCGCCCTTGTAACTCACACGAGATCCGACCCACCGAGTTTATATATGTGGGTTAATCATAGTCTATCCAATTCACTTCTTGTGTATCAACTTTGTAATTATAAAGCCGTTTCTTGTACAAGAGTCGATATTTCGTTGTATTGATTAAACGACGTGCAACCTCGTTAAATAAGGAAAGTTGCGGAACCCTGTAATCTCCTTCCATTAAATGAAATGGTCCGAATTGATTGGAAGTTGAATCACCCCCGATTGATGACCCAGTCTGCGTACATTGAATTATGGTTCCGTTGATGGAAACGCATTTAAATTTTGTTCCGTAGTTTTCTGTGAAATAATAATAGAATCTATACAAGTGTAGAAGGGCAGATTTTCAATCTACCTCGAAAAGTTGCTGCGTCTATTGAAAAATAGTTTTTTCTGGATAGAACAAGTCCAATTAGTCAGCAACTTCTCGTATAACTAATAAAATAAAATACTTATCGTTAACGTTTCGGAAACTAAATTCGCTTCTGTTCAAAACTTATACGCAAATTCCTGTTCAAGTGCAAATATCTTGTTTTGAAAACGGATACGGATTTAGTAGATGCAGCAACTTTTCGGGGTAGATTGAAATTCTGCCCTTCTACACTTGTATAGATTCCAATATTAATTCTTATTTCTTCCGATTGTGGTAGGTTACAATTCCAGAAAACTATAGAACAAATATTGATCCTCCACAAAATAATGGTGTTCAAATAGTGCATTTAAATGTTTATGAATCATGAAAACATGATGGAAGGAAATGTTCAAGAATCCATGGTCTATTTGTCAAGTCATTGGTCGTTTCATTTTATATCATCTTACATGTGAGAGCTTCTAACATTTCACATATACATTTTTGTACCGACTCATCCCTATGGTTCATAAGGAAATTGCACCCGGATGCAATTGAAAATGTTATCAAGGATGTGCATGTGAAGAATCAAACAACCCTTCGAATAACGACTATGAGAAGACATCACTTAAAGCAGTTAGATATCTGCCGCGTGCTATAGAGATCATTGACAACAGATTTTCAAGAATATGTTAATATTATGTATGTTTCATGATGCAAATAGGCTACGATCCTACCACGTTGTAAAATCACTAGGTCACAGTTGAACTTTCTTGATTTCAAAAGAGTTATATGATTATCTGCTCCGATTGTTCAAATCCCTCCCTTTTCTATCTCTCTAATCGAAAATGAACAAACACCCTAAAACACTGTTTTTATCCAACCCACGATTGAGAACACCTTTATGTCCCAGCGATTTATCTGCAATATAGAACATTTTCTGTCAAATTTTGATAGTGTATGCATATTTATTCATTTATCCAACACATTACAGTTATGACGGTTATCATTAATGTTATTTTAGACGAATAAACTGTCAAATAAGCTATCAAACGACACTAACGGTCTCGTGGTATAAATTTTTCTCGCGTGACTTAATCATTTCAACACAACACACCAGTACCATAAATAACTATTATCTATTACTCAAACAAGTGGAATAACTTTATTGTATGAGAACAACTCAATTAAACCATGACTAGTAATTTTTTTCTGGAAGTACTTGATATATCTCAAAAATACCAATTGAAATCGTGAAAGCTAAGTGAAATATTGTTTCAATCTCAACTTTTTTTCACAATATGTCACGATTAACTTTGTCGAATGCTTTTTGATTATCAGTGTAGATATCATCAGTCTAGATACTTTCAGACATATGCCTATGAATATCATGAGTGAAAGAGAGTAAATTGGTAGCAGTTGATCTTTTAGGAACAAATCCATGCTGTTCTTCATATTTGTTGATGCTCTGATACAATTCCGTACCTTGTTGTGTGGCTACGCTCTTTGTAACTTGTTTGTTTTGTTTTTTGAGGAGGCCACAAAATCCATTTTTTGTTTTTTCCGTCTCATAAAATGAAAAAAGAAAAGACTTCAAGTTCTTATAATAGCTGGTCAGATGAATATATTTTATTCCACAACTTGTAAAAACTATAGTCATAATCTTAATACTTTGTTCCTACTATTCAAAATAAAATATTTTTCAATATTCATTTATTTTTATGATTATCCTATTTTGTCGCCTGTATTATTCGCAGTATTGTGTTTGATATTTTCATTACATTATCTTCAGAGAATAACTCAATCATGTTTTTACATATGTTTGGTTTCGGTTTGTTGCTCATATTCAATATTAGTGTACTTGAAAAATTGTACTCGAATTCTATCCTGACGCCAATTTCGTCTTCCGCAGGTTTCACCGGCACCCAATGCGAAATCGACATCGACGAATGCAAGGACAAACCGTGCCTGAACGGAGGCGTCTGCCACGACCTCATCAACTCCTTCAAATGCTCGTGCGCGACCGGCTTCACCGGATCCCGGTGCCAAATCAACATCGACGACTGCCTATCGAACCCGTGCCGAAACGGCGGCATCTGTCACGACTCCATAGCCGCCTACACTTGCGAATGTCCTCCCGGCTTCAACGGCCTCTCGTGCGAAACGAACATCAACGACTGCCTTTCGTCTCCTTGCCTTCACGGGGAGTGTATCGACGGCGAAAACTCCTTCACCTGCACCTGCCACCCCGGCTACTCCGGCGCCCTCTGCCAGCACCAGATCAACGAGTGCGAGTCGAATCCTTGCCAGTACGGCGGTACGTGCCAGGATTTGGTCAACGGGTACCAGTGCCTCTGCAAACCCGGCACGTCGGGCCCCAACTGCGAGATCAACGTCAACGAGTGTCACAGCAACCCTTGCCGGAACAGCGCCAGATGCGTAGACGGCATCAACAGGTGAGTTTTGATGATAGCCTGAGGGCCTGCCAACACCAGACCTTCGTTATTTTATAAACGTTGAAAGTTTCTCTGCGCATGTCCCAAACATAGGAGAGAAGAACCAGTGACTAAGGAGTTTGGATCTTGGTTACTTCAAACGCACAATTCCTTGATTACTTATACATAATGCCATACATATTTTTATGAGTATTTTCAGGCTCAAACTGTTATTTCCCGTATAAACTTTCATTGTCAACACTGCTTTGAAGCTTCATCAGCCTTCTGTTAGTATTCCAGTCAAACCATCTCCACCATCTTTACTCTTCAGGGAATATAACTTTGTCTTACATTGTCAAATAAAACGAAATATCGACATTATAGGGTAGATGGCGTCACAAAAATGCCTCAAATACTATCAAACGCAAATATAATTATAATTTAATAATTGTTAGAGGTGTCTGGCAGAGTGTTGAAACCGTAGTAGGTGTCTGGCAATGAATGATGTGACTGATAACATCATCCCAAAGAAAATATGAAAAAACTGAGCTTTACATATACGAAAATGAGGTTCTATTTCATACAACTTTGCTACCTGATATCTAACCAAGCAACCATCATCTAAACTTCAGTCACTGATCGTTCTCACCTGTGTTGGAGAGATACGCCGAGAAAGTTTCAGCTTTCATAAACTAACGAAGGTCTGGCAGTCGCGGGCTCTTGCTCTATAAGACGTGTTTCTGGAAGAGGAAATAATTTACTCTGTATTTTCTTTCATGCTCACAGTGGTTTCCCATATTATGATCCGTAAGTCGTTTGGTGATGTGTTTTCTCCGTTTTTTGATGTTGTTAGTGTGCATGAAACCTGTTGTCCACAGAACACAGATATAAATTTAGAAATGTAACAGCCGCTTTCCCGCGTAAAATTTCCAAATTTTACGCGGGTTAGGGTCAAAAACCACTGATGGTGGTTATTTTGTTCCAGTTGGAAGTGAAGATACTGAATCGCAAATTTCTATGATGGTGTCAGTTGACTTTGACGTTTGTCTGAAATGCAATGCGATTCTGAATCGTGTGAAGCATAAAATTTGAATTTATATTGACAAAATAGTTCTTTGTGAGTTATCAGCTGTATTTCATTAGGGAAGTAGATGAGGAGCGAATTGCTCCACAAAAATGCTCGAAAAAGTCATCGTTTTTTCATGAATACCCAAGTGATTTTCCATACTCGGACAGGGTGACTCAAACGGCTATGAAAATCTCTCTCAGAACCAAATTTCAACCCAGATTTCGTGCGCAAAGGGAATTCTTTGGATTTTACAATGCCACGAACTGAAAGAGAACTTTCATAACGCTTCCATTTCGCTTAAAATATCAGGAAAATGGTGAATTCTGTTGAACTGCATTATACCGTGTGTCACAGACTCATAGTACACCCCCGTTTTCTCCTTTGTTTTTCTAGATATATTTTTGAAATTCGGAACATTGAATATGCTCACTGAACAGCATTTCTCGACATATCTGAAAGAAAAAAATAACTTCCAATTTTTCCGGAAATGACATCAACTTTCGATTCTTGAATGCGACACCCTGTATATTGTTACATGATCGGCTAGGGATGATCATGAGGAATCCAACGATACCAGGTTTGATGATGTTATCTCCAATGACTGCGGAGATATCGCCATTTATTTTATCCATAAGCTCAACGAGTAGGAGAGAGAAACTTTTTCTGGCGGGTCAATCCAATTCTCTCTCCCACTCATTGAGCTTATGAATAAAATAAATGGCGATGTATCCGCAGTCATTGGAGATAACATCATCAAACCTGGTCTCGTTGGATTCCTCATGATCATCCCTAAACGATCATGTAACAATATACAGGGTGTCCCATTCAAGAATCGAAAGTTGATGCCATTTCCGGAAAAATTGGAAGTTGTTTTTTTCTTTCAGATATGTCAAGAAATGCTGCTCAGTGAGCATATTCAATGTTCCAAATTTCAGAAATATAGCTAAAGAAGCAAAGGAGAAAACGGGGGTGTACCCAGAGTCTGTGACACACGGTATAATGTGAGTCGTCTAAGGGTACGTGACGCCATATTTTCCGAAAAAATGCTTTTCGCACATAAGATGTGTTGTAAGTTAGGTGATGGGATAGACTTTTTAATTTTTGGTTTCTATCAATCAATCAAAGTATGGAAAATCAGCCCTCATTTTTCGATAATACATGACTCTACATTATTTTTCTGTGCAGTTTTCTGTGATACATTCATTCTCGTTGTATACAACAACGTTGTGAGTCAACAACCGCAACATGAACGTGGCGTAATAGTTTTTGGTTCATACAAGTATGCCGTTGCATATCTAAACTTGTTTCTGTAATCTGTGGTGTTGCCCTCGAAACAAAGACGTTTCTTCCAGCATGTTGCGTTCAACGCAAGCCAAGACGACTAAGTCGATTTTTCCTTCCAGCTACCTATGCGAGTGTATCCCCGGCTACATCGGAAGGCACTGCGAAAACGACATCGACGAATGCTCTTCGAACCCGTGTGCGAACGGCGGCGTGTGCATAGACCTGGTGAACGGTTTCAGGTGTGAATGTCCCAGAGGATACTTCGACGCGCGCTGCCTCAGCGATGTCGACGAGTGCAATTCTAACCCGTGCAAACACGGAGGCAGTTGCGAAGACGGCGTCAACCAATTCATCTGCCATTGCTTGCCGGGATACGGCGGCAAGCAGTGCGAGATCAATATCGACGAATGCGCCTCGAACCCTTGCCAACATGGCGGCAACTGCCGCGACCACCTTGCCTCTTACACTTGCGAATGCATACCCGGCTACTCTGGCTTCAACTGCGAGTACAACATTGACGACTGCGCGATAAACCCGTGCAAAAACGGCGGCAGCTGCATAGACCTAGTGAACGATTTCAAATGCGTTTGCGAGGTACCGTTCACCGGGAGGGAGTGCCAAGAGAGACTGGATCCTTGTCAACCGAATTTGTGCCAGCACGACGCCAAATGCACTCCCAGCTCCAATTTCATGGACTTCGCCTGCACCTGCAGCGTCGGATACACTGGGAGATTCTGCGAGCAAGACGTAGACGAATGCGTAGCTTCGAAACCTTGCAGAAACGGCGCTACTTGTGTCAACAGCATCGGAACTTACTCGTGCATCTGTATGAGAGGGTACCAAGGGAAGGACTGCGCCACCAACACCGATGACTGCGCTTCATGTAAGTACCATAATTTTCCACATCCTAACTGTGACTATATATTGCGACTTTTTCCTCAGCCCCTTGCCAAAACGGAGGAACCTGTTTGGATGAAATAGGGCAATTTCTATGTCTTTGCGTCAACGGATTCGAAGGGAGACAATGCGAAATCGATATCGACGAGTGTTTTTCCAACCCCTGTCAAAATGGCGCGACGTGTAACCAATACGTCAACTCCTACACTTGTACCTGCCCTCTTGGTTTCTCCGGCATAAACTGTCAGACAAACGATGAAGACTGTACCGAAAGTAGTTGTATGTATGGAGGAACTTGTATCGATGGTATCAATTCGTATATATGCACTTGCAAACCTGGGTAAGTACAAAGTTTGCTCGCAAAATATACAATTTTTTTATATCAATTTCGTTCCATAGGTATACTGGATCCAATTGTCAGAACAGAATCAACTTGTGTGACAGTTCTCCTTGCTTGAATGGTGCCGCCTGTCAGGATCACACTTCGCATTACACTTGCCACTGTCCTTTCGGTTACACGGGAAAGAACTGCGGCGAATACGTCGATTGGTGTGCCACGAATCCTTGCGAGAACCATTCTACATGCCAGCAAGTGAAAAATCAATATTCTTGTACGTGTGCGCCTGGTTGGACTGGAAAAGTATGCGATGTCGAGATGGTCAGTTGCAAAGACGCTGCAACGAAAAAAGGTAGTATTTACTGTTGATAACTTTATGATCCAAAGGTACTTATTATATTATTTCAGGGGTCCCTTGGAACTTACTCTGCAACAACGGTACTTGCGAGACAATCGGTAACTCACATAGGTGTCACTGCAAAGAAGGCTACACCGGATCCTACTGTCAAAAAGAAATAAACGAATGTGAATCGGCTCCTTGTCAGAACGGTGCCACTTGTAAAGATCTAATCGGCTCGTACAGTTGCATATGCCCTAAAGGGTTCCAAGGCCAGAATTGTGAGCTGAACGTCGACGATTGCCAACCCAATCCATGCCAGAACGGCGGTACTTGCCACGACTTGGTCGACAGCTTCCTGTGCTCTTGTCCGCCCGGGACTCTGGGCTACATTTGCGAAATCAACATTGACGACTGCCGCGTCGATTCCTGCCACAACAATGGAACATGCGTAGACCGAGTGAGGGGATTCGATTGCAAATGCCCGCCCGGATTCGTCGGATCACGATGCGAAGGCGACATCAACGAGTGCTTTTCGAATCCTTGTTCGAATCCGGGAACGCTGGACTGCGTCCAACTAGTGAACGACTATCAATGCAATTGTCGGGCTGGATACAGCGGGCATCACTGCGAGCGGAAGATTGATATATGCGCGAGCAGTCCCTACGTGAACGGAGGTGTCTGCACCGCCACTCATTCTAGTCACAAGTGCACGTGCCAAGACGGTTTTTACGGTCCTAGATGCGAGTTTAGCGGCTACGATTGCGATTCGGACCCTTGCAAGAACGGAGGCGTTTGCCGAATTTCGGATGGAGGTGGTTACGCTTGCGATTGTCCTGCTGAAACTACCGGCGTGAACTGCGAGGTGGATTTGATGAACGAATGCGATAGCAATCCTTGTCTGCATCCGGAAGCACGATGCCAGAACATATTGGGCGATTACATCTGTCATTGTCCGGCTAAACACATCGGCAAAAATTGCGAGATTTATGATCGCACTGCCCCGGCGGGCATCGGGAAATCCGTAAGGCAATACGAAGACCTCAAGAGCGTTTACGAGAAAGATTTGGAGAAACAACGCCAACAGTGCTTGATGAATAAGTGCCCGATGAAACGTGGCGACATGGTGTGCGATGAGGAATGCAACACGTATGCTTGTGATTTCGACGGCCAAGACTGTTCGCTAGGAATCAATCCCTATGCGAACTGTACCGCACCAACTAAATGCTGGCAAGTGTTCGGGGACGGGAAATGCAACGAGGAATGTAATAACGCTCAATGCCTGTTCGATGGTAGGGATTGCGAAAAGAAACTTCAAGCTTGCAATCCCATTTACGACGCCTATTGTCAGCAGCACTATGCGAATGGATACTGCGATCACGGTTGCAACAACGCAGAATGCAACTGGGACGGTTTGGATTGCGAAAAGGAACCTCCAAATTTGGCGGACGGCGTCATATCCATGGTTATTCTGATGGATATGGAAGGCTTCAAGAAAAACTTGGTAGCTTTTCTCAGAGATACAAGTCACCAGTTGAGAACCATATTGGTGGTGAAGAAGGATCAGCTAGGGAATGACATGATATATCCCTGGGTCGGTACCACGCCAGCGAATAATTTCCAGGACTACAATTTCAAACAGAAACACCACATAATCTACTCGGAACAAGCACAAACGGGCGTTAAAGTGTATCTCGAAATCGATAACAGAAAGTGTTCAACACTCAACGAGAACATGGATAACTGTTTCCTAACAGCCAGTGCTGCGGCAGAGTTCTTGGCTGCGAAGGCGTCGAAGCACACTTTGTCATCATCTTTTCCCATTTATCAAGTAAATGGTTCCCCTGGCTTAGATGAAGATGAAAACCCGGCTGCTAACGCGAAATACGTTCTAATCGGAGTCCTGTTGGTCATCGTGTTGTGCTCCGTCGTATTTTTAATTGTCCAGACCCAGCGAAAGCGTGCCGCCGGTATTACTTGGTTCCCTGAAGGATTTTTGAGAACGAACTCCGGCACCAGGAGGAGATCTCGCAGGCGTGGACCCGAAGGTCAGGAACTCCGGAATTTAAGCAAAAACCCATCGATACTCGGCATGGAGGTCGACCCCAACAGTCACCACGGTCACGTACCCCAATGGTTCGACGATGAAAGCGACATGCCGCAACCGAAACGGTTCAGAGGCAACGACTTAGGGTATTCCAGCGATCAAACGGCCATCACGGAATACGAAGAAGCTGCCGAGCCTCGATGGACTCAACAACACCTCGATGCCGCTGACATAAGGCCTCCTCCGATGCTGACGCCGCCTCAAGGAAACGAGCACCTGGATATCAACGCGAGAGGACCCAGCGGAATGACGCCTATCATGGTGGCGGCCGTCAGAGGGGGAGGCATGGACACCGGCATCGACGAGGATGAAGACGACGGCGCCGGGGCCATAATTCAAGACTTGGTTGCGCAAGGGGCGGAGTTGAACGCTACTATGGACAAAACTGGGGAAACATCGCTCCATTTGGCGGCCAGGTACGCTAGAACAGATGCCGCCAAGAGGCTTCTGGATGCCGGGGCAGACGCCAACGCGCAGGACAACACGGGCAGGACGCCGCTTCACGCGGCTGTCGCTGCCGACGCTTTGGGGGTTTTCCAGATTCTGTTGAGGAACAGAGCGACGAACCTCAACGCTAGGATGCACGAAGGAACTACGCCTTTGATCCTTGCTGCGCGTTTGGCGATCGAAGGGATGGTGCAAGATCTCATTAGTGCCGAAGCTGACATCAATGCTGCAGATAATTCCGGAAAAACTGCTCTCCATTGGGCTGCTGCTGTCAACAATGTGGAGGCCGTTAATATTCTTTTGTCGAATGGAGCGAACAGAGATGCTCAGGATGATAAGGTAGGTGGAATTGTTTTGGTAGACCTTGCTGAGACGATGTTTGCAGGATCGCGTTCCGAATAGTATTTTGATAGTATTAATTACAATATCAATTTTCCTCTCCTGAAGATGCTAACCTTTTTAGCGAAACGCGCGTCTAGTGCAAAAATATCGGTTTGGTCTTAGGGTAATTGATCTCTAGGAAAAGTTTCAACACATGAATTTTGTCGCTCTGTTTGGACCCAATATGAAAACTTCTATATATTTGTGTCGATAAATTTCCATGATATTAATCGTCATCGTGTTTCAGGATGAGACACCTCTGTTCCTAGCAGCTCGTGAGGGTTCATACCAGGCTTGTAAGGCATTACTGGAAGCGTACGCGAACAGGGAAATCACGGACCACATGGACAGGCTACCCCGAGATGTAGCCAGCGAGAGATTGCACCATGACATCGTGCGATTATTGGACGAGCACGTACCACGAAGTCCGCAAATGGTGAACGTGATCCCCAACAACAACATGATGAGTAAGTCGAAGATCTTCAGTGTATTCATTTTTCTTTAATGTTTGTATGTTGTATATCCCTACCATAAACTGTAACACCCGGTTGCACCGACATGTAAAAAAAGGGACCAATACATGGCCCATTAGCTTAATGCTCCCATAACAAAAAATTGGTGCAATCGGCTGTGAAAGTTTCTTGGGATGAAAAGATAGAATATAAAATACATCTTTTCGAAAATAACACGATTTTCGTACTTTCAGCATCGCCTACTGGTCACATGTTACAGCAGCCCACCGTTATCGTTCCTAAGAGACAGAAGTCCAAGAGGCCTAGCAAAAACAGCGGGCCGACGAGTCCGGAAGGTGATGGCATACCTAATCCCGGAAGTATACGTCGCAAACCCAGCGTGAAGCAGAAAAACAACAACAATAACAACAACAAAAAGAGTTCCCAACACAGTGAAGTTCCGCAAAGCATAGACTCTCTAACTTCGACCCTTAGCCCCGTCGAGTCCCCGATGACCAATTTGCCTAGCCCGTACGATACGACATCGCTGTACACGAACATGAGCTTAGCCCAAGGCCTGGAGAGTCTCATGGGCAACAAACAACCCCCCAGCTACGAGGACGTCGTGAAAAACAACCTCGGTTTCACCCTGGACAATAACTACAGCGCCTTCAACATCTTCCAAGACCCCTTGATGATGCAGCAAAGGCAGATGCAGGCTAATACGCTGAGCCCGCCGTATTCCAACCAATCTCCTCCCCATTCGGTCCAGTCGAGCATGTCGCTGTCGCCGCAGGGGTACAACGGCTCGCCGTCACCGGCAAAAAACCGGCCTTCTTTGCCGACAAGTCCGACGCACATCGCGGCCATGAGGGCGGCGACCCAACAAAAGCACGGCGGAGTCCCCCAGACCCAAAACCTCCAGATGGGCTTCGATTTCAGCCAAACCGGGCTCGAACTTCCTATGACGTACTCGGGTATGACGAGTACCACCCCTGCTTCGTTGCACCCCCAACAGTATCAGCAGCAGAGTTATTATTTGACTCCTCCTTCTCAGCATACGGACCACTTGCTTCCGGAGAATTTTCCCACGCCTAGTCCGGAAAGTCCGGGGCATTGGTCGTCGAGCTCGCCGCGGTCGTGCAATTCGGATTGGTCGGAGAATATAGCCAGTCCGAATACTTACGTGTCTTCAGGGCATCAAGCTAACAAAGGATCCGAGGCTATATATATTTAAGTGTTGGACACAAGTTGTTATATCTCGATAGAGGTGTTTTGCACGAAACGGCTGGCTGCCCTCAAGTAATATAAAACTGGAGGTTTTTCGATTCCGTGAATGGCATTCCATAAATTTGTGTCTTGATATTCCTCGAGTCTTTTCATTTCCTTCAGAAATGTTAATAGAAAATGTTTTTCTGGCTCATTGGGTTTTTACATCAGTCACTACAAAAACCAGCTGCTCCTGAAGGAAACAAAAACTTCTATACGGTAACGCCTTCTACTCTTTTGGTTGAAATATTTTTGTTAGTTTGGTCATTACATAGTGTTCGTTAGGATAGTGAATTTTCATTTGCATTCTAATTCATCTGCAGCGCAATTTTTCATTCAAGTTTCTCCTACACATACAAAACTTATGAATAAGCAGTTGGTCGTGAATTCTGTTGTAACTTCCCAATAAATGAAAGGCAATTATTGAAATTAAACAGTTTTCGATCTGTTCATTCCATTTTTTCCATCAAAATAAATTATGAAACATTTCCAGGGAAAAGTTCAATCAAATATTGCCACTAGCAATTTTATTTCTGTTAACTAAAAAGGACCAACGTTTATTTAAAAAATTATGTGTATTGAAATATCCTTTTTCAAACGAAGTACGCTTTTCTTACTACTATTTTCAACCGTTTCACTGAAAACTAAAAATATTTCAGCTACGATTTTTCAACTAAATCGTTCTGTTTATTGTCTGGTATCAACGTTGTCAATTTGGTCTTATGAAGTAACTACGACTCAGTTAAGAATATGTTAGATGCACTCATTACATAAATAGAAAATACTAGAAGCACTTGCAAAAATAATTCAATTTTTCACATTTCTTATTGATTGTTGATATGGCATATCCAGAATTACTAATTTGAGATATCGGGATAAGACCCTGAATTATAAAGAGAAAAATACTATTTTTTGACTTATGATTCTTTTTTTGTTAAAGCAAATTCAGTTTAATAAAGCAAATAACTTCCATATATAAATTATAACTGTTTTCAATGACTTACTCATCTGAATTTGTTGAGAATTTTTGGCAAGAATTGCTTTTTTCTCTAGACAACATAGTACTTGATAGTGTGTCAATCGTAGGACTAGGTATAAGAATAGATTTCTCCTAGATATGTGCTTTTTTTTTTCACCTCATAAAACTTTTGAGAATGTTTTTACAATTCAGTTCGAAATCATTTTCCTTCACTTTTTTTAACAGTAATTTTGTTCTGTAATCTTTTATTTTCACTATTTCAAGTATACCCATATAGAAACATCCTACAACTTGAAATTCAGTAAACTGTGATATGATTTGGAGCTGTTTTCTCCTCTTTGCAAACACATTTGCTCCGTTCGTTTTCTTACTTTTTTAACACTTCTTTCATAGAATAAAAACTTGGAAACAATAACGTAGGTTGATAATTGTTATGCAAACGGTCCGAAATTTATTTCAGTTCATTTTATGATGGAAAAGTTTAACGTAATTCTTGATGCAATATTTGTCAATTTTCGAACATAGATATGAAAAAATCTGAAGAGTTTTATATTAATTGAGTGCAGCGAAATGTAATAAGTGGTCTCATTTTTAGTAAGCGCCTATCAAATATAGTGTATTTAGTTACAATACTGAGTGCCTACATCCATTTGGACCCACTACAAATCCAATGAAAATTCTCACTCCTGTGCCTTGATACGCCTTGTTATTTTAAATGTGTTTGTAATATTATATAGAATACATAAATCCATTTTGTACATATCTTAGTATATTATTGTTAGATAAGTATTATATTGATCCAACAAGTACTTTACTATTTAAATTTATATGTTTGCAATCAAACATTTTATTTATTATATCTCTTCAACAAATGAGTATATTTTCCTTCTTTCTGAAATACTAATGTCTATTATCGATGATAAATGCGAACATATGAATTTTATTTTTGGTTTAAATTTGATTACTCGAAATTCATGACATTTTTGTATTTTACTGATAGATAAGTTCAGTCTCTCTATTTTTTCCTTGTATTTTTGTGCAGAAATTTTAAAGTCGTAAGGTTTTATTTTGCGAGTCTGTGATTCAAATGGAATTGTAACAACAATTTGACAATATCGTTTGACGTTAGTGATATTAATAATAATGGGAAAAAATATTTTTGATAATTTTTTATATAAAAAACGCACATTCCACCTTTTGGAGAAAAGAAGTGTCTTTCAATTGTTATACAGTTCATATAAATGAAAACATATCAAGTAGAAATGTGATGTTAATATATTTTTCATCATCCAGAATCTCAGAAAAAATAGTACTAACATCGTAATTGCTGCTCTATGATGTAATATGTTTCAGATTGTGTATATTCAAAAATCAGTTGGTAGTAAGATCGTATATTTATAATTATATATTCCTATTGAAATAAGCTGATTTTTATTGTAAAAAGTACTGATTAGATATTTTATGGTAATGATCATGATTTTGATAATTAGTTTTTGTTTTAGCAATGCTGTTATCCAGTTATCAGCAGTTGCTTTTATCTTTTATTATAGTTAAGGTCACATGCTTTGTACTATATACTTTTAAATAAATACGTTTTGTAATATTTATATCTTTATTTCCTTCTGAAATTCTTCACCTTGAATTATTTTTCTCTCACTTGGGCACAAGGGCGCCGTTTCTTGAGGGCAAAGGGTTTTCTAACATCAGTTACAGGTTGTTACATGTCCAGTAAAAAAGAATGCAAACACAGGCATATCTGACAGACGACAGTAAAGGACAGTTGTCAATCCAGCCTGCTGGACATACAAGCCTGATTTACCTATGCTGAGTGTGTGTTTATGTCATATTTTAAAATCTTTTTTCTCAATAAAGGCTCAATTTTGTGCGATGGTGAAATGTGGAAGTAATAGCCGGCAGACATAATGTTTCATTCCATCGATTCCCTTTTATTTTCGACAATGGAAAAAAGATTAATCGTCTTGCTGAAAAGAGATGTGAATTGTGGATTCAGGCAACTAGAAGAGCAGATTTAACTTCTTATAAGTTGAAATGGGCAACGGTGTGTTCAAAACATTTAGTAGGAGATATTTTCAAAGAATCTAGGAAACATAGGCAACATATTTATTTATTTTTTCATTTCAGACAAGCCAAGTGCACTCAAAGATGTTGACAATATAGACTGGGTACCGAATCAATTACTTGGCTACAAATGCAGTTCAAAGCATTTAGAGATTGTATCGTAGGGAGCAGCGTGATAAAAATGACATCGCAAATATTCCACTTGATATGGATAAAATTGATGATGATTTTTTGCGTGAATGATCCAGCTGTTCAAAACTTGAATATTATTGATGAGCAAAATCAAACTCTGCATGATATAAATTAACCAATTGAAGAAGTGGAACATGCACAAAACTCTGATGAACACCTATGTCCCCATATTGATTTCGAGTTGCAGAATTGTTATCGTGAAATCCATCATCTCCGGGAAACTTTGCAGACTTAATCATTCCCATTGGGAAGTTTAAAGCATAACTCATCTAAATGCCTTTTTCATACAGGATTACCATATGAAAGGATGGTTGTGGTTTATAATTTTGTAGAGACTTATATAACATATCCTAAATCTGTTCTTTCAAAATTATTATATATTTATTATAGTACATTATCAGTATTTTTTTCACAAGCTTCATTCCAATCCTTCTAATCCATTTAGATATAAACATATTGTATGAATCCAAACTTTTATAGCCTTGAAGTCTTCTGTGCATGCCCTCTCATATTCAAAATAGTTTATAATATACAACATGTCACTTTTGGAAAGTATTTCACAGCATTACTACAATCCCCAAATTTCAATAAACAAGGATCACATCCCTTACTTTCCTTCAGTTTTTCTAAATATCTCTTCTGGATATCCATAGACAAGGTGTTGAAATAATCACTTTTATCAGCCATTTCACATACAATCTCCTTGCAAGCAGCAAGAATAATGAATATAGATTGCAAAATTTATACATTTATATATGTCAGGTACACTAAGGGTATACCCAAAATTAGGGTAAACCCGTAATTTCTTCATAATTACGATAATAATCTCATTAAATTACCATTGTTGCTTATGGAAGTAGGGTTGCCCGCGGTGTATAAGAGATCTTTCAGGCGAGTGTGTTCAAGTTCAAATGCCTATAACCTACAAAACTGCCGTCGGACGGACAGGAAATTAGACTTATATCACCAGATTCACAAATTGCGCATCTACTGGCAATATCTCGAAAGGATGATGTTTTTAGTTAAAATTGTTCAAAGTAAAGAATACGAGAATTTGTACTCACATTTTTCAAGTATAAGTCATCTTGACCAGGACCCTGATTCTAAATTCTCGATTGTCGAGTAACTCAGAATGTGGCTGTAACATGCGCGGTGCCTACAGTATACGCATATTCTAAGCCATTCAATAATCGAATTCGTGAAACAGAATTCCACCAGCCCATTAATTGTTAGGTCAGTGAACAGAATTGATAGAAATGACAGATTTTGGCAGTTTGACCTTAAATTTTACTAGCGCCCCCTTACGGGATCGAAATCGGACATCACCATAATTTCATTACAAGTATGCAGTGCACACATGAAGGAAAAATTCATTTTCCAGAAAATGAAAATCTTTTCGAAGAAATCTTGAGACAAGTCAAGCTTTGTTTCGTGAATGGCGTTATTTGACGTTCTTGTCGCATTTGTGACATCATTAAATTTGTAATATTTGGATGTATTTTAATCTGTATACAAATCAGTAGTAAAAACGCGACACTCTTCCTTCTGAAGTAACAGACATTTTGATTCCTGCATATATCCATTAAGAGATCAAAACATTTGTTTTCATCATCATGACTGAATTTAGTAGATTATTGAAATGTGTTTGGTAAAGCCAGCAGTTTGCAAACTTCTTAATATTTTCTGAATAAAAACTCAGGTTTAGAAAACCTGAAAACTTTTTGTAGTCAGCACAAAAATGATTTTTCATGGTAAATTTAACATTTCTATCATGTCCTCATCGTCAATTTCTTCCAGCAAAAGGTATTTCAATAGCAATTTTTTTCCTTTTTCATTCATCACCAGAGTCGCTCCAAGCAACACGTACCTTTAGTTGTTGAAAAACCAGCTCTCACCAAATTTCATCCAAATACACCAAAGTTATGATTGCGATCGTTTTTTTTTCTGCAACTTCGAAATATATCTCAGACAGGATGAATTTTTGATCCGTTGTTTATAGGCCTCAAAAATGCTTTGAATATCTTCATACAAAAAAAATTGTAAGAGAAACTATGCCTAAAATTACAGAATGTTACGTGAACAAAAATAATAATAATACTTTATTACTAGCATATATGCTAAATTATATAACACAAAGCAAATTCATAATTCACTTGAAAAATCATACATACCATATTTCAAATTGAAATATGCTTGAAGACATAATATTAACAATATCTTTTTAAAATTTTTATATTTACATTTCGTTTCATTTCTTTTGGAAGATCATAACATATTGTAAGACCTTTGTGCAAAATACTATTTTCTTAAATACTGTTTTTATATGTGTTTCTTCTAAATATATTTATTTTATAATTTATTCTGTGTTTGTATCTTGTTGATGTTTTCCTATATGTATATCCCTGTATAAGCATTAGCTTCTTGGGATCAGTTACTCAATAAACAACAAATAATAAAATGAACATATTCACCTTTGAATACTAAAACACTTCAACTACTTCAAAAACCTTTAATATATTCGAAATTTACAATTTGGTTTCCAATTACGAGCCATGTTACATAAAATTATCACATTTTCATGTTTACACATTCATTATTCCGTAAGGCTATCTAATAATGATACAAAATAAAAATAAAATATCACAGGAATAATTTGAGATTTCTTCAAAACCCCGAAGAAAGAAGCCTTACGAAAAATAGAGTTCAGCCAGGAATAATTCTGGACGAACTGACTTTTATTGCTGTTTAATGGAAGAGTTGTAGTGAAAATACCTTGGAGTTGTTTTTAATCAACATTGCCACTATTTTCGTTCACAAATCTCACTTTTTTTTATATATTGATCCTACTTCATTGAAAAAGTTGAAGTCAGCTCGTTATCCCAACCTAGCGTTCCATTACTTTAGTTAATTGTTTTGGAATCATATTCCACTGATATAAAAAATGTTCACGATTTCGTTACAAATATCTAAAAAGGTTTGCAGTAGACAAAACATGATTGGAATTAAATTCTTATAATCAGTCTTGAGAGATAAATGCCATTTCACCATTTTGCTGCCCTAATAAAAGACAACGAAAGTTACCACGTCAATAATAATTTCATCACTAGTTATGAGAACACATCAATTCATAATTTATTCACGGCGACCATCACTCATTGACGTTAACACTGTTATTTATAACAATCACACATGCACCGGCTCTGCCGGTTATCAAAGGGGCTAGGGTATTCCATTCATTGGTGTTAGGGTCATACTGTTCCACGGTGCGCAAGTAGTGTCCTCCGTCATAACCACCAATTGCGATTAACTTGTCTCCGAATAGACAGGAGGCGACTGCATCTCGTTTACTCGAAAGTGGAGCCACCGACGTCCAGCTGTCAGTACCTGCAATGCCAAACAATTGAAGTACGTTCGCCGCGCTATGGAAATCAATTCCAACTTCGTTTTGTGAGGTGAAAAATACCGGATGATATTGAATTGTTTTGCTAAAGAACGTACAATCTCAAAATGGCTGCTATTCATTATAGAGTTCTGCCGTGAAACGGTATTAATCCTCTTCTGACAAATGCAGAATGTAGGAAGTTTCAGTTCATTGGATCATCAATCAACACGTTCTTCCGAAACCGGAGAAAGGGTCTGACCTCAGAAAACATAAATAAATTTTCTGGGTCATCTGTTCCCGGTCATAAGATTTTGCACAATTTTAGGTCAATAAAAAAGAAACATTTTCCCAAAATTTCTACTTCCAAACCATTCCGAAACATCTTTAAATAAGCACTTCTTCAGCACAATTTTTTAAGGCAATACAATACTAGAACAGAAATTTTGGCAACGCCGTTCATGTGCGTATTCTGGGTTGCACCTGAGGTCTGTGCTTGCAATTTAATACATAGGTAGTGACCATATAGAGAAACTTCTGTGTTTTAGAGATATCGGATTCTGCTTGTTGCAGAATTGATGAAATCTCTAGTGTTATAGAAGCGTTTTAAACTAGGCAAGGTCACAGATTAATTAATCTTGGACAAGGTTTTGAACATATCAGAAGTTCTTGTGGTGTTGATAGCACTGATGTATAGCGGGCGCATTCAAATTATTATTATTAGCAGCTTTTGAAGTACTTTTTTATTGATGTACCCATTGCAACCAATTTGGAGCAATATAAAATTAACAACTAGATAGATATAAAAAGAATTAAAATAAAAATATGCCGACTAATTCAATTGAATGAACGAATCGGATAGAAAACGTTGCATTTATTTGTTATCAACAACGGGTGCGTTCCACTAAGCGATCACAACGATCACGCTCACGACCACAGTTTTTCCCGTTCCACTTACCTGCGAGCGTTACTGTCGTAAGCCCAAGTGGAATGGACTAACGAGCGTGGAGGTAAATAATACAAATGGGGAGTTAGTAAAAAGAACACAAAATATTTAAGAGGTTGAGTTTTAATCTGAAAGCCTTATAAATAAACAAATAATTATCATTACATTGATTTATATTGAAAGAATAGATAATTAGTGGTGTATTTGAATTAATTTAAGTTCGAATATTATTAAAATGTCTTTGACGGCAACAGTTGGATATTTGGTGATGCGTCGTAATAATGCTTCAGAAAGTAGTTCATCCAGTTCAGATGAAGAATGGTCTACAATTTTACAAAAATATGATTGTGAAAAAAGAAAACTTCGACCACGTATTATTGCTTACGATAACGTAGTTTATCGTTACTCCGATGATGAATTCAAAAGTCATTTCAGGTAAATAATTTTCTTCCGCATATCTATAACATTGTAGATTATGAAAATTTATCTAATGTGAGTCTTTGTTGTTTTTTTAAACTTTCAAGAAATACATTTAATTATTTACATGAATTAATACGAGAAGATTTAGTTCGGCACGTTCCTGGATGTCCTACGATTTCTTCCTATCATCAATTGATGATTTTCTCAACGCTCACGCCGACCCACCTCTTGAGATGGGTCGTTGTGAGCTTCGCGTGAGCGTTAGTCATGACGTCATGAGTGACGTTTTCGCCGCGACCACAACGACCGCGGTCGTTATGTGGAACGACTAAAGGAGCATTTTGATCGTTGTGAGCGCTTAGTGGAACGCACCCAACATCAATGATAAAATGTCAGTTCTGACAATTAATCATTCAAATAATCATTGGAAAGCATTATTGCCACTTCGAAAATAATTTATAAGAAGTTATTATTTTTTCTATTCATAAGTTAAATTATACTAGATTGAAAAAAATTACTACTACATGACTCATTTATAAGCATGCAGAAGCGTTTGAAAATATTTTCATAAAAGGCCCAAATTTTACTATCTAAAGCATACCCTCCTTTGACATGTAACAGCCGCCTTTCCACGAATACTTTGGTAGGGTTAACAACCACAGAAGGCGCTGATGGCGATAACTTTATTCCAGCTGAGAGTAAAGCTAATGAACGCAGACTTTTATGTTGATATCGATTGACATTGAGGTCTATCTAACATGCAATTCGGTTTTGAATATTGTGAAGTATAAGTCTTGAATTTGTTTCGACAAAATAGTTTTCTATGAGTGATTTCTATGAATAAAATACAGCTGGTAGTATAATCGTATAATCGCAGTGAAGTCATCTTTTTCCTGAAAATAACGCAGAGATTTTCTACACTTGGATCAAGTGAATGAAACCAGATAACTATGTTTCGAAGAGATAAACTGAATGTTGTATAATCTCACTTGAAAACAACAAACAAACTTGGTTTATACAAGTATGCTGTTTCCTATTTACACTTGTTTCTCCAATCTGTCGGTCTGACTGTGAAATTCCTTACAAAAAAATAATTACAGAAAGAGATATCCAATAAATTTTTGAATAATCAATTTAACACCAACTTACAATATATAAAAACCCCAGAAGTGTTTTTTAAATAATTTGACGACTTTTTGTAACAAGCGGCAGTGAGAGACAGAATTTTTGAATTAATATCATATAATGTAAACTAAATTCCAATCCAAGATTCAACGCATGTAAACAATGATCAGAGCGTGTTCACCTCGTGGCCTGGTCAAACGACCATAAACTGCTACGAACCCTTTTCACTGAATAATTATGTTGTTTGAATTGCATCTTTTAGGATCCATACATTGTAGTTTGAATATTGTGTTCAATTCAAATACTTGCGAAGTAGGTATATCAATTAACAGTATTTTTGCTCCTTTATATTTCTATAATTCCTAATTTAAAATCATTGAAACTACGTTAAAATAATATTTTGTCCTCATTCCGGCCCTTGTAATCACGTGCACGTGATTTTGTTTACATCTTGGATTGGAATGAACTTTATCTTCTAAATAAAAAATGCTAAAGCTAGTAACGAGCTTCAATTCCCACTAAGATGGCTATATACTGGTGCTTTCAGTATTGCGATATTGTTTCAGACAAACCTGTAGACAGGGTGCAGTTGTTCAAAATTACGCCTTAAGGGTGCGCTTGTGGTTGAAATACCTAAAAATTTTCCAAATCACTCGATCCATGGAACGCGTTGTGCCAATACAGATCACTTTTGGTTACAACAGAGAATAGAACGCGAGCTCAATCTGACGTTTGATGAATACAAACTTCGTCTTCAATGATCTACCTCCAAGAATAATCTCACGTTCAATAACCATTTAAAAATTTCGTAGTGATCATAAAAAAAAACACGAGAGAAGTTTGCAGGCAACAACACTCTAGAGTGTGCACGCGTTCTGAAAATTCTATACATGCAGTGATATGTGTTTTAGATATACAAATAATAATGATTTCACTCACCAGAAAAAATTGTATTTTCTCACTTCATATATCCATAAAATTTGATCACGATTCTCACTCCTATTCGCTCACATGCATTAACGTGAATATTATTCGGCTGAATTGTGATGCTACTTCTAAACCGAGCTTTTGAATTGAAACCACAATATTATATAGCTCAAATGAAAATATCAACAATCAACTAATTTTTCCAGCACATAGACCAGAATTCGCAACGACATAGCCATTTGGCAACACAGGACGTGCACATGACTGCCATCTCAACTGCGAGAGTGACGATACCTGGCGAATTTTTTGAGATATTACTACGGTACACGTCATCAATTTTTGATCAAGTAGACCAGATCGGTCGTCTGATTTGCTGACAATCTTTTATATGGAGTGAAAACACCAGTATATTGCCACCTTAATTCCCACTTACTAGGATCATATCTCTCGACGCAGTCGAACCTCGAAGCTGCCGGGTTATTTGCCGGCGCGTCCTGCCCGCCCATCGCATACAGGAAGCCATTGGTCACCGCAACCCCCACTCCTCCCCGCCTCCTCGTCAGCGGCGCCACCATCGTCCATTTGTTCGTGTGGGGATCGTAACATTCGACGGTTCTCAAGCAGGAGGCGCCGTCCCTGCCGCCCACGGCGTACAATTTCCCGCCCAAAACGGCGATGCCGGCCGAGCATCGCTGATTTTGCATCGGCGCAACGTATTGCCAGTTACGGGCAGCCGGATCCCATCTACAATATGACATTTGTAAGTAGAACACTCCAGGAAGACGTAACTTTTTCAATCAATCAAATATACGTATTGCCGAAGACAAAAATCTCAGACAAAGCATTGTTTAGTAAGTAACACGTAAGTTTTTGGGGACGTGCGCGACGACAGCGCCATCTACAATCGGAGCTTTTGGGGGACATTTAGCAGATTCTGCGAAAAACCGCGAATACTCAACGAAAACACTGAAAAATAATAATAATAATAGTTTATTACTAGCAAATATGCTATGGTACATAACATTGAGCTATACATAATTCACTAAAAAATATACATACATTATTTCAAATAGAAATATGTTTTAGGACATAATAGTAAAACATTTTTTTGAAAATATTTATATTTTTTTTTATGTTTTGTTTCTCTAGGAAGATTACTTTACATTCTACGACCTTTATGGACAATACTATTTTGTTGAGAATGCGTCCTAACTGTTATTATATAAATGATTTCACAACTTCAAATAGAATGGGTATGAATATCATTGACAAAAGTAATACTGTTTGAAAAATGAGTTGGTAATAAATTATTGGGAATTTTGTAAATTATTATCATTGTATTCATTATTATAGTTTATTTGAGAGTGAGAATCAGATTTTTCTCTAGCATCTGTTTCATTGGAGTATATCTGTTACATTTGAGAATTATTATTCTCAATGCTCGATTTTTTTTAGAGAATTTTGCTTTGCTCGAGTCTTATCAAGTGAAAATAAAATAGAGAAACAATAATTTAACAATTTAATGAATAATAGTTTTATATATCAATAATTTTGTCCAGTATGAGATATTAATGCTAATTAATCCAAATAAATTAATTTTCATTCCTAGTTTCTCTGCTATATATTCAGCATGTTTTGAAAAATTGGAATGTTCATAAATGAATGTATATTCAGTCCAGTGGAATATGAATGGTATTTTTGGAATCGCTGTCAAATGTACCATGTTTGTTTTTCAATAACTTAATTTCGTTTCATCAATATTCAGTTTCAAATCATTATCCTGAACCCATATATTAATAATTTCTAGTTCTCCATTTAACACAGTTTTAATGTCATTTCCAATGAAAGAGATGAGTGTATCATTAGCAAATAACTGAATTTCACATTTGGTTACATATTTTACTATTCCATAGATAAAGATAATGAATGAATTTGGGCATGAAACGGTTCCCTGAATAATACCAAATATAGTATTTTTTATAGATGAAAAAAATAACACTATTGAACTTAGTAATTTGGGTTCTTAGTATAACTACTTTTCTTTGGTCTTAAGGCCGTCGTTCTTTGGAATTTCTTCCTGACGTTTCGCTAGCGCGAGTGGCCAGCTTCTTCAGAAGCTTACTCATTTCCGATGACTAAACGTTTCGATTTCATAAGGAAGGCGTATTTATATTGATGCAGGTAGTCTGGAGTGTTAATTACTTCTGTCGGGTTCGGGGAATAATCATCATTATTAGTTGCCGCACTACCTGCCGTGATTTCATTAGTTATTCTTGATTTCCTCAGAATGGGAATCCAAATTCTGTTCAGACTCAAAGCTTCTTCCTTTCTGTTAAAATTGTCCGCATGTTTTTGGATCTCTATTGCCTCCCGTACCAGTCGGCTATGGTAACCATGGTTGGGGGAACGACGGCCTTCAAGCCCGGAGAAAAGTAGTTATACTAATAACCTCGGCCGCGAAAGCCTTAACCATTTTGTCAATTTGGGTTCTATCAGTCAAATTGTTCTAAAATTGTTCGTTTCCGTTAACCAGCTGACGAACGTCAACCCTCAGAAGTCGAAACTTGTGCGAGCAATGGATCAACGAGGCCTTACCTTTTAACGTGCGATTACCCAGCACGGTGGCCCGGCGAGGATTCGAACCCCGGCCTTCCGCTTGACAGGCAGATATGCTAACCACTACACTACCGAGACCACTAATACTCCCTAAACCAAGATATAATATTTCCTCCAAACCAATTTTTAATAATTTTTGTAACAACAAATTTCTAATGCTATCAAAAGCTAAAAACACAACACCAATGATTTTTTGTCGTTTAATTGAAAAAACTTTCCCATCCAATAATTACTTTGAAAGCATTCTAGTATTGGACTACAATGTTATAACTACCTTAAAATAAATGAAGAAATTGTGTTTTTTGCATAAGACAAGTTAGGTTGGCTTGGTTGACAATAACTGATAACGGAGGTTATGATAGTAGGAATCATAGACATTACAACTAAAGGACTGGTCCAAGAAGAGAGAGACAAATTCCTTTTTACAAACTCATTTGAAACTGTTCCCTAACATGAATAATTGCTATTTCTTGGGTGGAGTAAACGTTACTATTATTATTTGTTTCGTTTTGTAAAGTTTTCAAAGATTTTGTAATAGAGTTAGTCGCTGTCCCCCAAATGGATATGAGATAATGCAATTGTGTATAGATTAGACCCTGAAGTTAATAGTTACCTTTCAACAGTGTTCAGATAGCTCCAGCCATCATGTCCACCGACTGCATACAATGTTCCCCCCAAAACTGCCACTCCCAAACCATGCCTATGCGTATTCATTGGTGACAATTGTGCCCAAGACCCAGTTTCCATATCCAAACATTCCATAGTGTTCAGAGTCTTCAGTCCGTCCCTACCCCCTACCACTAGCAATCTGAAAAAATTCTCGAGTTATGAAAATCGAGTTTTTCGAATTTTTTAATGAACCTACTTGAAACCCATCAAAGCTATTCCGAACTGTAACCTCCGGCCGCTCATGTGATGCTCTACCGTCCAAACGTCGCATCTTGGATCATATTTTTCGATGGTAGTCGCCCCTTTATTTTTATCCATTCCTCCCACCACTAACAATTTTCCCAGAGTAGCTTTTCTAGGCCTGGTTCTGGAGCACACCATCTGAGGTCTCCTTTCAGGCAGAAGATGCCACTTCATGGCATCCATGATGAGTTTTTGGCACACGGAATCACCTTCAACAAAAATTTTAGCCATTGAAATAATAGTTCAGAAAATGAAGCTGAAAAGATGGTAAAACCTCGCAATTTTTTCGTCTAGCACCGATTTGTACAAAAATTTGGGATTAAACTTATTACACACTCTAGTTCATTTTCTATATTGTGCCATTGTACGCCTTTTGTTTTTTAGGGGTGAAAACTACCCCTAATTGTCAAAAATTATTGAATAACATGAAAAAACTAAATATTGGTAAAAATAGTTAAATAATGATTGTTTCATGCTTTAGGATACAATTTCATAATCTTTCAACCTACCCTTTTTATAAACTTCCCTTGAACACATTGAAATTTTTATATGTTCGAACTTTAGAATACACTAGTGAGAAATCTAAGAAAAATACACTCACACAAGCAAGGAGATTTTTCTTCTTCTCTGTCTTCCAATATGAATGGAAAAAGTGGAACATAACGTATAACGGCCGAATATACCGGTTATGTAGATTACTACGCTCCGAAGCGGGTAATTCAATTTTTTCAAAAAAAAATTGATCGGTTTTTTAAGCATAGCTCCTTCATTTCAGGTGGTAGAAAAATTTTTTCAGAAACGATTTTGTAGGATTTTTCAAGAGCTATAAGACTATGTGACTAAAATCAATCAAGATCTCTTAATTTTTAAATGGGGAGAGTTTAAAGCGCTTGACTAAGGTCATGTTCGATCGTAAATGTAGGTGTTAAACGGCTATATCTCGCCGACTATCTGTATCTCTGTATCTGTAGAGTAGGGAGGGTGAGTATAGACCCACAGCACTTAGGCCACAATATGGCCCATTGTACATCCTCCCAAGGAGTCGCCCTCCTAGGACATTGTCCAACCTGCCTTATCTAGGAAGGAGGACAGGTCACCAGGGGACATTTCCTTAATATCGGCAGGTGTAGGCCAAGACTCACCGAACACACACTCTCTTATCGACGATAGCTCCAGACATTCGCATAAGACATGCCTGACAGTTTCATCTTCCTGTTCACACATCCTGCATAGAGGTGTGTCCACTAGCCCCATAATATGGAGGTGTTTCCTTAGTTGACAGTGTCCAGTCAGAAATCCCACTGTTAAACGTAGGTTCTTCCTGGTCATCGCCAAATATTTATTTGGATCCAGCTTCTCAGGGTCGCCCAGGGTGATCCTGGCAAAACTGCATCCTTTGGTTTCATCCCATCTTTTGAGGGTTTGAGTATGGGTGTCACCTGGTCCCAAAATGTTCATTCCAGCCGCCATCCTGGCCAAAGAGTCAGCAATGCGGTTACCTTTGCTCCTGTCGTGCCCTTTCACCCACCTTAGTTCGATATTATTATCTACCGAGGCGTTAGCTAAATCTTGGTGGCACTCTAGTGCTAACCCTGAGATAATACGTTGTCTATTCAAGGTTAGTAGGGCTTGTCTACTGTCAGTGTAGATTATTATGTCTTTGCCAGAAATTCCTTTTCTGGTTAGCTCTTTTGTGGCGATTGAGATACCAGCCAGTTCTGTTTGAACCACGCTGGTATTTTTTCCCATTCCCCACTTAATCCTTAGGCTAAGTGATCTGGAGTAAACTCCACATCCTGACCCTTCTTTGGTTTTTGAGCCGTCTGTGTATATGCGTATTGCATTTGCAGCATCCGCCTCAGTGTTCTGTTTTATTTGTATTTTGTAGGGTTTATTAAACACAAACCTGGGTTCAATTGCGTCACTGGCTGCCTGTAGCAGAGGCACCGCAGTGAGTGCCTCCCTCCACAGGCCCCGCCTCAGTTGACCCATTCCTACCTCGGGGTTTACACCCGCCGTGCGCAATCGTAGCATGGCCATTAGCGCAACCTCCTTGACGTGCAGGTCCAGAGGTGTCAGACCAGTAACTAATTCCATTGCTGCGGTTGGTGTTGTTCTCATGGCTCCTGTGATGTTCAGACAAGCCATTCGCTGTATTTGGTATAGTTTTTGGATGGCCGTTGCTTGTAGAGTTTTCGGTCCCCACGCAATGGCTCCGTACGTTAGCATAGGTCTTATTATTGCAGTGTAGATCCAGGTGACTACACGGGGCGAGAGGCCCCATGTGCGTCCCACTGTCCTCCGACACTGCTCATAGGCCACATATGCTCTTTTTGCTCTGCTCTGAATGTGCGAGTTCCATGTTAACTTCCTGTCGAGGGTAATACCGAGGTATTTCACCTCTTCAGAGAAGTTTAGTTTGCTTTTGAAGATTTCGGGGGGTTTCAAGCCCGATAAGCTTCTTTTCCTAGTGAAAAGGACCATCTCCGTCTTCTTGGAATTGATCGACAGTGAGTGTTCTTTACACCATGATTCTATTAATTTGAGACCATCCTGCGCTCTATCGCACAGTGTGTTCACAAATTTGCCGGTCTGCAAGATAACTATGTCATCTGCATATGCAATTGTGTAGAAACCATTACTGTTGAGGTGATTTATCAGGGTATCCAGGACTATGTTCCAAAGAAGGGGTGATAAGACCCCTCCCTGCGGACATCCCCTCATGACCAGTCCTCTCACAGTAATGTCTTCTACATTTATACTTATTGCTCTACTAGAGAGCATCTTGAGTATCCACTCTCCTACTACCAGGGGTATATTCCTGGAGTTAAGTTGCTGGGTGATTGTTGGGAAGGTCGTTTTATCGAACGCTCCTTCGATATCTATGAATATACCCAGGGTGGATTCTTTATTATCCAATGATCTCTCGATTCTGCCAACCACTTGGTGAAGGGCCGAATCAGTGGACCTTCCCGGAGTATATGCATGCTGATATGGATGAAGTGGATTGTGAACTAAAACTTCATCTCTTATATACCGCTCGCACAGCCTCTCCATTGTTTTCAAAAAGAACGATGTGAGACTAATTGGTCGGAATGCTTTTGGTAAGGTGTAGTCCATCCTTCCTGGTTTGGGTATAAACACCACTCGTACTTCTCTCCACTTACTGGGAACATACCTCAGAGCTAATGAGGCTCTGAATATTCCGACCAGGTGCGGCATGAGAATATCCAGTCCCCATTGTAGTAGGGCTGGTCTTATACCGTCAGGTCCAGGTGCTTTGAAGGGGGAAAAGCCCGATATGGCCCACCTTATCTTGTCCTCATCAATTATAGTGCTAGCAAATTGCCAGTCGTTTTGTGAGGGTGTTATTGGTACTTCCGTCCGGTTCGTCGTTCCTGGGAAGACAGAACCTGGGAAGTGAGTTTCCATAAGAATCTCGGCGCTTTCTCGGAGGTTGGCGGCCTTGTCGCCATTTTCCCTCGTCAGGATGCCGATACTCTTATGGTGGTCGCTTGAGAGTGCCTTCTGTAGCCTCGAGACTTGCGGGAAATCTTCGATTGCCTCACAATAGGCTCTCCAGGCTTTTCTTTGCTTTTGTCTGCAGACTTTTTTGAACTCTCTGAGGTTGGCTTTATATATTCCCCAGTCCTCTTCGAGTTTTGTTCGTTTTGCTTTGTTAAAGGTCGTTCTCGCTGTCTTTCTGAGGTGTTCCAGTTCAGGGCATCTCGCCGACTATTCACTTTACAAAAAATCTTCGTACAGGGAAATTTTTGTCATTAATAAAGCTACAATTTAGTGCTGTATCGTTTTTTTCGTATCCTTAGTATTTTGAGGGATATTTATAAGAGGAGGGTTAAAAACACGAAATTGAAAAAAAACGTTTTCTCTTTAAACACCAATTTTTCTAAAATTAGGCATTTTGAATTGGTTGAACTTCGTCGGTGTATTGATAGTACATATATAAAGAGAATCACAAGAGGGTGGCGATCAATTTTAGTTAGGGGGTACTTTGGAGGTTGTTTTCAGATTTTTTTCGTAGAAAAAAGTGGGTACCGATCTCATTTTGATCATAAGTCGGTCAATATTCATGCTGGGAAGAATTTTTTTTATTTGTTTGAAAGCTCTTATTGAATACTTCAAAAAAGTTTCAATGAGCTTTCTTCGGAAAATGCAATTTTTTTTCGTTTTTTCGCTTTAAATCTTTCAATTTATATATTTGACCAAAAAATCTAAGCATTAATTTACTGTATCTCAGTTCGTATGTGTCGTGGGAAAATTATAAAGAATGCATTTTTTTTGTTTTTTCAAAAGCTACAATTTGCCTTTTCACACTTTTTTTGATAAAATGCATATTTTTAGAGTTATTTGCGAAAAACATTTGAAAAAGTTGATTTTTTCGTCAAAAAACTGTTACTTTCAACTACGAACTCAAAAAATATTACTTTTACGAAAAAAAAGTATGGAACATTTTTTTCTTGGAATTACTTTTTCCGTCGATTACTAGAGTTAAAATGTAATAAAAAATTTCCACCCCCGTGATGGGGTGGCAACCACCCCCAAGGCTCTAGCGTACAGAGTTATGATATGATCCTTGAGCTATTCCCTACCTTCTGTGAAAATTTCAGGTGAATCCATGGTGGAAGAAAAAATTGCGAGCCAAAATGCTTCCTTTCCTGAACTATAAGGATAATGCTTCAAAATTAAAATTCTCTTGCTGAGGGATCTTTTTTAATAGAACAGTTGAGCTTTGGAACTCCTTTCCGAAAGAGGTCTTTCCTGAAGCTTACTTACAAACTTCAAAAATTCAAAGTGAATGTTAATTCGTATCTCCTGTCCCTTGATTCACGCGGTGTTCTTTGAACATTACAGGGCTTCCCTTTCGTGTGAATCTGCATATGAAAAAAAAAAAATGATTTTGTGATTCCCAAACAATGACATCATTATAACAAAAGGCAAAATAACTAGTTTCCCACATAAATAGAGGAAATAAGACAGGATGTATGAATAACTTTTTTTTCGGGGGTTTCAATGAATTCAATAAACTACCTACACATTGGAAGGAGTCAAATATTGTTGCTAGTTTAAAAAATCTGTTATCTCATCTGGATGAAGTGTGATGGTATTACTGTATAATAATCCCTTTTATTGAAATTTAGTTTAGATTTACAAGATTTTCTGTATTAATAATGATTATGTGGATGTTTTTTTGTACTTTAGATGTATCTATTTCAAATAAAATGATTGATAAACTACATACACATTTGAAAAAGTCCAAAACTGTTGTTATTTTCTATAAAAAGTTGGATTTTCTAGATGATCTTTGATCTTATTACTGGTTAATATTTCATTAACTTTGTATTTGTTCTGTTTGTGATGTATACACATGTTCAACCTTTTATTAAAATTTAGTTTAATTTCGTAAGACTTCGTATCTTTAATGATTGTGTGAATGTTATTTGCAAATTAAAATGTATATATATATATATATATATATATATATATATATATATATATATATATTTATCCCAAGAAACATTAATGTTTATAACAGGGACATATTAAAACAAATAATGTAGTACAACATAAAAAGAAAACAGATAGATCAGTTCAAATAGTTGTAAAGATTAATCAATACTGACAAAAGAAATGTTTTCCAGAAGCTTTAGAGTAGTAAGTAGTAGAAAATGAAAAAAAAAAACAGACACAAACATCAAATATCATTTTTTTTTCAGTTAAGAAAAAATCTTTGAGGTATCTTTTGAATTTAACAGTATCTTTAACTTCTTTCAAATAAGGAGGTGAATTGTTGTAAATTTCAACACCATTATGAAGAAGGGATTTCTTTGAAAATTCTGTTTTGACTTTGATCAAAATGAGCTCATTAGTTTGTCTAGTAGCATAGTTATGAATATCAGAATTAACTGTAAATTTCAGAATAGAGTGTTTGATATTTTTTAAGGCAAAATGAACAAATAAGCATATTTTCATCCTGAATATTTGATCCAAATTCAATAACTTTCTTGGCTTGTATAAATTCACAGTAGGCTCCAAGACATCTAATTTGAAAATACATTTTACTACTTTATTTTGTAAGGTTTTCAAGGGTCTCAATATTGATTTGTTTGCTATTACCCAAGCTGAAATTAAATATTGCAGTTTTGAATGTATCAATCTGAAATAAATCTGTTTCAAATATTTCAGTGCTAAATAGTATCTAATTCGATACAATACACCAATTAGTGGTGAAAGTGAGTTGAACATGAAAGATTTATCCATTTCAAATGAACTACTAATACATGCAAGATTCTTCAGTGTTATACCTTTTATAATTCGACCATTAAAACAAGATTGAAATCAAAACTTGCTTCCTCTTTCAATTTCGAACGAACAACATTGTTACCTTCAGTTACAGCTTCAACGTGATCAGTCAAAAATGATGGTGGTAAGAGTGGCAGTTTAACTAATCCTAGAAGATATCCAATATGCTGCCGGCGTGTATCTGGATCATGCTGAATCCAACTCATCAAAGCTTGGAATATGTGTTCCTCGCAGGAAACATTGAGATCATCATTGTTCAACAAACTCGCCATTTGTTCCACATTTAGCTGGAGAAATTCTTGGTTCCGAATGACCTATCAAACAAAAAAGCTCATCAACCGATTGTGTCCTTCAAGAAAGTAAAATTGATTGTTTTTCAGATATTGGAGAATGAGTAAAATGATTTATCAATAATTCCAATACTTTTTGATGATACGATTTTGAAATAAAACAATAATATACCTGCATGAAGTGCTGACTAGTGTACGCATTGGCTTCCTGTAAGAGACTCGTGCATGCTTGATGTTCAGCAAACACCGCAATCCCTAAACAATTACTCGGATGCAATTGATGAGCGAGAAATCTACAAGCAATTTTTTTTTACAGACACGTGAGAAATCAATATCAGAAAACTGTACCTACCTTGAACAAGCTTCTACAACCTCATGTAAAAGCATGAGACAGGCAGTGGACAATAAAGTTTCCACGTTATCTTCTCGTATTTCTATTGATCCTGTATAACAGTAATTTACGACAGCTTGAAGCACTTCACCATTAACATCGCCCAATGTGATTTCAGTCTCATCGGCATTACTCAGACTGCCAGTGAACATTGCCGCAAAATATTCACTGGCAGCGGACAAAACTAACCTAAAAACCAGGGAAAGATATTGAATTAATTTGAATTTTTATTATAAAATGTTGTTTCCAACTACTGGTGGAAAAAAAGGTGTGTTTCACAGCTCAAATGGTACTTTCAATAAATATTTTTCAAAATAATTTTCATTCACAGTGAGTTTTCATATCTTCTTTTTGAATTTATGTATGGCTATTTCGATATTTATAAATTGATAAAGAATTTCACTATTGAAAGAAAAGTTAAATGGACGAATCACATGATAATTTACATTTTTGAGGAAGTGATTCTTGTATTAATGTTCTCCAAGTCAAAAAAAGTAACATTAAATACTCGGGAAACACTCTCTCTTGAAATATGTAGGTATATCCTTAGGTATATCATTCATAGACAATCATTTCATTCACAAAAGAAAGAGAATCTATCTAAAACGACAACTCACTTGTTTACATGGTGTGACGGACACTGAATCATATAAAAGTTATTTTTTTACTTCAATAAATCAGATATTATTCATAGGATATTTCTACATTTTAATTCAGAACTCACTCGAGCTTATTTTGCTCAGAGAAGATATCCCCTAAAATCAAACATAATTCACAATCCAAATTAGTGTATTTCAGAGCTCATACACAAAAACAAAATCTTATATAGATTTAAACACTATTTTTGATAAAATGTCAAAAAATTTAAAAAAAGTTGTTGATGAGGTTTGCCCTGTAAAAACTTTTGAAAATAGTAGAAATAGCCTACCTTTGTACGAAAAAGAAATCCATTTAAAGGCAAAAAATCGTGATAAGGCTTATAAAAATTTTAGACAATGTAGTAGAAATGTGGATGAAAAACAAAATCTTTGGAATATCTACAAAATGCATAGAAATGAAGTTAATAACAGTCTCAGATTGAAAAGGAAACATTATTAAGAAAATGCGATTGATTCTCATTATGGAGACTCTAAACACATGTGGAAAACGCTGAAACAGTTGATTCGAAATGAAAATCTTTCATTCACAAATCCAGTCATAAAATTTGAATTTAGTGATAGAGTAGTGATTGCGAAATCAGAAAATGATATCGCTAACTGTTTCAATGAATATTTTATATCGAGTATAGCTGATATAATTGATACCATGAATAATCATGAGAAATGGTCCGCCAGTCATCTCCCAGAAATAAAAACTTACCTCCAAAACTTTAGTAAAATAAGCCTTAAGGAACTCAAATATATAATTGCTAATTTGGAAAATAAAGGTAATATACATGATGCTATGAATGGTCAAGTAATAAAAAATACCATTGACACTTGTGGTTTTCACATTTTAAATCTTATTAACACATCCTTTTCAACAGGAATATTTCCAAATGAGCTGAAAACATCCATTATAACGCCCATTCCAAAAGTCAAAAATTCAAATGATGCAATGAATTTCAGACCAATAAACACGTTACTAGATACTGAGAAAGTGATTGAAAGAGCAGCATATAACCAACTCATTGAACATATAAATATTAACAATATCTTCTTAGGAAACCAGTCGGGCTTTCGTAGTAAACATTCTTGTGAAACAGCATTACAACCGTTACCAGTTGGAACCAATTGATGGATAAAGGAAAGTATATCGTGGCAGTGTTCATTGATCTGGAAAGAGCATTTGAAACAATAGATAGAGGTATTCTGTTGCAGAAATTAAAAACATATGGAATTGAAGGAAGTGCTTTGAAATGGTTGGAAACCTACCTGAGTGATAGAAAACAGATTGTGAAAATAAATAACCATTTTTCTACTACAAGACAGATAAATATAGGTGTCCCACAAGGTAGTGTCATTGGACATTGTGAATTTATTAATCTTTATGCAGATTATACTTTGTTGGCAGTTAGTGGTGACTGTGTGGAGACCTCCGTTCAAAAAAATGAATGACGAATTAATGAATCTTGAAATATACTTGAAGAGGAATAAGTTGAAACTTAATGTACAAAAAACAAAAGCTATGATCATTTCTAATTACAATAGGACAAAAACTATAGATAAAGATAACATAACTTCAATTATAGAAAATAAAAAAATAGAAATTGTAAAACAATTCAAGTATCTTGGGGTTGTATTGGATGAAAATTTAACATACAAGGAACACTTTGTAACAATAGAGAAAAAAATTTCTAAAAAACTCTTTTTCTTCTCAAGAATAGCTGCACAGATATCTATGAAAGCAAGATTGACCGTTTTTAATAGTATCATTCAACCACATTTCGATTATTGTTCTACAATACTATTTCTATCAGACAATAACAGCAAAGCTTCTCTTCAGAAACTTCAGAATCATGGGATGAGATTAATATTAAAATGTAATAGATATACCCCCATAACCCATATGCTAGAGACTTTACAGTGGCAATCAGTAAACAAAAGGTTGCTTTTCTCAACAATGATCTTCATTTTTAAAATTGTCAAAGGTTTGATGCCAACCTATTTCAGACAGTTCATCAAGTTCAATCATGAGGTCCACAAACACTTTACTAGGAGTGCAAACAATTTTCATGTTGACAGAACTAATACTAGTAAAGGTATGAACTCACTATGAATCAAATTTTATTCCAAATCACGCTATGTATGTATATATGTATTTATAGAAACTGCTTTAACTTTCAATAATTATGTGCAATGTATTTTAAAATGTTTGTAATTAGGTTCGAAACTTGAAGCTAATCATTTTGATGTTTCATTTTTAGATTTATATGTATCTACACATTTTAATAATTTTACAATTTTCTCTTTGACGTATTTCTCAGACAAAAATATTCTACCACTTTTGTGAATGATTATACAATACTCTTTTGAAATAAATGTATCTATCTATCTATCTATCACTATTTGTACGAGCTCTAGTTGAATATAATTCCATTCCAAATGAAATTAACGCATGTGATACACTTGTAGCTTTTAAGAGAAAACTCTCAGAATATCTGTGATTGTAGTATATTTATACATGGATTTATTTGTGTATGTTTTTGTTATAGTATTTATATATTGATACTCTATTGTAAATTTAACTATGTATTGTGAATATTAGGATTTTCCTATTCAAATAAATTACTTACTCACTTACTTAAATATTTCTCGAAAACACTTTTTAGGAGTCTTCAGATACCTGTCTCAACAATGTCTGGCAACTAGCAAATATGAAAATATCGCCTTTTCACAATTAAATTCACAGATGCTATATTGAATGCCATAACAAAGACAGAAGAACCATTTGCAAAATTTATTCTGAGAAATATTTTTCAGATTAGAAAGTAGGAAAATGAAAACTAGTAGTGTCTTTGTTCCTTCAAATTCTTGTATTTTTTTTTATTTTTAACTTAGTTTCAAAATGAGGAAAGAATTGGAAAGGAGAATCAGATTCACCTTCAACTGTAACAATCCGCCTTTGAGAAGTTTTCAAAAATATAGTTAACACATGCTAAGAAAGTCAAGTATTTTTATTCCTCAAATTAGATCAAAAAGAATTGTAGTTGTAGTGCAATAACATTTTTCTTATACTAAGTAAGTTAAATCTAGCATTATTGGAAACATTCTCATATGAAAAGGAATTGATTAAGAATATTGTGATAATTATTCAGCTTACCTGTGAGCTTGCACTCTTTTCCCATTGTTTCCAGCAATAAGTACAACATCACACAACTTTCCTGCTTGCAAGTAATTTTTCATGCACAAAAGACTGTGCTCAGCATGACCTTCACATCGAAAGTGCTCATCTTGGGACGATATATTCGAGCATAAAGACATGGATATTATACTGAAATCTCTTGTTAAATTATTTACACTTCCTTCTAAACTGTTATTTCCTGAATCTTTGCTGGGACTACCAGTGCTTCCTGTTGCAGACATGGTCTGATAAATCCCAATTTGATATGTTCTTAGTACTCAAACATACTGTGAGGCGATGATAGTGCAAAATTTCTTAACAAAGGCCTCATTAATTAATAAAAAATAAACAATTTTAAATTCAGGAACAAAAGATAGAAACCATGCCAAAAACACACTAAAGATGAAAACTGTCATATGATGGTACTTCGTGCTGTCAAAACAAAACATCAAAACAAAGGTTAGGTTAGTTTTGTTTCCACTAAAAGTGCACTGAGTACGAACCCGGAACAGTTCGAGATACTTATACAGCTGTGAACTGGAAATGTTTGAGAGCCGTCGACCCAATAATACACAACTGTGCGACTGCTTCGAACTTATTCCGAATCGCTATTTGTTCCTGAATTCGCTATTATAGCGTAAGAACTCGTGCATATTCGACAGAACTCGTGTATCTTTATCCTACAATAATATGTAGTTTAGTGTTGAAAAGAGAGATTAGAGATTATACATCGATACAGTGACTCTGCACGAGTTCTGACAAAAGACTTTGTTAAAAAATATGTTATATTAGCCGTTCTCGATTCATTTCGGTATCACCTAAGCGGATATTACTGTCTGTCTTTTATTCATACCAGATAGGTATACCGCTGTCAGAAATTTGGTCATTTTTATGTCAACCGTTTATGATTCAATCAAATCTCAATTGAGAAACGTTTCCAGTACTTACGTATACTTGTGACACAGTAAAGGATCCTTTACTGTGGTGGTACGGTCACACACAGTAGTCGGTTTCGAGCATCGGGTACCAAGGGTTAGGTTAGGACATGTCATCGATTTGTTCAGGCATCGTGATTTTTGGCACTTGGGCAGTTTTGGAAGAGTATTTCATGAAAAAACTAATCTGCACGCGAACACCTACAGAAAATTGGGAAATCTCTGTAAATCGGTATTACATCAATAACCTGAAGTTAAAATTTTCGATGTAATGTATATGAACAAAGTTATAGAGCGTGACATCAAAAAGGTGTTCACAACGGTTTTCCCCAAATTGTTTCCTATGATAGATACAATGAGCTCAAATTGATATTTTCAGAATTTCCTTTCCGAACAACTTGGGATAACATAAGATTTATCCCGACGCTAGACTGAAATCTCCCTTGTTTTTGATCGAAAATTCATGAACTAAACAGTACCTACTTTAATGGAAATTCCTCTAAAAATTATCATAAATACCTAATGCGGATGTCGGCAGTAGTAATGGTATTTGATATTCGGAGGTAAAATGATAATATTCATATTATTTTCATCACCATTATTTAATAGACCGACACAGTCATTCTTGTTTTTAGTATAGTAATCATTTGCCTTCTTTCCTTATTGTTCCCGTTCAAAAAAAAATTATTTATTCAATTCCGTTTATAAATCTTATTTTCTGTTCCACACTTCACAAATTCAATTTAGTTTCTCAGCAGGTGCTGGTTAACGAAATATTCTCTCGCGATTTTTGAATACTGTGGAGTATTGAAATCGACATCGTTAAATGATTCGCAAGTGTCTCTTCTCAATATTGACAAGAGAATGCATAGTAAATGAACTTTAAAACAAACAGTTACCGTGCGGATCTGAATTATTACTCGTGCATGCGCGTTGCTCACCTCGCTCCAGGTGGCCAACCGATACACCATAATTCAGAGCCACGTTTCTCACTAACGTAGCACATCTTGAAAAACTATGTGCATACCTTTTTTGTAGACATTTTTACGCGCTATAAGTTTTTTCAAAATTTTCAACCCCTTCCGAATTATTTATGGAATTGCCATTTTCAGAGTTTTTATGTCCTCTTTTGCCAAAGGTGCTTGGCGTGAATCTTGAATTTACATTTCCGGTTTATGAATTTATTGCCAACACTCAACACTTGACTTTACCAAAGAATATTTACGTATAACGAACAAGAAGCGAATCTTACAAATTCGACAAATACACCCTGAATGCGCATGTCTACCATGTCGGCATTCGGCTGTCGGTCAGTAATACAAACAAACAAGTACTGGTGGACGGTGGTTCTTGTCAAGTAGTTTACTGGATTACAATTTTTTGGTGGTAGTCATGCGTAGTCCCAAGAAAAATAGTTTGGAGGTCATGAAATTTTGTAGAGGTGGGGACGACAGGATTAGCGGCTGTGTAGTTTCTTGTTCGTTATACGTGAATATTCTTTGACTTTACTGAGGTTTTATTAGCATTCTGCCACAGAACACCCTATCTACACAGAAGCGCAACTGAAGCGTTCCGACCGAATCGAAAGCTTGGCTTGTATATTGTCAACCTCACATTTGTGTTGTTAGAGTGTTATAAAATTTTCGAGCAATTATCAATGTCCTTGGGTTATTACTACTGATAAATTTTATTAATATCGGATGAAAGCAAGATCAGAGTAGTTTTAAACGTTCGTTCCTGCAAAATTCAGTTGATTACTCTAAAACTATTTGAACATCAAATAGCTGCCTACACCACTTTCATATCTACTTTTTTTAAAGGTGCAAAAAACAGTAATCCTATTCACTGAAATTATTTTGGTAATTATCCAAATTCTCCGTTTATATTTGGAATGTAGATTGCTGATCAACGAAGCATTTATACAAATTTGATTGGGGAAATGTATATTCTGAATTATTAAGACCTTCCTAGGGTCGTATCTTCCAATGGAATTAAAACTGCCTCAATTTCAGTTCGAAAGCAGAAATGCTCAGTCTAGAAAGTTTACAAAGGTGTATCACTTGAACTGTATATCAATCGACAGTTTGAATTTACCGCCAAGAAATGACATTATACAAGCCAAGCTTTAAATCAAGGTTACGAAAAATTGACCCAAAAGATCAAAGGGACCGCCTTTAAGTTGCGCTTCTGTGTAGATAGGGTGTTCTGTGATTCTGCGATGATTTCAGTCGAACTGACAAACAGAAATCTGTGCGTATCTTGCTCCTCAGAGTAGGAATCAGTGTCTATTATTTATCAGAGGGCGAACTAGTTTTTGACAAGCATTTTCCAAAAAAAAGTGATTTCTTTGATGCGCTTGATGTTATTCACCTAGGCACCCGTCATTTCAACTGATATCGGGCTTGCTCCTAGTTGATTATAATAAAAGTACATTTCAGTAAGTTAGCGAAAATGATTTCAACTGCAATGCCTGAATTCCTACATTTTATTCGGATTCGAAAGGGTTAGTAATGAAACACAACATCAACAAAATACATATATTAATAAAATAAAATTATGGAATTATGTTTAATACTGGAATGATAACAATGATTCAGGTATTGTGATAAAAGGATAACAAACAATAAATAATATTCACGAATGCTACAAATTTCCATTGATACGAAATAATTTTTGGTAACATCATTTCGAAGTTCAAATTGCCAAATATAGTCTCTATGTCTCTGTATAAAATAGCTGGCTTCACGGAATATAATAATTCCACACAGGTGTTTAAAGTTCCTGAAGAAGCTATTATATAGCGAAACACGTGTTGCGGTTTAGTAAACCCTAATATGTCAGACAACACATGTATATCATTTGTTTAATATGGATTTTAATCAATTAACGACCACTTCCATTCAATATTTAAATTAGGACTACATAAGTACACACTGAAATAAAACAAAAAAAATTTCATACAAACAAGAAACTACTTGGGATTGTAGGTATTGGTGGAAACTTTGATATGAAAGTGAAATGGGTTCAATAATGCGAACATTAAATTGACAATAGTTGGACTCCACTTAGTTTTGCTCAACAAGATAACATCAACTTCGGTCGCTATGAGCTTCTTTTTCTGATTTTTTTTGGAACTTATGTAATTCGGTCTCTACAAAAAATCCAAGTGAAATTATCGGCGGTCTTGTATATTTTCGGGGATACGGGTCCATATCGTTGTAAAACTTCACAATATTTCACATCAAATTTCTGTTGTTTGAGCACACAAAATTCGTCCTTCTTGTGATCAAACACCACTCACTCTCTTATTCACTCGTTTTCAACATTTTGAAACAGAAAAAAAAACGTTAGTTATTCAAAAAATGCATTTATTTTCAAACCATAACCAATTTGTTGTGATGTCATAGTGCAATGACAGTCGAAAGTGATGTATTTGCAGTGTTGCCGCTCTCCTTGTTATTGTTGAGAACTGAATGTATTAATGTTGACTTTTGGAAAAAGTTGGATTTTTTGAAAAAATACTGTTTTTTTCTGCTCAAAAATGTTGAAAACGAGTGAATGAGAGAGTGAGTGGTGTTTGATCAGAAGAAGGAGGAATTTTGTGTGTTCAAACAACAGAAATTTGATGTGTAAAATTGTGAAGTTTTACAACAAAATGGACCTGTATCTCCAGAAATATACGAGACCGCCGAAAATTTCATTTGGATTTTTCGTAGGTGAGACCGAATTACGTAAATCCTACAAAAAAAGGAGCTTATCGCGACCGAAGTATTACCAGAATATCAAATCATCTCCAAAGTATATCAACTTAGTGGGTGGAAAGAGCATCGAGTGCGAGTTTATGTTTGGTGTTCAAGTAATTGACAGAGTTCTTTTTTCCTGATTTTTGTATTCATTTAATAGTGATTTTTCAGAAATTCAATGAAAAGTTGCAGGTTTCTAACCTTTCAGAACTTTTTGAATATAAAAATCATCAATCAATACAGACGAAATTTTTTGGTGAAAGAAACTCAATTATTCCTTTTGATTATTATTATTATTAAAAATGAACCACTTGCAATGGCAATGGAATATGAAACGAGACAAACTGAATGCACAATGTTCATTAAATGAAACTGATCCATTTACTGCTGAAATATACTTCGAAATAAAATCGAAAACATATAAAAATAGCTAAATTTTTTGTATAATGTTAAAAACTAACTCATGATTATGGAATGTAGGACTAATACAATTTTCTTTAGATTTAACGAATCCTAATCAACAGATTAATAAACATATTTGAGAATGATAATCTATACAAGCATTAAAACTATTTGAACTATTTACAGCGCCACGAGAAATTATATTCTAGATATCTCACTCAAAGAAGGAATACAAAAGTACGAGTTATATCGAGAGCATATTTTCCCGAATGGCATATTGCATGGTACAAAATGAAAATCCTCCTGGGTTTTCCATTCAGGTTCATTTTCCCGACCATTCGCTCACCTTTCCATTATCGAAAACAAGGTTATGCCTCGGAAGTGGCACTAGTCGTCCACGCTTGAGAATCTCCATATTCTCCCCAGGATAATACTGTTCAATGAAAAATCGTAAGTAATATGTTCAAAATTTACAAGCATTTTTCATAGTAATTTGTCAATACTTAAGTCAGAACAACGGACTAGAGTACTTCCAGGCACTAAAGCAATTGGCTTGGCAGACTATAATAATAAAATGTATTCAAAGATAATTATCAATTACAATGTGCTTGTGGCAATATAACAATTTCAACAAAAAAATATTGAGGATTACTATTATTTTGATAATTTTCAGAAAAATGCTATGAGACATTCGTATTATAATCAATATTTCAATCATTACTTCTCCAAAAACATTTAGACAAAACCTGAAAATGCAACTGATCAATGACTGTCTGCTGAGAAGATTTAAAAGACCTATTAAGAACTTCATCAAACATCATCTTTGATGTTAGGAGGATGTATCCAGATCTAACAAATATTGTAGAACACAGATTACAAAAACAAGAGTCAAATTGTAATAAACTTTCAGAAGATCGCGAAACTCAATCTGAGACCTTTCAGTCCAAACTTGAGGATTTGAACTTCAATTTTTTTCTCTTACCACACATCGCATATGGGCTCTTATTAATGAATTGATATTCTCCTCCTGCATAAATGGATTTATAATTTAGCAACCAAGGAAGGCCGCAAAACCCTTTGATAATTGTGTATGACGTCATAATAATTCCTGAATAATTTTGTCATCTGACAATTCAAATCCTAGGAGTGCATAATAGTTAAAAACAAATAATAATTTAACCCCTTTATCTCAACGAGTGGCCTGGTACACGAGAAGCATACCCTTTCTAGCAAATGATGTACCCAAAAAGCACTGCAAAACCATGAAGAGCCAAAATTCCCGGGTCCCTCTGGCCGAGTACCTTCCCAGAAATGCTAGTGCTGGATGTTTTCTGGTCAAGCAACTGAGGGGCACACTTCGTATTGCTGGATTATGGAAGGATAGGCACTGATGAAGTGTGTCAACACATCTATATAATAGGTACTGCCCTAACATAGTTTTATTGTTAGGTATTTTCTTAAAATAATGGCTAGCACTCTCAAGTATGACACCGCAAAGCAGATTTACGTCAGGTGGCGGTGACATAAATGTTGAACCAATTTTTTACAGTCTGCCTTTTTACCGTTTTCGACATCCCATGCACTCATTTCAATTTCAAAAATCCGGAATAATGATATAGTTCTTTTAAAAACTATATATAGTATTCATACGTATTGGAATTATACTGACTAACATTCTTACCTGACATTGTGAAATGAAATCCAATAAGATTGATCCCAGCTTTCGACTCGATTCCACCAGGTTTTCGAGACTGTAGAAAAATAGAGAGAATGCATTTTCGGAAGTTGAGGTAATGAGGAGTTACGTGATGGATTTTAACAAAACATTGAATCTAGATGAAAAGGCAGGATTACCTGTTAGGTTCTGATAGGCCTCCATACACAATAGTATCACAGATTTTGGTGTTTGCGTTAACATCAAACAATGGAATCCCAAAATGACAATCTAACAAAGTCCAAACCTAGTTTCCCAAAAATGAAACACATTAGTTATTTTTCTTCAATAAGAAACGAATTATTTGGCACAATGTCCTGATAAATCACGTCTGCCAACTTTCAATATTCTGAAATACTTGGGAATACTCGATCAAATCATAGAACGAATTATAGGATTTAGTTTACCAGGTTGCCACAAAAATATAAGATCCTTTTATGACGCAAATTTAAATATTTCTACGAATATATACAGGATTATTAACAAGCATTCTCAACATGCTTATGAATATATGCGTCATATATATGCTTCCCAAATTGTAAATGTATTGATTTACATATTATTACCAACTCTTTTGACTCGTCCTATTGGGACCGTACGAAATACATGGTAGGGGTAATGAAATCGTGTAGTGCTGTGCATTGGAAATGAGATTCATGTTAGTATTCGCACCCTGTATGCGAGTTTCATTCAAACGTTTGGGAATTTCATTTGAGATTTTTCTCTCAGGAAATATTCATGAATAAACAATATTGCTAGGTCCAGGCGAAGAAATAAGATAATCGGTAGACTAAACGAACATTCTCTCAGAATCAGCCCGACGAATGGTTCCATTCATCCAGAGTGGGCGAGCTTGCATGAAAAGAAATGCAATTTTCGCATAATGTGCAAAAATGACGGGCGTTGGCTCGAATTGAGAGTGGACGAAAAAGTCGCTCTTGGGGAGTTGAACGGAGGTCGCGCTAGAAAGAAGATTGAGAGATCTGAGCGAGCGGGAATCACGCGTTGAGCGCGGGGGGATTCGTAGTCCCTCCCTAAATTATGGGATCGTGTCTCAAGTCACGAAGGTAGAATTAAATTACAGTCGGGAAAAATGAGAATATTAGTAATTCGTGTTCAAAAGTGTCATCTGGCTTTGAATATATTCGTATTTGGAAACCAAGAAAAAATATGGAATGGGAGTCGCCCAAGAAACCGCCATACAAGGTAGACAGAGGATCAACTGGTATGTCAATTTTGCTGTGTGTTAACGTTTATTAGCATTTTATTCACTTCTGGGAAGAGAAGCCATCATTAATTTTATATCTGTTGTTTGAATCACAAGTTGAGAAATATTTCTGACTCTCTCTGACATCGAGTAGGTATTGGGATGGGCCGTAGGGCGGCCTATAATATACATTTAGCCAGTGGGGCAAATTTAGAGGCATTTAAAGATATAAGTACATCAGATTTTCGTGTTCTGAGTACACATTTTTCTGTTTGTGGAATTTTCATCATTCTTATGCATAGAGAAGACCATTGCCGGTCTCAGTTCATTTTTCAATATTTTGATTAAACTAAATTGTACGGTAAATGTCTTTTTTTTTTGTTATAAATTGTTTTCACTGCATATTTCTTTTGTTATATATATTTTTTTCAAATCTATTTCGTAAGTTCTTATTTTCATTTCGTTGCTAATATATTGCTTAAAGTTTTCAGAGGATTTCATTTTCCTACAAGCCGCCCTATTTTCAGATTTCAGAGTATACGAGGAAGCAGAAATTAAACCCTAAGTTTCTTACTAAAGACCCTTTCTTCGTGCAAAGGGCCGAATTCATGTTTCTTTCGGACATAGCCTTAAACATCCAAAATTTGACGTGGAGAAATCTACGTCTGGTGACAGCAGCTGCCATTAACGAAAATAATATTTGCCATTATTACAACAAGTGACGTGCGGAGGGATTGTTATCTGTTTTGATTCGTTTTTGTGGACACGAGGAAAATATAAGGAAGTTCATACAGAATAACAATAACTCTTGCAGCCGTTACATCTGGTGATCTAGCGTTGGGATTATTTTTGCTAAAGTGTGAACTAGTTGAGAAGTGTTGATGAGCAAATGATAATGTTAAAATAATACGAAAATAATACCGTTTCAGCAATTACCACACCAGTTACAGAGCGGTGGGATTGTAAATTGTAAAGTTGTTCATTCTGTAAACATAAACTAATACAGATAGGTTGAAATAGGGGTACAGTGTTGGAAAGATAATATTGAGAGATTACTGTGGGTACCTAGAAGAGCGATAAAGGTAAAACAACAAGCACAAACCCTACCGTTCGTTACAATAGACTACAGTACTATACTAGTTACTACTATACTATACTATACTATAGTATATAGTACTATACTATAGTAGTTTTTCCGCTTATTATCATATTTGTATCAAATAATTGTCCATTTTAATAAAGCAACTGTTTCATGGCAGTGTTTTTCATTATCAACATTTATTGGTGAATAATGTTCAATGCCAATTCGTTTACCAATTGCAGAACAACTTTCTTCTATTTGTTAATCATAATAGTTTTTGTTAAGGCTGCGTGTACTGACCTTTGAAGACGCACAAAAATCCTACTCTATCCCAACTTCCTCAACCTCGATTATTAGTTGTCAACCAAGTTGATCTAACAACAAGAGCAACTTGGGAGTAACAAGAATTTAGAAGAAATAATGAAAGTTTTTTCGAGGTTTCTGGTGATTATTCGAGTTTTTTCGTATAATATCCATAAGGCACAATGCATAAACGTCCCACAAAAGTCCCAAAAGTGAATGGCGCTGTCGTCGCGCACGGTCCCAATAGCTTATCACAAAATTGAATGAATTGAATTCATTCAGGAGTTTGAGTTTTCGGTCTTACTTATTGAACTTTAGGTGGTTATCTAACAAAAATATTGGAGATAAAGTCAGCAAGTTGAAAGTCTTCCCAGTATTTCATTAGTACGAAATTTCTTATCCAAATATCTAAATTGACAAACATGAACCAGTCAGTTTTGATTATTTTCACGAATGATTCAGAAGTCATACCTCGGATTTCTCCTCTTTCGTTGAATCTTCATTCACATGCACAGATAGTTCCTCAGGAATTTTCACCGCTTTCTCTTTCTCAAAGTCCCTACTGAACATGCTGTTCTCATCACAAGGACTCGTCAACGCATCCATCGAGAAACTATTTCTTAAACTGAGATCTGACGGAATTTCCGGTTTCTTCCGTTCGGCCTTCTCTTGAATGTCGAGTTTATCCAACTCTTGTTGGAGCAAGTACGAGCCTTCTTGACAAGAAAAACCGTTCGTCGGTGATGGACAGTGACTGTTCGAATTGGAGATCACAACGAAATTGTCTTCTTGGGAACCGTATTTTGATTCGCCCGTTTTGTCGGGAAGGTTCGATTTCGAAGACTTCTCTTCTGGTTTGAAGGTGAAATTTTCGTTGGCGATTGAGGTGGCTTCGGTTTGATTGTTGTTTTCTGTTTGGGCTTTTGCAGATTTCGCGGAACCTATTGAGACGGTTGAAAATTTGAATTACTTATGTTACTAGCGTTTTTTATTATGTATAAAGATTCACAGGAAAGAAAAGCCCTGTACTGTTCAAAGAACACCGCGTGCATCAGGGGACAGGAGATACGAATTAACATTCACTTCGAATCAACTTCAATCAATATCAACCATTCAGTATCACTACTTTTATTCGGGTTTGAAGGCCGTCGTTTTTTGGAATTTCTTCCTGACGTTTCGCTGGCTCGAGTGGCTAGCTTCTTCAGAGGTTCATTCAAGCTAGCCACTCGAGCCAGCGAAACGTCAGGAAGAAATTCCAAAAAACGACGGCCTTCAAACCCGAATAAAAGTAGTGATACTGAAAACCTCGGCCGCGAAAGCCTCAACTATTTTGTCAATATCAACCATGATATCCTAACATTAAGTGATCCAAAAATTTTTAAATATGGTGTACCACAGGGTACAGTTCTAGGTCCCTTGTCATTCAATATTTATCTAAACGATCTTTTTTTACTCAAATCCAATAAATTTCGATAAAACAAAATATCTTCCCTTTTCTTCTTACGAAAATTCACTACCAAATTGGGGCCCTATTAAAATTACTAATTCTGTACAAATCATGGATAGTGACCGAGATAGTGACTGTATCAAATACCTTGGCATAATGATAGATAGACATCTGAAGTGGGATCAGCAAATATATTTTATAGTAAAAAAACTTCGAATTCTTCTTCCCAAATTTCGACAATTGGAAGGATTTTTAACAATATCACAATTTAAAATTCTATATTTTGCCTTAATACAATCCCAAATGAGTTATGGAATATTAGGCTGGGGCGGGGTGTCTAAAATATATAAACAAACTGGAAATAATACAAAAAATATTTCTGAAAATAATTCACAATAAGGACTGGAAATATTCAACTGAATTATTATTCAAAGAAAGTGATAAAATGGATGTAAATCAATTATACATTTATAGAATGATGATTTACATTCATAAAAATAAAAAAAATAAGAATTATTATGAACATAAATATGAAACCCGAAATAAAACTGTAATTACATTTAAAAAGAAAATCAAAAAGAAAATTGCACAAAGAAACTACAAGTTTATGATATTATATCTTTATGACAAAATACCACATGAAATCAAAAAAATTAAATCATTATCATCATTTAAACAAAAAAGTAAAATATGGATTATAAAGACCTCTCGAATTTATTTTGACACATTTTTGAATAGTTTATGAAATTTGTTTCTTTAAATTGATGATTATCTAGGTATGTAACTTCAAATGTATTGATTGTAAATTGTTATTACCTTCAGTTAACCTTACAACAAGTTCTCTTCGTAAGGTTTGTTTTTCAGTTTATTCATAAAAATGTATATTCATGAAATTTTTGAATTGTAATTATTATTATCTATTCATGAATAAACTTATATTATTATTATCTAAATTGATATCTCTTGGTTTCAATGGCCATTCGTTGAGTTGGTTCAAGAGCTTCTTGCAAGGGCGCACACAATGCGTTAAAGTGGGTGGATATATTTCATATGCAATTAATGTATCTTCTGGGGTACCACAAGGGTTACATTCTCATCCACTTCTCTTCAATTCATTTATAAATGATATATGTGTCGTTCATTGTAAAAGTGGTGTAACTCCATATTTTAAAATACTTAATTTTTTGCTTAATGGTATCACATTTAGTAATATCTTTCAAAAATATATTACAGTTTCCTGTATGATTTTCACTCACAATGGGTTTACAAAACCGCGACACGTGTTTCGCTATTACAATAGCTTCTTCAAGCAAGATAAATAAATCACTATTCTATAATACGCTATTTATACACAAGTAGGCCGAACGTCTCTTACAATAAATAATAATAATAATAATAATAATATCGTCTTTATTATTTCATAAAACAAAAACACACTATAATTCTTATACTTGAATGACAAAGTGAAATAAAGGGCGAAGTTCATCGTCCGTAATGCAATGCATCAAGGAAAATGTTCTTCCACTTAACCCTGAAAAAACTGTGATTCTTATACAAATAATACTATTATAATCTGAATACGAACAAACACCTTACAGATATAATTTGGTTTACTTATTCCTTACAAGATATATATGCATTTTCTTCCATTTTAGCCGAACAAATAGTCTCTATATTTAGTTTTGAATTTTGTGAAATTTGATTGTTTAAGAGAGGTGGGGACAGAGTTATACCTTTGACAAATTTGGTACCTAAAAGACCGCCTGAACACTTCTGTTCTGAATTTTGGCACTGCAAGCATATTTTTATATCGAATATTCAAGTTATGAATGTCTGTACGATATGTAATTTTTCTATGCAGATATGAGGGCTTCTTTGTTACAATTATTTTATGGAAAAGACAGGCAGCGTGAAATAACCTTCTTTTCTCCATGTTCAACCACCCAATTTCTTGAAGTTTGTATGAGATTCTTTGTCGCCGACGAATACCAAAAATTAATCTAAGACACGAGTTTTGAACTTTTTGAATTTTATTTTTGTACTGGGTGGTTAGACATGGGCCATAAAGAACATCCGCGTAGTTGAAAACTGAAAGCACCAAAGATTCACATAATGACTTTTTCACATGATAAGGCAGAAGATGTCGGTTACCATAAATGATTTTCAGTGCGGAGTAGGCACGTTGTAAAAGTCTATTTATGAATTTTTCAAATCTTAGCTCTACATCCATCAAGACACCAAGATTTTTTGCTTCACTAACAATGTCAAGCGGTTCATTTCGAATGCGGATATTCGCAGAGTTAGTCACTATGGAACGATGATATTTTGGACCGAAGATCATTACATTCGATTTATTGGGGTTTATAAATAAACAATGGTCGGTTGCCAGTTCAACAAATCTATTTAGATCTGCATTGATAATGTCACAAGCACTGTCTACCATTCTCACCGGGAAGCTGTAATATATTTGAGTATCATCAGCGTATAAATGTGCTTCACAAGTGTGAAGAGCCTGAAGTAAGTAGGAAGTATATATAGAAAATAATAAAGGGCCGAGTATGGAACCTTGAGGTACTCCTGATTTGAGATATAAAATAAAGGTCCGACTTAGGTCCGATATCCGACCGATAATTTGTCCAAATACTAATTAGTTACATACGAAGATTATTCCCAGAAATAGAATTATTGGCCGGGAACATATTCAACAATGGGGAGTTATTTAATTCAACCTGATCATTCAATAAATATTCTGAATTTTTCCCTCTATTGATATCCAAGCTTTCTAGAAGGTTAAGTTTCCAACCTTTCTGCTCAAAATGCCTTATTTTGAACTCATGACCTTCCAGAATGAGGTGACTTGCATATGTAGAATTTGTTTTTCCATTCAAAAAACTAGCTCTGTGTTCTCCTAGGCGAGTGTTGAAAGATCTTCCCGTTTGGCCTACGTAGTACATCGGACATGACCCACATGTTAATTCATAAACTCCTGATCTTTGTGACGATTCATTTTTGTCTTTATTATTTTTGATATATATCCCCAATTTATTATTAGTACGAAAAGCTGTATTGATATCATTATTTTTCAAGAATCTAGAAATATTTACGCTTGGTTGGCCTAAATAAGTTATGGTTCTGTAAGTATCCGGCTCGGTATTGACTACTGGATACACCAACTTGAGGGCTTGACTATGTAATTTCTTCCTCACAAGTGAGTCTATTAACTGACCCTCATATCCATTGTTAATCGCAATCTGTTTTATTATATTAAGTTCATTAACATACTTCACATCAGATAAAGGGACATTCAACAGTCTATGAATCATACTATTGAATGCGGCCACCTTATGCTGATATGGATGACACGAAGTATTATGAATAACAATGTCCGTGTGGGACGGTTTACGGTAAACCGAAAAATCATGTTTGTAATTTATTCTTGTGATAGTCAAATCCGAATAGTTAATTGCACTATTTTCTTCCATCTCCATCGTAAAAATAATGGAAGAGTGAAGACCATTCATGAATTCGAGAAACTTGGTTAGCTGTCTGTTTGTACCTTTGAAACATACCAAAATGTCATCAACATACCTATACCAATAAACAAAATTTTCTATCAACGGATTACAGTGAATTTTACGCTCCAACGTATTCATGAAAATCTCTGCTAATAGGGGACTTAGAGGGTTCCCCATTATCAGTCCATTACAGGATGAGTAGTACGTGTCATGGACTGATAATGGGGAACCCTCTAAGTCCCCTATTAGCAGAGATTTTCATGGATACGTTGGAGCGTAAAATTCACTGTAATCCGTTGATAGGAAATTTTGTTTATTGGTATAGGTATGTTGATGACATTTTTGTATGTTTCAAAGGTACAAACAGACAGCTAACCAAGTTTCTCGAATTCATGAATGGTCTTCACTCTTCCATTATTTACTTACAGAACCATAACTTATTTAGGCCAACCAAGCGTAAATATTTCTAGATTCTTGAAAAATAATGATATCAATACAGCTTTTCGTACTAATAATAAATTGGGGACATATATCAAAAATAATAAAGACAAAAATGAATCGTCACAAAGATCAGGAGTTTATGAATTAACATGTGGGTCATGTCCGATGTACTACGTAGGCCAAACGGGAAGATATTTCAACACTCGCCTAGGAGAACACAGAGCTAGTTTTTTGAATGGAAAAACAAATTCTACTTATGCAAGTCACCTCATTCTGGAAGGTCATGAGTTCAACCACGAGTTCAAAATAAGGCATTTTGAGCAGAAAGGTCGGAAACTTAACCTTCTAGAAAGCTTGGAAATTAATAGAGGGAAAAATTCAGAATATTTATTGAATGATCAGGTTGAATTAAATAACTCCCCATTGTCGAATATGTTCCCGGCCAATAATTCTATTTCTAGAAATAATCTTCGTATGTAACTAATTAGTATTTGGACAAATTATGGGTCGGATATCGGACCTAAGTCGGACCTTTATTGTAAGAGACGTTCGACCTACTTGTATATAAATAGCGTATTATAGAATAGTGATTTATTTATCTTGCTTGAAGAAGCTATTGTAATAGCGAAACACGTGTCGCGGTTTTGTAAACCCATTGTGAGTGAAAATCATACAGGAAACTGTAATATATTTTTGTTAATATGGATTTTCATCAAGTATCGGCCAGTTCAATTCAATTAATATCTTTCATTACAAAAGTGAAGCAACTCCAATAGTTGCATGAAAATTCCATAGATGGCGTTACTTGTTTGTACAGGGCACTAAAACTTTTAAATATTCATTATGAAAATGAAGTGAGTCGCCATTTCAAAATTCAGTTACAAGGAGATAATTCACTATTACAATGAATGACACATATCTCTTTCCATTAGGAATTCCCAATTTTTATTATTTGCTGACGATTTGAAATTATTTCGCCCTGTGAACTCTTTCTATGATGCCAACCTTTTGCAAGAAGATAGGCTACTGGTGTCAACTCAATAAAATGAATTTGAATGTCAGGAAGTGTTTTGCAATTTCTTTTTCTCGGATGAAAACATCTACCAACCTTCCATACGAAATCCTTGGTAATCAATTAACACGTGTTAATGAGATAAAAGACCTAGGAATGAAATTTGACTCCAAACTCACTTTTTCCAACCACATCAAGGAAATCACAACAAGAGCTTATAAAATGTTTGGCTTCACCTTCAGGACATGCAAAGTCATAATACAATGAAGATACTCTACTGTTCCCATGCTAGATCCATTCTAGAGTATGGATCTATTGTCTGGTCTCCACACTATGACTGTTATGTCAAACAAATCTAGAGAGTACAGAAAAAAATTTTGAGATGTGCTTATGAATTGGGTTTACTCCGAGAGCAATATAAGTATTGATGAAATAGAAAAAATGATTAATATTCGGCCACTTTCTCACAGAAGATATGTAAGTGATGTAATATTCCTTCAAAAAATTCTCTCAGGTAACATCAACTGTCCACAAATACTCGAGACTATTTCATTAAAATCTCCTATTTATAATACCCAAACTCATGAGATATTTGCAATTTCATTCCACTCAACCATTTACGCCTATGATTCTCCTCTCAACAGAATCAAAATATCTTCAAATAAGTTTTCACAGGATCTTGACTTGTTCTATATGAATGTAAATAAGATAAGGAAGGTTTTAAACGATGTTAGTGTTTGATGTTCTTTGTTAGAGTTTCTATACGAATGTAAATAAGATAAGGAAGGTTTTAAACGATGTTAGTGTTTGATGTTCTTTGTTAGAGTTTCTATACGAATGTAAATAAGATAAAGAAGGTTTTAAACGATGTTAGTGTTTGATGTTCTTTGTTAGAGTTTCTATACGAATGTAAATAAGATAAGGAAGGTTTTAAACGATGTTAGTGTTTGATGTTCTTTGTTAGAGTTTCTATACGAATGTAAATAAGATAAGGAAGGTTTTAAACGATGTTAGTGTTTGATGTTCTTTGTTAGAGTTTCTATACGAATGTAAATAAGATAAAGAAGGTTTTAAACGATGTTAGTGTTTGATGTTCTTTGTTCGAGTTTCTATGTATGTGCTATTCGTAAGTCTGAATTTGTAATATGTATTCGTACTGTTTCAAATTTGTAACATTTGTAATATTTTTGGTTTTTATATTATTTCTAAATTGGGTTATCCCGGGTAATGAATAAATGAATAAAATAAATAAATAAAATTTGAAGTATGAAAACCTCAGAAAAAACCTCCCTTGGCAAGGATTTGTAAACTGAAAAACTACAAATTGTTCATTTATGAGAGAGATGTCTATCATAAAAAAAATTCAGATGCATTGGGTAGGTGAAAAACAGTGTCTGTTGCCCATGTAATAACGTGAGAAAAAATATTATTGGGCATTGGATAGTTTCAATTATAATCTAGACAGTGCCAGTAAAAACGATCTCACCTGATTTGGATGTTCTACTCGTTCTTCCCAGCTTCACTGTCCTTTCTCTATTGGGACAACCAAAATCTAAAACGCCAATATTAGCAAAGGTGATATACCCACAGTTATGATTCAAATCGACGAACTCCGTTAAACAACTCACAGCTTGATGATTTTGAAACAACAAATCTGTCGATTTTTCTTTTATTTTGGAGGGCGTGTCGGGTTTGAAAGGGAAGGGCAATATGTAAGTTTGTGCGGGCTGGTGAACACCGTAAGCCTGCACAAGCACAGGGGAAAATTGAAGGGTAGCGTTAACATATAGAATATTGGCGATTGGTATTACTGCTGGTTCGTGAAGCCATGAAGTAACCAGCAAACGGGTGAAACCGAGGAACATTCTTGGTAGCTGCTTGAGAGTTGTACCTGAAAATAAAATAGAAAAATATATTTTCTTTTATTCAATATACAGCGTCCAGACAGAACAGGGTTCTGGTATGAGGAAGTCAAAAAATTACATCATAAAATTATGTACTACGGAAATTGAAAAATAATATTTGATAATCCAGTGATTATCATTGTGTTAGCAAATCTTTTTTCAGTTCTTTTAAAAAATTATAAATGGATTTGGATAATTTCATCTATTCTGGTGACTTATCGAAAGTTACCAATGATGATGAAATAGGGTTATTTTTTCCATTATTGGAATGAATCACATTTATATGAAAGTAATTTGACCTTCTATAGTGTTGTGTCCATGTAAAGCATAATTCTTTGACAATTTTTTAACACATTTCTGAAGATTTTTCATCAATTTTTATATATATTAACAAACAAACAAAGTCCATATCGGACCGGAAAACTAGGTATATAAACAAACCCTAGTCTTGAGATTTAGTATCAATTTTCTTCTCCTGAAGATACTAACCTTGTTAGTGAAACGCGCGTCGAGTGCAAAAATATAAGTTTGGTGTTAGGGTAATTGATCTCGTAAGAAAAGTTTCAAGATACACACACAATTAAATATTTTTATGCAATAATATTTTCTCGTTTCGTTTTTGTGTTGATTTTAGACTGAACACGTTTATAATTCATGTAATAATAATAATAATGAAGTTTATTCAAAATTCATTAAAAAGAGGATATACATCAATTAGTAAAAAGGTGAATAAACAGTTCAATTATACCCGCGAAGTTAAAAACTTGTTGCGAGAGATACGAATTATATTTATGTATAATATATTTGATAAATTCGTAGAATTCAACAAAATAATAATGAAAAATTAACTGATTTTCTTAATTGAAGTGAGAGATTTCATAAAATAAATTTCGACGTGATTCTTGAATCCATTTTTTAATCTGTAGTTTGAAAGATACTAATGACTTGATCATTTTTATATGATTTGGAATCAAATCATAGTAGAATGGCAATAAATATTTAAAATTTTTCTGAGACAATGTGATATTATTTTTATTCCTAGTAATATAAATATGACTTATTATATATTATTTTCAAAAACCGTATCTGAAGAACTTCAAGATTTCTAATGTGGGATTTCATGACTCCTCCCCAAGCCAGAATCCCATAATTCAATTAGGACTGTATTAATAAAAAATAAAGAATGTTAAGGGTTTTTACGCTCATAAATGTTTTGAGATACTTGAATTTTGATAATAAACTCCGTAATTTCTTCAAAAGGAACGCTATGCGTTTGTCCCATTTCAGATGTTTATCAATTATATATATTACTATAACTGAATCAGAGCTCCAGTTGAAATTAGAAATAAGCAAGCATAGATTTTTTTTTATGTTTCATAAATTTTGCACTTAGAATATTGCAGTAGAAATAATATTATTGCAAAAACCTCAAATACTCGTTATTTTGCTAATGCTGAAATCAGTGGTATGTTACAAATTTATGAAAAAAAAAATCCATTGGAAAAATATAAAGACAACATTTTACCTTTAGTTAGTAAGAGTGAAGGAGGCCCATAACCAGTAATATGATACAAAAATAATTTAAACCACAAAGTGTTAACTTCTGGTACTGCAGGTCCTAAATGTGGAGGTAGTAAACTGGTGACTGGTCGTACTTCTCTGCTCAAGGGGGCCATAGAAACCAGCAGCCTAAAGAAAATGGAAAATTAATTTTTCTCGTCATCACGTGCTTCAAGAGACTCACTTATATTTCTTCTGCAGAAGCCGCAGACAAGTAGCTTCATCCAAGGAATGTAAGCTTTCTAACCTAACCAAATCCAATCCAGGACTGGGTAATTTTCTCAAGGCTAACACCGTTGATCGTAATATCACAGCATGGTCGAAAAATCTTCTAGCTTCACCTGAATCACAACGAGGTCATTAGATGTTAGTACAAAGTTACCATTGATTTAAATTAAAAAAATTGCAGCATTCGTTTAATTGCCAAAACAAAACCATCAAGAGAACTTTACGCATTCTTAACAGCTGAGAAGCTAAATTATTGTTCATAAATAAATCAATAATGGAATGAAAACAGTTTTTATACGTATGAGGGAAAATAAGTGATAAAAGGAAACCTTTTCTTCGAGGTAGCACAAGGATATTCACTGGATATACGGTAATATGAATTTTATGTCACAAGCATATTTCTTGGATATCCATTGGACATTCATTAGATATTGATAAAAATATCTTTCTTTCTTTGCTATGTTACTATTCAGAAGTTAAATTGAAGTTTTATTTATATCTGTGATTATTTAAAAAAAATCGACTTGTCTGAAGTAATGGTATGAAAATTGCATGTTGTCTATATCCCATGGATATTTCCAAAGGATATTTTATGTACGTCCACAGAAAATATCGTCTAGACAGTGAATGTTAGCTTATAGACAGATATTGTCGATATATGAACAAACTGTCACTTTCGGTTTCCACAATATTTCTCAAATTTCCTCAAATTTATTATCTAATGTTTTCTTGGTTATTCATTACAAGTTTTGTTACTCCAGAGATTACAAATTATGTTTGTCTTTCTATATTAAAAAAACATTATATTTATATTTTATCACAAATACTGATGGAATAGTAATTTACATCATTTAGAAATTTTGAGATACATACAGCACCACTAACATCTTTCAAAACTTTAACCGGTTTTACTAAGTTTATGGGGGTGGGATTGATTTAAAGGCAAACTATGTCGGTCGAGCTGTATGTTTAAAAAAACCGTAAAAGAATACAGATTTCTCCGATAGTCCCAGAATTATTCATCAATTTTTCTGGCAAAGCTAGTGCAAACCTAATTTCCACCCTTGTTCAATTTTACAAGGAACTGAAGACAAAAATTCCCCAAATGCAATGATTTTGCTAATAACAGTACTTTGAGTCATACAGGGTGATAGTGAATAAGTGCGAAAAAGTTCAGGGGGTGATTCTGCAGCAAGAAATAATGACAGGTTGCTACGAAACATTTTTCGCAAATGCTCCTTTTTTCGAAATACGGGTTGTGTTTTCAATATAATTGTCTAATCATTTACTGCTCTGAAAGCGGTCGGGATATTCAAATGAAATTTGGTGTGTATTAGGAGGAGGTTTTTACACATTTGTTACGGGTAATGATGTTAATATTTTCGAAAAAAGAAAATGGTACGCCAGTGCATTATTTCAAACAGAAAATGTTTTTGGATTGCTTGTTCAATTTGTGACAATCTCTCTTGCCATATTTTTCGTAAGAAGCGCCGCCTTTATACAAATAAACATCTTAACGCGTAATTGTTATTTCTTTTAGAATAGAATAGAATAGAATAGAATTTATTCGCAAGATATGTTAAACATACAACAATAAACAAGAGTGAATCACATGTGTATATAAATAAATTAAATAAAATATCACAAAATTTTCAACAATAATCAGTGTTTATGTATATTATAAATAAATTATGAATCTCGGGCACTCAGTAATATATTACGCAAATAAATTGATTTTTCCACAAAGTCGTAGACTGTCTGTGGATAAACGTCTTCCTCTACGTACAAATTGGATAAGTGCGATATAAACACAAATACTATGCAACACAATACAAATAAAATAAATAAGTAAAATAAATAAAATAAAATAAAACAGCCAACTAACAACTCAGGGTGGTTGTTGTATCTATGGATTCTTAATTTCAGTTTCGAAATAGATGATGCAATTCATGCCTATCTGAATTGAGTAAGTAGTACCTCAATTTCTTCTTAAAAGTATGATAGTTACTGATAGTTCTTATTTCAGGTGGTAAAAAGTTGAAGAAACGTGGAGCTAAATAAGAATAGGTTCGTGTTCCAATTGATCTTATTGCAAGAGGCGCCCTGTAAAAGTTAAGGTTCTTTCTAGTTTGGTATGTTCATACTCTCGCAGGTTCGACTTTTGTTTGAATTCAAAGATTGTTATGGCGAAAAAGTAACTTTGACGGATATCAAATAGCTTAGATTCAGTGAACAAAAGATCTGATGAATAAGTCCTTGGTTTTTTCAAAATAATTTTCAGGAACTTTTTTTGCAGTATATCAATATTTTTTATATGTTCTTTCAATGCACTTCCTCAACCGATTATTCCGTACGTTAACCTAGACTCAACCAAAGCTTGGTAAACCATTTTCATTTGTTTCTCCTCTAAAAATCTCGAAAGATATTTGAATCTATATATAAGGCTTCTTAACGTATTAGCGAGTTTTGAGATATGATGATTCCATCTCAAATGCTTATCTATAGTTACTCCTAGATACCTAACTGAGTCTTTTTCTTTAATTTCCAGGTTTTCGTCAACTTGCAAGGTAGTGTAAAAAGGCTGAGTATTTTAATAGCACGAAAAGGGTAAGTAAAAGGTCTTCTCGAAGTTAATGGTCAGAACTTTGTATTCAAACCACTTTTTTATAACTCCCATATCTCCCTCAATGGTTTCCTTCAGTCTTTCCCAACTATCAGATTCAAAAATGATAGCGGTATCGTCCGCAAAACTTATTACCTCTCCAGATATATTGATATTTAATAGATCATTCACATAAAGAATGAAAAATAAAGGACCCAAGACGGTTCCCTGGGGTACCCCGAATTGCACAGTTTTTTCAATGCTGAAGTGATTATTAATTTTGACTTGTTTTCTATCTGTCAAATAGCTTTCTAATAACCGCCTTACGTTACCTCTGAATCCCAAATCCTCCAGGACGTCCAACAGATGCGAATGACTCACTGTGTCGAACGCCTTAGCCAAATCTAAAAATATACAGATTGTTTTTTTCCCGTTGTCTAATTTCTTCGTTATCTCTGATGTCAAATGTGCAATAGCATCTTCAGTAGACCTATTTTTTTGAAATCCGTATTGCTTTTTATCAATATAATTGTTTGCAATGATTAACGAAGAAATTCTCGAGTGCAACGCCTTTTCGAAAATTTTGGAAAAATTTGTCATAACTGAAACTGGCCTATAATTTTTTAATGATTTTCTTGATCCCGATTTGAAAATTGGCTTAATAATAGCTTTTTTAAATTGTGAAGGGCAAATACCAGATAAAAAAATATTATTAATGACATGTGAGATAGGTTTGGATATTTCATTGATAATTTGTTTCAACATTTCAGCAGTGATTCCATCGAAGCCCGGAGACTTGTTATTTTTCAACTCCCGAATGATCTGGCTTATTTCTCCTGGATTGGTCGGGGTGAGGAATACAGATTGCTCTTTGATGTCTCTATGGTGCGTATAGTCAGTTTTTTTTATTTTGCTTGCCAAGTCAGCTCCAACATTCGTAAAATAGTTTACGAATGCGGAAGCTATTTCTGAGTTTTCTTGCAGGTTGATTCCATTTTCCAGCTGAATTTCTTCAACCTTCTGGTTCGAGATTTGCGTGTTTGTCAGTTCATTAACAACATTCCAAATATGTTTACTATTATTGGGATTTTTAAGGATTTTATTTTTAAAATATTGACTTTTAGCTGTCTTTATTATTGTATTTAGTTTATTCCTGTATTCCAAAAATTTTTTTTTAAGGAGTTCGCTTTCGGGATTTCTATTCAATGCTTTATACAGTTTATCTCTAGTGCTAATCGAGTTCAATACTGCTATCGTTATCCATGGTTTTCGTTTTCTCCGTTTGTGATTCATCATTATTTTAACTTTACTCTTTTTCATTGCATCAGTTATGTTATTTTGTAAGATATCCGTTAATTGAGTGACTTCAGTGGTTGAGTAGAAATCCTTCCAGTTAATGTTTTGCACATATGTTTTAAATTTTGTTTCATCAAACTTTTCAATAAAATTCTTTTGTTCTCGATCGTTTTGGTTCATTTCATGCATATGCAAATTTAGAACTATTGGGTAGTGGTCTGTTATAGGTGTTTTTATAACAAATGACCTCAAATTTTTCCCCGTTTTACTCTTTAAAAAACAATGATCGATGCAACTCATGCTATTTCTTCAATACATTATTAAGTTATCTAGTAGCTAATAGTTGACTAGTGGATAGCTAGTTCCAATACTTGATGAAAATCCATATTCAATTAAAAATATCACAGATTCTCATCAACAATCGGTTTACATAAGCGCGACACGTGTTTCACTATATAATAACTTACTCAAAGAGGATAAATAAATTACTATTTATCGAGGTATCATTTTTTTTTCTTAAAAATGGCGTCCCATACGAAAAATAAGGGGAAGTGAGACTGATATTGAGTTTGAAATAAACTCAGTTGAGTACAATTCTTTTCTTCAAAAACATTTTGAGAAATCACCAGTATGCATGGTCAGATTTTTTCTTGAACACCCCGTATTGCGAACAAAAAAATATGAACCAACGTGTCTTTATTTTTTTATGCAGAATCACCCATGAAGTTTTTCGCACTTATTTCACTAACACCTTGTATATTCTCAACGGCATTATAAGATATCCGATTATATTGGTTTTTTTTTTGCATTCACCTTCGCCTTCAGCATCGAGTACCGACACTTTCTCCAATTCCGTCAAAAAGCTGTCCAAGCTCTCGTCGCACAGTTTGCCCACTTCGAACATCGTCACGGCGTGTTTTTTAAGTCCTGGCGTGAGGTTGCCCATCATGAGGAAGGCGGTCAGAGTCGAATCGAATAAAAAAGCGATCCTTTGTCCGTTCCTCGGTAAAGAGGAGCTCGCCGGGCTTTCTGGAAGATCTAATTGCGGTGATTGGATATCGACTGGTGCGGTTAAGTTGGTATCACTGCTCAAACTTAGAGTAAGAGGTGTTATATCCATGTTTCTGTAACGAAATATTTCAGAGGTTACGCTACCCTCGTTATATATAACACAAGAATGGCTGGGGTAGGTAGCTTAGAACCAAGAGACGGACGTATTTTATTGAAATGAATCTCCTAACGGGGTAGGAAAGGGGTAGAAAGTTATTTTAGTGGTTGATCAGCGCACAGCCTGAACCACTGATTGTAGAGTCTGGAATGTTGAGGATGTCAAAGATTGAGATTCTTTTCGCACCTTTCAAAACTTCAAGTTATTATTAAGTTGTAATAGTTGACATTTTGTGAAAAAAAAAAAAAAAAAAAGCAATTTATTTCCAACAGGGGTACCCAGTTACAGGAAATGTTAATATGAATTATATACTATCTTCTAAGCGACAGCAAGTAAGTATATCGTAATAAATGATAAATGAAAAATATAGTTAATTACTAAATATTAATACACGTGGAATCAAAAATAAAAAAAAAAGAAGAAAAAAGGTATTCGAATAGAGTTGACTAGCATAATCATAACGTAACAACACAACACGATTATTATATGTTATTGACAATACATGATATAACAGCGTTTAAAGAGTCAAAATGAATATCACACATGTTACAAATTTTGTTGAAATTACTGCACATGAAATTCACAGGTGATCGTATCATAACATTTGTTCGCGATGCTTCGCAATAAAATAACTGAAACATGGTTAACAGAGGGTATAAATAGCAATGAATTATTCGACGACAGATATTATGTGGTGCGACGCGACAGAGACTCATCACAGAAGTCAAGAGGTGGGGGTGTTTTGATCGCGCTCAAGAAAAATCTAAACTATAGAGTCTTGAATGTTTCCTGTGATATAAATGCAGAATTTATGATTTTAAGATGTTTTCAGAAAAAGATACAATTTTATGTGTGTATTGTTTACTTTCCTCCAAATACTTCAACTGATATGTATGAAAAGTTTTTCGATTCCTTCAGCCAGATAATGCTAAACAACGAAAAAATTTTAATACTTGGGGATTTCAATATATCCAACTTTCCGTGTAGTGATTGCGAAAAGTGTACAATTTTACAGCATTTTCTATCACTCTTCAATCTCGATCAAATCAATGTTGTACCAAATTCTATGGGAAGATTTTTGGATTTGATTATTACGAATATTTCTTTTTCTGTTTTGAACAGGTCAGAAAGTCCACTTATAAAGGAAGATCGGTATCACCCAGCATTGGAATTTTCAATTTCGTTTTCAGCAACTGCACAGAGAAATGTCATTCAAACAAGTTATAAATTTAATTATGCTCTGGGCGATTTTGAGCTTCTATACAGTCTTCTCAAGAATTGTAATTGGAACGACATTCTAACGTGCGAGGAGGTTGATGTTAGTCTAAAGCTCTTCTATGATAGATTGTTCAGTTTTCTTGACAGTTCGATACCTAAGTGTGTACAGAAAAGGAAATATGAGACCAATAAAAGTTTCCCAATGTGGTTTTCCAAGGAGCTAAAGATAAAAATCAAGCAGAAAAATAAATGTCACAATTTACTCAAAAAGAAAGGTTCTTCAAGCAAACGAGTCGAATATGAGAGGTTACGAAGGGAGATAAAACAACAGACCAAAATTGAATATGATCTTTACAAACATAACATAAACAATTACCTCATTAGCGATCCATCAAAGTTTTGGAGTTTTGTCAATAGTAAAAAAAAATTCAAACGGGATCCCAAGGGAAATTGAATTTGAGGGAAAAAGACTTGAAAATGAGAACGAAATTGCTAACGGTTTCGCCAAACACTTCATGTCTGTATTTGAAAATTCAGATAATAAAAAAAACTTCCAAAGAAATTATTGGGGAACTTTCAAGTTCTCAATTATCACCGAAGAAGATGTGTTACGTGCGATAAAGAAACTCAAACCGAAAAAATCAACAGGTGAAGACAACATACCCACTTATATATTCAAAGGGTGTTCTCAATTTTTCATTTTAATATCGCTCTCAGTAACAAAATTTTTCCTAGTGACCTGAAAATAGGGGTTATAACGCCTATTTTCAAAAAGGGGGACAGGCATAGCGTTGAGAACTATCGCCCAGTAGTAAACATAAATAGCTTAGCCAAAATTTTTGAAATTATACTGTATGATGATATAACTTTGTTCAAACCGAATTTAGCATCTTTCAGCATGGGTTTCTACATGACAGATCTACAGTAACAAATCTGTGCACATTTTCTGAGTTTGTTTCTAATGCAATATCAAATAAAAAACAATTAGATGTTATCTATACTGATTGCGAAAAAGCTTTTGATAAAGTAGATCATGGGATACTCCTATCGATCCTTGTTGATGACTACAATTTTTCAGAGGAAGCATATACATTTATGAAATCATACTTAGAAAATAGAATACAATCAGTCAAAGTTGGGAACTCCCGATCTGAAAAATTCGTAGCTACATCAGGCGTTCCTCAGGGCAGCATTTTAGGTCCTTTACTTTTTTCTCTATTCATTAATAATCTCCCAGAATCAATAGAGAATTCCACGGGTTTGTTATTTGCGGACGACTTTAAGATTTTTAAACAAATTGACACAATGGATGATTGTACTGACTTGCAGAAAGATTTGAATAGAGTTGTTGAATGGTTCAGTAGAAATAATATGAAAATAAATATTGGCAAATGCACAACTATGACATATGCTCGCACACAAAATATTATTCTTAATAATTATCTTGTAGAAGGAATAAACATTGGGAGAACATACCACATGAAGGATCTGGGTGTTACTTTTCAAACGAATTTCAATTTCAACGAACACTATCAGACGATCACTGCAAAGGCATTCAAGGTCCTTGGCTTTGTTATTAGAAATTCTAAGAACTTCTCAATAGAAACAGTTGTGAGACTATATAATGCACTTGTAAGACCACATTTGGAATATGCTAGTTGTATATGGAATCCTACAACTGACTATGGTACTGATCTCATCGAAAAGGTCCAAAAGAGATTCTTACGATATTTATATACAAAAAAGTTCAAAATATATCCATTTATGGTATCCTACCAAACTTTGCTGAATAATTTTAGTGTAGAAAGATTAAGTGACAGAAGAGAAAGACATGACATGATATTTATTCATGGTATAATAAACAATAACAAGTACAGAAATTCCTATCTAATAAATTATATCACTTTTAATGTACCCAAAATTAAATTGAGGCTACAAGGCAACCCGATATTTTGTAATGACCTTCGTTCAATTTCACCTCTCAATAGAATGATGATGGAATGTAATAAGCTCAACCAACGATTGAATGTAGATTTTTTTCAATATTGATGGAAAACAACTGGATATATTGTTGAAGTCCCCGATTTTATGTTTTTAGGATTTTAAAATGTTGTCTGTATGTTATTTTAGACTAGTGTGATGTAATGACATGTCTGCCTTTACTTGTAATTACCTCTCTGAGGTGTTTGTAAGGATTGGAATAAATAAATAAATAAATAAATAAAAAATTTCAAACCGTGTCGGCCTCCGATTCTAAGTACTAAGAAATTTATATCGTTTAGGAGAACACTACTATCGATATTGTTGTTAATTAATTTATGCAAGAATTTTGTACCAAGTATAATTCTTCTTTTTTCCAAAGATATCATTTCAAATCGCGACAACAAAATGTTATGATCGATACCTCTTACAGGATATTGTCTATCGACTTTGAGACATAAATATTTTAGGAACTTTCTCTGTACACTTTCAATTGACTGTTTTTGGTAATCGTAGATTGGGTTCCATATCAAAGAGCCATATTCTAACTTGGATCTGGCATAAGCAAAATACAGCAGTTTCAATGTGGCAATATTTTTGAAGTTTTTACTATTTCTGTAGATGAAACCAAGCATCCTATTCGCGTCTGCAACCGTATTTTTTATATGTGTGTTGAATGTAAGTTTACTGTCATATGTGATACCAAGGTCTTTCATCTCTAGTACGCGGTTAATTATTTTGTTGTCAATTGCGTAATCATATATCAAGGTGCTCGATTTTTTTGTAAATGATATTATGTTACATTTTGTCACATTCAGTTGTAGACGATTATCGTTACACCAAAGTTTAATTGTTTCCAATTGCGACTGTACTCGATGACAATCAGTAATGTCATCGATTTTATAATATAATTTAAGATCGTCGGCGAATAGCAGGCTAGGAATATTCAAAGAAGTTGCCAAGTCATTAATAAAAATTAAAAACAGAAGAGGCCCCAGATTGGAACCTTGCGGCACGCCGGACGTAACTACGTACGAAGCAGATTTGAAAGATTCATATTCTACAAATTGTTTTCTTTCAACTAGATATGATTTCATCAGAATTAGCAGTTGTCTAGAGAAACTCAATTTTGTTAATTTATTTAGAAGAATGTAATGGTCTATTTGATCGAATGCCTTTTGAAAATCTAAGTACACAACATCAACTTGCTTTTGTTTGTCCAGATGAGTACAGAGATATTGATCTAAACATGCAAGATTTGTTATACATGATCTCTGTTGAACGAAGCCATGTTGAGTAGGCGAAATAACTCGCCGAACATGAGAGTACATAACATTGTACAAACATATCTCGAAGAGTTTGGAAAAATTGCATAAAATAGAAATTGCTCTAAAGTTTCTGATATAACAGTCACAAATTCAAACGAAAACATATATTGTAACAGTCTCTAAAAACAATAACAAATATAATTCTTATTACTCAAATGAAAACGCCTAACTCCAGTAGAAGTGACTAACATATTTAGTACAATATGACAACGAATAGTAAATAGCCTTCGTACCATGGAAATCAGGCAATTTTTATTTTGATGTGTTGCAAACATATGCTTATTAATTTTTCATCTACATGATCAATGTGAGGCTTCCAAGAGTTTTATTTGCTTATACCTTGGTTTGGTGGTATTAGAAAGTTGTATGTTATTTAGTTTTACTGCTTTTGTCAAATAGACACATTAGAATTAATATTGGACATTTGAACAAAGAAACCAAGGATATTATGTTTTTGTTTACTTTCAGATGATAATTATTGTTATCGGAACATAATGGCCAAACTTTTCTATTCAGTGGATCATTCATGTAAATAAACACCCTTACCAATTACATCATGAACTCACATTTACTAGTAGTAGCTGCCTCAACTATTTTTGCTTTTCTGACACCACATTGACGATCTAATACGATTTTGAATTCTGCTGTCTACAAACAAAATATTTTCAACAATTCTCAATATTTTTTCAATAATTTTGATGGAACTCTAAGTAACAATATTTGGCAATATTCCATACGATCTTGTGAACCGTTTTTATGTGATGGTATAACCTCTACCTGCCGATTTTGATTTTTTTTTGGCAGGATAATTTTTGCTGAATGAAGGATTAATTTTAGTCATGAATAGAAAGTTCACAAATGCAGATAAATAACGATAAAAGAACTCAACGTTGTCCACATAGCTTTTCATAATTCAGAAATTCAAGACACCAGATACCATAGATATGTAATATAATAATAATAATAATATAAGTTTAGTCAAGAATAGATAATAATAATTACAATTCGAAAATTTTATGAATATACATTTTTATGAATAAACTGAAAAACAAACCTTACGAAGAGAACTTGTTGTAAGGTTAACTGAAGGTAATGATAATTCAAAATCAATACATTTGAAGTTACATACCAAGATAATCATCAATTTAAAGAAACCAATTTCATAAACTATTCAAAAACGTGTCAAAATAAATTCGAGAGGTCTTGATAATCCATATTTTACTTTTTTGTTTAAATGATGATAATGATTTAATTTTTTTGATTTCATGTGGTATTTTGTCATTAAGATATGGTATCATGAACTTGTAGTTTCTTTGTGCAATTTTCTTTTTAATTTTCTTTTTAGATGTAATTACAGTTTTATTTCGAGTTTCATATTTATGTTCATTATAATTTATATTTTTTTTATTTTTATATATATACTATTCTATAAATATGTAATTGATTAATATCCATTTTTTCACTTTCTTTGAATAATAATTCAGTTGAATATTTCCAGTCCTTATTGTAAATTATTTTCAGAAATCTTTTTTGTATTATTTCCAGTTTATGTTTATATATTTTAGACACCCCGCCCCAGCCTAATATTCCATAACTTATTTGGGATTGTATTAAGGCAAAATTTAGAATTTCAAGTTGTGGTATTGTTAAAAATCCTTTCAATTGTCGAAATTTGGGGAGAAGAATTCGAAGTTTTTTATTATAAAATATATTTGCTGATCCCATTCCAGATGTCTATCTATCATTATGCCAAGGTATTTGATACAGTCACTATCCATGATTTGTACAGTATTAGTAATTTCAATAGGGCCCCAATTTGGTAGTGAATTTTCGTAAGAAGGAAAGGGAAGATATTTTGTTTTATCAAAATTTATTGTTGATAAATTGTTATCGAACCATTTTTTAACATTTTTAAAATCTTGTACTATTTTTTTTAAATCTGTCCAACTTTTAGCAGTGTAAAATATAACAGTGTCATCCGCGAACGCATGAATTTTTCCTTTGGATTTTAGTAAAAAAAGATCGTTTAGATAAATATTGAATGTTATACTCACTTGGTACCTTTCAGGGAAACAGTATTCCAAGATGAATGCCATCGAATAGATTCCTGATCTACGTCTAAATTAAGTTTCCGAGCAAACTTAAGCCTACAATAAAGAGAAACCGCCTGTTTCACTAGATCAGTGTCAACCTGGAGAACACCTGCAAGCTGAAAAATGGGTTTTCAACAGACAATGATATCGAATCACAAATTACCTCTCCCACGGTGGTATGTTCGTCTATAGAAACGAATATCTTATACAAAAGTGTCTCAAAGTAGTCTCCCAAGATTCGATTCATTACGAATCCTTGGAGCGGAGGTACCTGCACCCTATCGACAGAAGTTATAGGTATATCCAAGTAAATCAGCCCTTTCCTAAAAAAAAAAAAAACACGTGAGTTATGTGTGGAAGCCCTTTTTTAAAAAAATCGTCTCAAAAAACAGCAGTATGATATTCCTTCACAATTAGGAAAATGAATGAAAGACTGATGATCATTCGTAATGAGAGGTAGGGTTGGGTAAAACAACAGAAGGCTTCTGGAACTCACTCTCGAGAAAAAATGGCTACTAATAATGAATTTTTTATATATATTATAGTCTCTTGAACATTCAGAGGTGTAAAATTGCAAAAATTACATCAAGCATATTGCATTTGTTATTACTTACTTATATAAACTAAGTACAATGTGATATGGTAAGTTACCGGCATTTTGGGATCCTGAATCAATTAATTTATCGATAACTACCAGTTCTTCATTGTTCACAACCTGAAAACGAAATGGATTGCTGAAGGGACGTCTGTTCAATATTATGATTATTTTTATTTTGAATAATAAGCGCGCAATTTCAATAACTAGTTTTTGGTGTTACATCATTAACTTTGTTTATTGCGAATAGTTATAATATAAAAAAAATATTTCGAAAACAGTTACCATCTTGTGTTCGAGAATCAAATGAAAATCGTTGAAAATAGTAAAAACAATTTTTTTATAAAATGAATTTTTCACAAAAACCGAACTTTTTTTTGTGGTTAAATAATTATGTAATGAAATATTTGAATAACTCATGACCATGGTACGTTTTTTTAGGAAACTATTCAGAAGATAATTTGAGAGCTTGTGTGGGCAAGGTATACAAAAAATATATGTGGATTCTATTGATATTTTTCTTCTGTAATTAAAACCATCATAGGACTTATGAAAATCAATCATCACAAATTTATCATTACCTTAACATCTTCTTCAAGAACAAGTCCCACTTCAACCCTCCACCAGGGTTCTATATGTATATCACAGGGTACTCTAGGAAGCAACACTCTTACATTTTTTCTCCCAAAGAGTCTACCCCTATTTGATCTAGATCTATTCATCAACTCAATATATTCATTTCTGCCTAAACCAAGTAGCCGAAGACCTGAAACATTTTGAAATTGATAGAATGCATAGTGGAAACTGATCTAGACATCATTCAAATTTTCTTCCCTTTTATGAGTATTTTGGGAACAGCAAAATGATATGAAATATTCAACATTTGTTAATCTTCAATTTCAAAAGTGAACACAGTGGTGGATTTAGCAGGATGTAACGGGGGTGAATAACCAATCCTCAAAGGTCAAATACCGAAATATGTTTAATTTTTTTTTCCAATTCGGTATGAATATAAACCAAAACTGCTATATCAAAATATCAGCAAACACTCTCTTGCTGATAATGAATCATCCTTTGAACAGATGCCAAAAGCATATGCAGGATTTTCTTCTGTGAAAAACCCTGCACAGGCACTGGTCGAATATATATTTTATGATATTGACGAATTTTTAATGTAACTTTTTAATCAAATATTTTATGTTATCGACGAATTTTGAATGTATCTTTTTAATCAAATATTTTACTGCTATTCTTTCATTTTGTTTAGTAGTCTATTATATTTATGCTCATGTATCAGACAGTATACCTTGACATGTTCTATACCCTAACGGGTCTTTTGAATGAATAAACTGATTTGATATATAATCCAACGGCCTTCGGGGGATCAGCCAGGGGAGTAGTTGTTTTCTGACAGGTGTCAGCCCAGAAACATACTTTATAGGTAGTTGAGACTAGCCTGAACAAATTGTTCAAAATTAATTAATCAATTTGTATGTCAAGAACACATGACTTGAATCAACAGAAATAAATCACGGGATATTTCTACACAACATGAAAAATTCAGAGGTGCTTGTATTCACATATTACTCACCAGCCTAACAAGCTTAATTTGCTCAAATAAAATTATCTCTTGAGCTCCTAAACATCATGTCATGCTTTTCTTTAGCAATATACAAGTATTTTTACAGCATATGCGATTAACATTTAAAATACTTAATATCCTTTCGTTATCTTTCATGTCAAGCTAGTTTCACAACATGTAAAATGCTTGAAAATCAATGTTTGAGAACAATTCATGTTTAAGTGACAGAACAACTATATCATTTAGATAATGATTAATAGGGAAACAAGGCTGATACTGAGCACATAGCAGGCAAGAGTAAATTTTTTTCTCAGAGCCAGTTGTACAAACTCCTATGAACTGTGGTTCACGTGAACCAAGTATAGGCAATATCTGGTTTTATTCCAAATGCCATTCTAATGATTCAGGAAGTGTTTAGAAGATCCCTACCTTTGTGTTTACACAAACATTGTTATATAAAATAACCCAACCCTAATATTACACACTAACAAATGGACAAAAAAGTATGGATACTCAGTTTCTCCATTAGAATCCTCCTTCAATAAATTTAACCTAAAAAGTTTCCGGAATAAAACATTACAGATTTAATAGCCATTTTATCAGCCACAGCATTTACATTTTTTTTGACATCAGTTTCTATCTCGGTTTTTATAGTTTGGGGTCAGTCCATTTGTAATGCCAACAATGCCGCTAATAAGTAAGAAATCCTATTATTACTTATTTGTAGAGATCCTTGTGATTAACTGAGATTGATCTCAAGCGAATAGTTGTAAAATTTCATGCCAAAGAGGAAGAGAATTCTATATACTCACAATCAGCAGCTGTGAAGTTGGGAAGGGTGTCATAACTCTTTTCAGCTTGCATAAGCTTCTCAACAACAGAAATATAATAATTGAATGGTGTCATCCTCAGGCCCTTTACTACCATATCAGCGAGATGATAAGGAAAGAGCATGAGCCTCTCTCTACTGTAAGCCACAATACGTTCATAGTATCTTTTTTCGTCTCTGAATACATATCGCACTGAAAGTTTAATAATTTGAAAATGTTCAATATGTTTTGAGGACTACTTACCTAAATTACCCCGATATCTCAACTGATTTTTAATACTAAAATTTACTATGTAGCGGTCATATTCTTTGGAAGAGTTACTTAGAACCTGAAATTTCAATGAAATTACAGAGGTGTTGTTAATTCCAATTCATATACTATACCTGTTTGATGTGTGTAGGAAGATGCGCCCATGGCACATTTTTGCGAATGTGTTCTTCTATTTCTGTATTCATTTTTCATAGGGTAATGGTATGAACATTTTCAAAATACCATTTTTCATCAAAAAAATTCCATCATTCCAAATAAAAAGCTGATGTTTATCAGTTGTCAGGAGTTGACGATTTTTGGTGGTCAATTGTCAAAAAATTTAAGTACTACTAAACACAGAGCATAGAACACTCATATGTTTGTTTCATGTATAACGCAGAACCATAAATCCAGAGTGGCCCAAAGAAGTCAACCTAATGGTCAGAATGGTCTTATTATTAGGTTTGTTCTAGCACCAATTTCCAAACGGTCTGAAGCAGTCAGAGGCATGCGCAAAATGAATTTTGCTCTCCAATATTCATCTTGCGCATGCCTCTGACTGCTTCAGACCAATTTCCAAACGGTCGAATGTGTTGCTAGAACAGACCTATTGAAGGACAATGGGGTCTAAAGTAGATGGCGCCAGTACGGTGGTGCCCAACAGGAACTAATGATATCAGATTGATTACTTATACATAATGCCGACAGATGGAGAGTAGTGGAATTTCTCGTCATTATCGTAGATCATTCATATTTTGGAGATTACGATTAAACTAACTTATCTGAGAAGTTCAATCGTACTTATACAGCAGCTCGTCTGAATATGTCACTGGATGTATTACAGTCGTTCTGTACTGGATGCTGGATGACCACTTTAAAGCTCACTTCGATGCCATTAGATTAGGATGTTAATGAAATACAGCGACCAATCTTTACAAAAATGACTAACGATTGGTATCATTATAGGTAACTCCGAAATCGGGTCAATATTACCATTCAAAATGAGAAAAAAAGCATGTTAACAAAATGAGTTCAAGAACTGTGATTATTCTAAAATCACGATCATAAAACAATTCTTTTTGTTAACAAAATAAGTTCAAGAACTGTGATTATAATAAAATCACGATCAAAAAACAATTCTTTTTGAAGTATTATTCGGTGGTCCTGTAGGCCAAATTATTTTATATATTGAATCATATAAAAGGTTTCCAAAATCTACATTAAGTACCATACTTTCGAAAAGCCGAGATAATGTGAGCCCACTTTCATGAAATCTTTCCTATACACTTGCAAAGATAACTAGGCAGGAAAACTATGAATCAATGACTAATCTACCATTTGAGTTCAACTGTATAATAAAAAATAAAAATAAATTATCACAGAAATATACAAGTTCACAATAATTGGCACATATATCAGATACATACTATTGTTGGCTGGTTTTGAATTTGAACTACGTAATTATAAAAAGTCAGTTGCCTGAGAAGGATGTCCTTTTAGCTCCGATATGGTTGCAGCCAGTCTTCTATTTTGTTCAAGAACGCAAGATGCTGTTATCAAACCTAAATGCAGACAGAACAGTTCGTAACACTTTACCTTGGATGTCTGCATTTTGGGAAAACATATGCTCTTTAGTTTCCTGAAGAAAGAATTGAATATCAATGAAAAGTGATTCTCAGTATGGTTAACTTACTGATAAAAATCCTCGCATAAGATTCCTGGTAAAGCCGAAATTTGATCTGGAAATGCCGAAGGTTTCAGAGGTGCCCCGCTATTGTCTTCAAACCAAATGAAGTATGCATAGTGGAAAGTTGTGTCCTTCCACATCAACTGCATGCACCCTCTTTGTAGGTATTTCCTTGCAAAATCGATCATGAACCATATCTGGAACAGAATAGTATATTGTACAAGAATAGTCATTTCCCACGAAATCATACGAGAAGTTTAACCTTGCATGCAAGTTATACACTATACTTTTTCATTGTTATTGTCATTCAAAATTTTCATCTAGGTTCAATTGAATAAATAGAGTTGCTATTTCTTGAAATTTGACATTCCATGGGAGACCTGATTCATTGTGAAATATTAACTACAACTGTAACACAATGAAGTTTGTTTTATCAGGTAAGGAAATAAAAATGAAAACATATGAAGTACCGTAGAAAAAATAAATTCCGAGTGAATGAACTCTTATTTGTTTCTGAAATGATATTTTTTGATATTTTTTTTTTTTTATCCATCGAAATGTGAGATAATTTTCTCAAATCTATAATTGGTTATTCGACTACTAAATACCTTTTTCTTGTTGAATAGTCCCTCTTCTGTGTTGATATCCAGACTAGGAGTGGTTATTCTATGAGTATTACGGTCGATATATAAAAAATGCACTAATCCAGGAAACTCCTCCAAATACTTATTGATGGTTAGGGAATCTCTAGTATACAACTATTAAGGACAATGATGTAACTACCAGAAGGAAATTTCAAAATTTGAATTACCTATTTTTTTCTCCATTACATTTATCCTGAACGATTGCTGAATTAATGAAATGTGACAAGGGAACCAACATGCATATCATAGAGCATTTGTTTACAAGTATTGGTTGCTCCAAACTACTGAAAAATGTGACATTGCCAACAAAAACACATGAAAAAAAACAGTTCAAACAAGGTAATCAAAAAGGATATGATCCAAGAGAGAAATTCTTCATGCTCTTTGCTTTGAAAAACTCTTCAAAAGTGTTCAGTTTATTTCCAACTAAAGCTGCCGCTTGTTTTATATATTTAGCACTAGAAATCAGTACACTGTCATCAATTGAAGTCAAACTCAGCAGTTCTTTCAAATTCTCCAAAAATCCCAAGCCCAGGGTTTCAGCTCTCAACAACGCCTCTTCAGACAAGCTCTTTATATACTCCTGGTATTTTTTTCGAATAACTTCCCATTTCTTGATCAACTGTTTGTGGGATAACTCAATAGCGCTATTTTTATTCTTTTTCAAACTGTCATTCAGTTTACGGTTGGCCAAATCAAGGTTTTCAAAGGCAGGTTGTAGTATTTCTTTATCCCTCTGGATTTGAACTTGTTGCATGATATGCAGGTGACAAAAAGTTTCGTACAAGCTAGCTGCAACAGCTGGATTGCCAATCTCTAGTAAATAAAGTAGGTTTATTCCATTCGAAAGAGGAGTAATGTGTACTACATGAGGTAAACATTTAGGACTTCCTTCAGGACCAGCTAGAAGAATCTGGTAGCTTGAAGTATCAACCAAATTGTTTTCATCTTCAGTCTTTTTTGTAAAACTACTATGAGATAATATCGTCAAGAAAACTATATCAGCAGAAGACAGTTCTTTGGCAGTTGGACTGAAACAAAATGTATTCCAAATACCCAATTATGGAAAAGTGTGAGCCAACTGAAGAAAAAATGTCTAGAATGAAAAATATATCAGCAAACAGAGAACTTGTAACATTCAAACTGTGTCTCTGATATTTTCTTCAGTGGTTCACTGGTCAGATAGTGGACCATACCTGGAATACAATGACAAAAATTTATTATCCACTAAGACCAGGGCATGGATTTTTTTACACTCAATTTGGGCAGTCAGGTTATCTACTGATTCTCTTAGTATTTGAAGTGTTGTTGAAGTCAAGTCCAAATTAACAGTCAACTGCTCTACAGCCTCCACATGAATTGCTTGATCATTTGAATCTAAATCTATCCACCCATCTATTAGTTTATCTGCTAAATCGGCCTTTTTTACATTTGCTTTCAATCTGAAAAAATTTGATTATGAAACAATAATTAGGTAGTTGATGTTTGATTCATTTTCTGAAAAATACGTGATTATAAACAGTAGATGATCCTTATATTCAAAATGTATTTCAGGTAACAATTGAATTTACAATATCAATTTCGAAATTCTATATTTTATATGAAATAAAGAAAAAGTACCGGTAATTTGTTTTTCTGTTTAACATGGCAAGGAGTTTTTTGTTGTGAAAGCAAAATGCAATTACACATTTTGAACCTGAGATAATCCTATTTCTATGACTTACTGGTAGACATCTGGACCACACAAATACCGTACCACTGTAACACATATACTTATGAATTTCTTCATATACTCTTCTTTTTCATTACTTATTGCTACAAATAAGTACCCCATATACTGGAAAAAAATAGTTGATGATTCGTAATAAGAACAGTTACTAAGCATTATTACCTCTTCGAAATATATTATCAAGTTGTCTTTACATCTGATGTAATTGTAGGAATTTCCAAACTGACAATTCATGATTCGGTGAGAAGTTATTATCGGTGAAAAACATTGAATGATTACATTGTCATCTAATTGTGCCATAAGAGAACCCTTAAAATAATATCAAATATATTACACCTATGGAAAATATAAAGATTTAATTTCATTTGTTTTTTTTTCATCCAAATCAATGAAAAAGGAAAAGGTAAATTCTACGTGACATGTAGGTAACAGTAATAATGTTATCAAACACGCAGGTAGAACTTTGTACAAACACAAATTTCTGGAGGTTTGTTTAATTTTTAAATCAGACATTGCATCTAAGTCTATTATTTAAAAATAAAGATGTTGCATCATGTCGTGTTCTGTTGGAATCAGAAGAGAAAATGTTTCAAAAATGCGAAAATGTGAGGTAACAAATGAGTTTAAATTCGGTGAAGATGTATGAGATTTAAAATTGAGGAACTTTTTCTAGGGGAATATCTGATAATATTTGAAAAAACAATTCCAATATTTTTTTAAGCTTGTCAAATTTGACACGCCCATATCTTGACAACTATAGAGTGGTGCTCTCACTAATTTTCCAAGGTGAAATCAACTATAAAATCAAATTTCGGTTATATCTAATATAATAAAAACTTTCATAATTATGTTGCAACTTTGTGTAAGTATATCCATATTTTTTTCTACCTGAATTTCACAGCATATGCTACTGTGGCTCAATAGTATAGTTTTCCTGGAAAGAATTTGTAATCAGAACTTTTGCGGACATTTAGAAGATTACTATGAATACAAAAATACTTTCTGGAGAGGTATGTTTTGTGCATAGTTGATTACTTCTGAAGAAAATAAAAATATTTCCCTGTCTTTATTTCTCAACTAGCTTTAATTATTGAAATATTGTTTTTCTATATTAGTTTCTACAATCATATTGCCACCTCAGAACAAGAATTCTGAGTCAAAATACTGTGCTCTTTCCTTCAAAAAATCAAATATATACAATTTTAGAAGCTAGGGCATTTTTAGTCTTCATTAAAAATTGGAATTACTCTTGATGTTTCTGAAAAAACCAGGAATGTTCTGTCTGTTTCATGTTTACAATGGTTGGTTGGAAATGCAAATACTTATAAGTAATGAAATTTTTCTAGAGATATACCTATTATTGTTTCAAATACATTCTCTAATACACATATCTCTGAAAAATAATAATCAATATTGAAAGTATTCCTTTCTCATTTGAGATTTGCTTTTTCCAGATAGATTTGGATCAAAAATATGATGTGTGGTTGTGGTTTCATAACTCATTCATTCATAGCATTGTGTAGAATTCAACTGTATATAAGTTTTCTTGCCATCATGCCATCAATGAAGAATATCAATTGAATACTACACGTCACAAAAATTGTTTTGATTATCATGAATAGGTATATTAATTTTTATGTAATGGACCAGAGCCCTGTATACTTTAAAGCAGGCCATGAATAAACAGATGAAATTCTACTGATTGCCACTGAGAGAGCTTATTTGACTACGTTCTCACTGATACTTCGGAAGGAATTTGGACTCATATTAGTATTTGAAACCGTAAAGATATAATTCAAACTAAAATTTTCAATTCTTACCTCGGCAACTAATCCTTGCTCAAGACTGAAATCATTCATGTGTTTTAAAAATTCTTCGTTATATTTCATATGTACAACATCATTCAAATGATCAAAAATCAACAAACAGTTCATGTTGGCTTATTTTGGCACTCTTGACCTTATCTTTGCTTTTGATTTTTGACTGTCTCGATTGATACTGTTGATGAATAGGAATAGATGAATCGAAGATTGTTTATTGTTTTGTTTTGCATGACCTTAACCTTATTTCCTTCTTTTTTCTTTAAGTCAGATGTCATGTCAATGTGTCTTCTTCCAAATATCAGCCCCCAGATTCTATTTCACGAATTCGATTGTCGAGTAGCTCAGACTGTGACTGTAACATACGCTGTACCGAAAATATACGCATATTCTAAACAATTCGATAATCGAATTCGTGAAATAGAATCTGGGCTCAGAGGTGTTTTCTGGCGCTCTTGTATTTAAAACGTATGCGTCTCCCCATCTTTCTCTCACTATCTGGCTGTCCGTAAGTGAGAGAGAAGGAGACAGACGTATACGTTTCAAATACATGAGCGCCAGAAAACACCTCAGTAGCTGTGTCAGTAGTATCCCTCCCACGAATGAGTTAATCTCCAGTGGCGGGGTTACAGGTTTTCTAGTCATCTTGCCCTCCATTTTTGTGACGCCAAATTCGATGTGCGCTAACGTAATTATCACTGATGTATCTGTCTCTTTTCACTACATGCAAAATTAGCAGAGTTTGGTTTTGTCATTGGACCGATTGGATACCTTTGTATTTGAATTTTTAATCTGGGTGTTTTCCGCTAATCATATGGCTCTGAAATCAGAGATGCTATTTCCTACGAACCTCTGGAAGGGATACCCAAAATAAATGTCTCAGTTTTTGAAATTCTGAGTTGTAATTCTCTCTATCCGTATTGGGCTTTAAGAGGTTCCCATGAAAATGCATTATTTATTTACTTGCAGATCGGCAAAAATTCTTACAATACAGAAGTGAAAGACAACCATATAATTGATTTTTCAACAGAATGAATTTTATTATCCAGGTTGAAAAATCTAGGAATTCTCTAAATAAACATTACTATTACTGTAATAATGTTCCATCGTCCTAACAGCTTTCATCAATCAGGTCCCTCATCACCATGAAGAAATCCCACCAGTTCGAGTATGATGCTGTTGAATACCACTTATGAAGTATTAGAATATTTGATAATTCATCTTTCATACACCCAAATGAAGTAAGCAACAGCAGATACGTGTGTTTTAGCCATTGCCCTTCTTCAGTTCCCTGTAGCCAAGTACAAGTATTGGCAACACTTGGCAATTACCCGAAATACGTGTTTGCGGTTACTTCGTATATCATCTATCTATTCGATACCACTCTTCAAATTATTGTATCTTCTTGCATCTGTTGATGGCTTCGTTCGTTTGTGATGACTTTTCTAGTGTTGCCAATAATTAGCTACAGTACTAAATGGCTGCACAGGAAACAACAAGTTCTCGGAAAGCTATGACTGTGAGCGTTGTAAATTGAGACTTAACGAGAAAATTTCAGTTTGGGACTTTGATAACTCAATAGTATTTAATTGCAACAGAACCCACGAATGTGCATTGAAAAAAAAACATGTATTTTGATGCTAGAAATTGCGATCAGTTATACTCTAATGAGAAATCCATGTGAGATCAGTTGCTCCGAGTGCTTCTCAAAAATTGATTTTCTGTCTCGTGCCAAGGAATATTTCATATCTGGCCAGCTCCTGATGCCACAAATCTCGTCTGTTATGTTCTGAAATATTGTTCCCATGTGTGGAGTTTGGCAACAAAACATACATTGTAGCAAGTAGATCCCTCTCAGAAAGATTCAATTAATCTTATTATCTACATGTATGGTCATCACATAGGATTTTGAGAGTTGAAATCTAAAACACGATCCTGCTAATTCAATATTTGTAGGGGGTTTGCTGTTGGAGATAAGAACAATCTCTATTTACTATTGCAGGTGTAGGTATATATTATTCGTCTCAAACGCTGTATAAGATCGGTGATTAATGTGTGGTTTCACCAGTTTGGAGTAGTATATAATAAATATATTTATTCTAGGTGAGTTACATGCTTCGCGTCTCCTAGCTTCTGCAATGTAGATTTTATTATCTTCACTGAAGAATTATTCATTATATCTCTGAAAATTGTTAGTGATGAATACTTACTCCACAGGTGTTAACGAAAATGAAATAATAAGATCCAATTGTTAAGCAGTGTGGTTGCTAACGTGTATATCTTTGCCGGACTTGGCATGTCAGAAGCAAAAACTTCTGTTACTATACCACAGTAATTACTGTGACTATACTATGTGAAGACATGGTCATAAAGTCATGCAAAGTCTTTAGCTAAGTCTGTGCACGATCAAGAATCGCATACAAACATACATTTGTCTTCAGACATTGATCGTCGCGCCCCAGATAAAGTCTGCAGAGAACTCTACAAGTGTGTCTAGGAGTCTAGGCTATTGAAATTGATTGAATATCACCTACTGATCAGTTGAAAAAAATATAGACAGCATGAGGCCCTCCAAAAATTTCATGTCGATATCGAATAAACCGAGTTGATGACTTGATCTCTCATAATCTTTATTTTGATACCTCCATTTTAGGTGATCTGTGATTGTATTTGTTGAGCAGTAAAATACATTTTTCCTGTATAGAATATAGATTCAGTGAAATTTTTAAGTTGTGCATTTTTTGGCTCTGTTTATGAGTTTTTTCTTTCATCAGAACAACATCATCACAAAGAATTAGTATTTAGTCGATTATATCAACTACATAGATAAAAATAGACTGGCAATTTTGTATAACTATAATTGGATGCTAATTACACCATCAATTACGATGTGTGGAAATCTGGGTTTTCTCCATCAGTTAGTTATCTTATATATCCTCACACTATTGCGATGACTTTGCTATGTAGATTTGACACGAAAAAACGCATAAATAATGTACCGAGTACGATAAAGGTTATCCGACCTCGCAGTTATCATAAACCGGGTGTAAGTTGTCATTATTTTCAAACTATCTAGAAGCTTGGGTGAATCTACCAATTGTTTTCGCCGCGTACAAAAATTGCATAACGTATAGTGATTTTAGTTTCGCGGCACGTTATTTTAAGATATCGGTGTCGATGTATTTTTTCTTGGGCTAGTTAGTGATAATTTGTGAGTTTCAGAACTATACTCGCAGATAAGCGGGGTAATCAACAACTTATATGAACCTGTTTAATGACCCAAAAACTATAAATACTGATAGGAATTTGTAGAAGGTGCTACCGACAGGCACAGGAAAAGTACGTGTTTCAGTGAATGAAAGTGTGATAGAAGGAGACGTAAACTGGCTCTGAGAAATTCGGTGAGTGATTTTGAGAGGGGATATATATCTTGTGTGAAATCCAGTATCAAATCCGATAACCTCTTCCTTCGGTTATGTCATAATTGATATTTTCGACATAAATTCACAGGGACGAAATTAAGTAAACCTATACTTCATATAGACTGCCTCAAATATCTGATATGGTATGGTGAGAAGTGAATCATCTCTCCCGAGAGATAAATATTCCATACCGAGGCCGAAGGCCGAGGTAAGCTATTTCTCGATAGAGAAACAGTATTTTTGCCGAGGTTTACATATTAATTTATTGACAATCATTCGGAATAATTTTACAAGGGGAGTACATATTTGTTTGAATAATTTCAAGAAAAGGTTGTAAATAGGCGAACCTCAAAAAGCTCGCCTTATATATGCTATTATTTGTAAATGTCATTTACCTACGTAGATGTAATAGATATCTTTGAGCTAGCAGGGAGAAAAACATCAACAACTTCAGATGTCTCCATGATAGACATATGGTATATACCGAAGAATATTCTTTTCTATGTCCACTGATGAATATCCATTTCAAAGATATTTTAGTCCTAAATGGACTCAAATTGAGTATTTCCAGGATAACCCAGTGTACATACACCCACAGTCAAAATTATACAATTCAAGTTCTCAGTTTGAATCCAAAAGTTAGTATATTTTTGGCCACAATAAATAGAAATTTCCATCCTATCCTTGGGCTGCCCGGCTTTCAAAGCAAAACGGAAAAGCGGTTTTTTTTTCTACAGAAAATAAAAAAAAACGAGGGGTGAAGAAATCCAATAATGGAGTTGGAACTCGATAGTAAATTTTCACTGTAATGTGAATCGAATTCGAACCTTATCCGTGGGTAAGTGAAGCCATTGAAAACTTTCAGCATTTGCATGAAGCTCCTTATCATTTACAGACGCACGTGAGGTAACTGACGTTTGTAAGTATAAATATATTCGCGTCATCGTCGTACCCACGTTTACATTCAGTATTTAAAATATCTTGGCAAGAAGATTCATTTCGTTTTCATTTCAGAATTTTGCTTCATATAGTTTTTATACCTTTATTTATTTATCAAATCGTCCTTGGTAGGTACTTGACGCTCTATTCGCTGTAATGTTGTCATAGTAGCTGAAAGCTACTTAGTTTGAATATTTTATCTATGCTTGTCTACGACACTTCAGTTTAAATAACCCCAACGCTCGTCACCAGTGTAGTTTTGTTTTGACATTATTATTATTGTTTCATTACCTGTTTACGCGAGGACACAGTTCAGCAAAAATAATCCCAACGCTGGATCACCAGATGTAACAACGGCTGCGAGAGTTACTGTTATTTTGCATAAACTTGCTAACAATTTTTCTTCCCTTCACGAGAACCTCATCTCCTCAGAAACAAATCAGAACAGATAACAATCCCTCCGCACGTCACTAGATGTAATAATAGGAAAAGGTTATGATTTTTATTAAAGGCAGCTGCTGCCACCAGACGTAGATTTCTCCACGTCAAATTGAAAGAAGCTAAATTATTTCTGCATAGTGAGATTTTATGCCAGGATCATTATTAATATTTTGTTTGCAATAATCCCATTACTCAAGTTAATTCTTATATCAACAAATAAACTAATGAAGTACTAATCCCGAGATTCAACACGCTATCTGGGATAAACGACATGAATGATCTAAAATTAATCCCTTTGAAAATGGGTTGTAGGTTATTATTTTCCGTATCAGTGCTAAACTCGAACCTTGCTGAGTAATATGTTTTCAGAATTGAGGATGTAAACGTATTAATGATGATAATATTTTTTTTAAGGTCTTCAACACTTATGAACTTAGTGCCATTTTGATATGAATTACCGATGAAACTCAACTTCAACATGATAACAGATTACAAGTGGATATTACTTTGCTGAAAAACAAAAGTTCCAAATGACTTACTTCACTGGCGATCAGAATGTGAAGAATACCACCAAATATTGTTTTGGAAAATATTGTCTGATGAATGAAAGAATGAAGGCTTTTTTTGAGTGAAAGACGTATACATTTTTTTTCCGTATTCAATTCGAATACTCTTGATGCAAACGAATTCTTTGGTGGTGATGTCAAAAGCCCAGGAGAATATTAGGAACATCAGACACCTCGTCAGTCATACAAGGTCTTTTTTGGAATATATTTACTATTTTGACACAAACTTGGAAAACGCAAATCTTTGGAGAATCAATCACACATGGAATTCATCCTGATGATGGAAAAAACTTTTGAAAGATTTTTGTTTATGATCATACGACAGTATTTTCGTAATTATATATTGGGGATTCAGTAAAAAACAATAGAAGATGGTCTGGGAATTCCCAATTGAGGAATGCACCACAAAAGTGGTTCTCCTTCATATGTAAATATACCTGCTTTGGAGAAATCCAGACAGAATATTTTGAATGAAGGTTGGGCAGGTAATTGTTGATTTTATCAACATCAGTCAAATGATTAGACAGTGTTGTTAGCTCCAGATGAAACTTGTGTACACTTCCTCTCAAAAACGTGAGAAAACGTTATCAAATATGCACTAAGAAAAAATGAAAGTACGGTATAGTGACTGTTCTCCATACTGAACACCTGAAATGAATTTGGAAAATTACATGAAATTCATTAAAATTAGAGATAGAACAGGTTAGAACTAATAATATCTCAAGTCTATACCATTTTTATACTTTCACGCAATTTCAATTTGATTTATGTTTAATATCCACTATTTATATCCATACATGCATTGATTTATTTTTAGAATATATTATACGTCACATTTTCCACACATATATAGACAGGGTTCAGAATATGTCCTAATGATGATGATTCGTTGCATCACATTATATGAATTCATTTCTTTTTCGAGATGAGCCGATCTTAAATTTCGTTCAGAGGATTCAATTTGGTGAACATGTAACGACCGGTAGGGTAGGTAATTGTTGTTTTATTTTTTATTGCTCTCCTAGGTACCCACAATACTCCCTCAATATTTTCTTTCTAAACTGTAACTCTATTTCAACCTATCTGTATCAGTTTATGTTTACAGAATAGACAACTTTACAATCCCACCGCTCTGTTACTAGTGTGGTAATTGGTGAAAGGGTATCATTTTTGTTAATGGCAGCGACTGTCACCAGACGTAGATTTCTTTACGTCAAATTTTGGATGTTAGTTAAGGCAATTTCCGAAAGGAACATGAATTCGGCCCTTTGCACGAAGGAAGGGTCTTTAGTGAGAAACCTAGGGTTTAATTTCTGCTTCCTCGTATACTCTGAAACCTGAAAATAGGGCGGCTTGTAGGAAATGAAATCCTCTGATAACTTTGAGCAATATATCAGCAACGAAATGAAAATAGGAACTCACAAAATAGATTAGAAAAAAATATATAACAAAAGAAATATGCAGTAAAAACAATTTATAACAAAAAAAAATGGCATGTACCGTACAATTTAGTTTAATTAAAATATTGACAAATGAACTGAGACCGGCAATGGCCGTCTCTATGCATTAGAATAATAAAAATTCCACAAACAGAAAAATGTGTACTCAGAACACAAAAATCTGATGTACTTTATCTATAAATGCCTCTAAATTTGCCCTAGTGGCTAAATGTATATTATAGGCCGCCCTACGGCCCATCCCAATAGCTACTCGATGTCAGAGTCAGAAAGATTTCTTAACTTATGATTTATACAACAGATATAAAATTAATGATGGCTTCTCTTCCCAAAAGTGAATAAAATGGTTATTTACGTTAACACACATCAAAATTGACATACCAAGTTTTTCTGTCTATCTTGCATGGCTGTGTCCATTACATTCCACAGATTTTTTGGTATTCCAAGATATGGCACTTTGCACACGAATTAATGTGACGTTATTTATTTTCCTGATCTTTCCGACCGTAATTAGATTCTCGTAATGAGACGTGCCCCCATAATTTCCAGCGCGACCTACGTTCAACTACCTCTCAGAGCGACCTTTTCTTGTCCTCTCTCATTTTTGCAAATTTTGCAAAAATCGCACAGCGTGCAAGCTGGATGAATGTAACCATTCGTCGGACTGATCCCACGCGAAGGCGATGTTTTGTCTATCACAAAGTTTACACATTGGCAATCTCATATCTCGTCTAGACTGAAACGAAGACTTCTTTCATTGGGTGTTTCGTGAGAGGAATTCTCAAATGAATTTTGATACATTGTATATGAAGCTTTCATATACAGGGTGCGAATACTTATATTGAGTTCACTTAACAATGCTCAGCATTACAAACACATTAATAACAGATTAGTGAATACTGTTTGAACGTCATTATTTTGTGATGGATCAATATTCGTTGTTCCGTAGTTTTCTGGGTTTGTAACCTACCACAATTTGAAAAAATCAGAATTAATATTTGAATCTATACAAGTGTAGAAGGGCAGATTTTCAATCTACCCCGAAAAGTTGCTGCGTCTATTGAAGAACAGTTCTTTCTGGATAGAACAAGTCTTCTCGTTTAACTCAAAATTTGCCTATCAAAATTTGAGTTTTAGAAGTTGCTGACTAATTGGACTTGTTCTATCCAGAAAGAACTGTTCTTCAATAGACGCAGCAACTTTTCGGGGTAAATTGAAAATCTGCCCTTCTACACTTGTATAGATTCCAATATTAAATATTATTTTTTATGAGAGAGAGAGAGAGAGAGAGAGAGAGAGAGAGAGAGAATATGCTTTATTGTATACATGATGAGTCATGGTTACAAAGCTTTGAAAATAGTTTTAAACAATAAATATATAAAATATTAAAATCGATATTAGGTGAGTGTGTATACGTACAAACACACACACACACCCACCTACACATGCATCTGGTACATACATAAAGGAAACACAATAAAGTTATAGACATGAGTCAACTTTTAAAAAAGAGAAAAAATATATGAATATATCTATGTCAAATTGGATAACATATTGTGTGAAACTATGAATCACGTACCTTACAAATATTTAAAAATTATTACCATTAAGAATTACGGAACAAGATCAGGAACAACTATGATAGTGTGTCACTGAAATATTCTTCAAGGTGGTAATACGGTCTAACAACCAAAATATTTTTTACAGCTTTTCTGAATTGCTTGAGAGGTACTATTTCTTTAATTACATCAGGTAAATGGTTGTATATTTTGCATCCATTATAAATGAATGAATCTTTAAATGATGCGGAAGATGGTCTGGGAAGTTTAATATTATTGTATTGCCTAGTGGAGTAATGAACTTGGGGTGAAGCAAATCTGCCGATATGTTTCTTTACTAATGTTACAGTTTCTAAAATATATAATGCCATTACTGTTAGAATACCGAATTTTTTAAATAAAGGTTTGCAGGAGTCGCGATAACTAGCTTTAGACATATATCGGATAGCACGTTTCTGTAAAACCAGAACACTATTAAATAAATAGCTACTACAGCTTCCCCAGAATGCAATACCGTAGCGCAAACGGGATTCGATTAAAGAATAATAAATCAATTTTGCGGATTGCAAATCTAATTCCTTGGCAACCAGTTTAACAGCAAAACACCCAGATGATATGTTTTTCCTTAATGCTGAAATATGTTCATCAAATTTTAGCTTACCATCAATGAATAGTCCTAAGCATTTAGTATATCCTTTACTTTCAATGCTACCTACGCCGAGATCGATATCGTCAAGCGTACATTTGAAAGTAATTAAATTTGTTTTTTGAATATTAAAAGAAAGTATATTACACTCACACCATTTAGAAATTTTGGATATATCATCAATGACTATTTTATTTAAATTCTGGAGAGACGGACTGTGCCAGATGATGGTAGTATCATCCGCGAATAATGTGAATCTACCTGAAATATGTATGCTTGTCAAATCATTTATGTATAATAGGAAAAGAACTGGACCTAGAACAGACCCTTGTGGAACGCCAGATCTGATTGTTTCAAATGAGGAAGTTTCTGTAGACTTGATAATTTGATTTCTATTCAATAAATAAGACTCAATCCACTGATATGAAAGTCCCCTGAAACCATAATAGTTCAGCTTCCGCAGCAGTATTCCATGATCAACACAATCAAAAGCCTTGGAGAAATCACAGAACACTGCCGCAACCGCTTCACCCTCATTGATTTCGGTATAGATATCATACAGTAGGTTAAAAATGGCATCGTTAGTATTTTTATTATTCTGGAACCCAAATTGATTGTGGTAGGTTACAAACCCAGAAAACTACGGAACAAAGATTGGTGAATTTCCTATAATCTCATACATTACTCTGATTTTCGTCTATAGACACAACGATCGAATCTATTTCTATTGTTCCCTGGTATACAAAATGAGTTATTTGAACAAAATTTGAATATCAACAAATGATAGCAATGATAGCGCCACTCCCACCGAATGTTTGGATCTTTCAACGAATGATTGGATTCAGTCATATCTGATTGGAAATTTTGCACAAAACGAATAGAAAATTCTATCTTGTGAACAGTTTTTTTCTCATAGTGTTCTTTGCATTCTTGTTAATTTGAAATGGGTTCGATCTTCAGCAAATGTGTAAGTCAGTTCATTTATCGAACAATTTTTTTGAGGAGAAGAAAACCATGTGATACACTCTTCGTATTGTTACGATCATTCTTTGGGTTCGTTTATTAAAACTCCAAACGACACTTCACTACTTTTATTACAACTCTTTATCACAATGCAATACAATACTCAAACTGCTCAGCTAACTATCGAACGCTCTGTACTAAAACTCTCTGTACTAGAAATTCTGCCGCATATATATCTGGAGAATCTTCCAGCCAAACCTCAATGATCGAATTTTCCACGCGAGACGAGATTCTGCAGGTAAACAATCTTCCTTAGACCCCTCATATTATTTTGCGTTTAAGAGCGACAGGGCCGGCGTTAGGAGATTGAGTAACATTATGTTTCATTTGTGGATTCTACACTGGTATATGAGTACCACCTGAATTGATAATAAATGAAGTGAATTGAATACAAAACTAAAATCTCCATTTTCCGATCAATTCTCACCATTATACCTTCTAAAATAATTGGCAAACTTTTTCTTACATTTTTTCATCGGCATCTACATTCATGTCACCGATTTACCCGTTCATCATAATAAAGGCGGCTCAATTATCTTTTGTGTTCTACAAGCTAATTGAAATGCGAGATGTTACAATTGAACAGATTGAATTGTCACTCAAGTTGAGTATGATATGCATGAATGGACCAAGTACATAATTTGAAACAATTCCAAAGCAAATTATTCTCTGTGAACGCCTATGCGGACATGAGATAATTTTGTGAAGAATCGTGTAAGGAATATTGTGAGAACTGAGGTAATGCAAGCAAAGTAGATGAAAATTGAAAATCCCCTTGTTTTGCGGGTTGAAGTAATGCGGGAATTTAGGGGGAGGGAGAATCGGACGATTGATGATAGGAAAGATAAGACAGGGAAAAAAGGAATCTAGAAAAAGTAAAGGGTGATGTGTAGAGAGAGACCTTGAGCTAAAAGGGGAAGCACATACCTGAAACTAAACACTTTTTATAGTTGTATGTTCAATCAAAGATCAAATCTGCTGAGAGTAGGTATACCACTTGTAATTTCTATAATCGTAACTAAGAATTGAAATATTAGTTTTCTGATATAATTGGAAGTACACTGTTTGAATGTCATAATTTTGTGGTGGATAGATTCTTTCTTCTGTTTTTTTTGGGTTCTTACCCTACCACTATCTGAAAAAATAAGAATTGATATTGAAATCTATAATGTATAAATTCCAATATTAATTCTTATTTTTTCAGATTGTGGTAGGTTCAGAAACAAAGAAAAATAGAAGATAGAAGTCTACATTATATGGTGTCCAGTTGCATCGAAATAAAGAATAAAGATCATCTGATGGGATCATAAATCTCAATTGAGTTTTCTTGAATATTTTCTTTGCTTGCAAGATTCTGTCCTGTGAGGGCTTGCATGATAAAGACATTTGTTACGATATTTTGGAAGTGGGACAAGAGGGAGCAACTGTTGGTGACTGGAAGATGTGAAGGAAGACTTGGTCACAAAGTCTATCGCTGGGCATCCCACACGGACTTATATCTGGATGAAAACTGCAACCACCATCCAAGGCAAAAAACAGGGCATTATCAAAAGTCTGGTTAACAGAACAACGCGAATGTATGAACCAGAATATCTGCGTACTCGACCATCTCAAAAAAGGATTTACAAGCTAATGGTTAAGAGGAGAAAGAAGAGCGCAAGCAATACGACCTAAGAAAACTAGACACACCCACCTCAAATCAGTTGATGAAGCACCAAACTTTTGCTTTTCTGCCCTACAACATCAAAACAATCTACAAACGTACGAGGAGAAAACAAGAACACCTTAAGCCGCCAAAATATCCAAGAGACTCTCCATCCAAAGCTGTGGTGTACAGAACTCCTTCCTCATGTGGGAAAGTTGCGGAACCACCAAACGTAGTTGTAGTTTCAAGACTCACCTAAATGAGCACAGGCAAAATTGTCGTTTGGGTCAAGCGGAAAAAATCTGCTGAAGCCAAACATGCCTTACAACATAATCATGACATCTGGTTTGAAGAGACTAAAATTCTGTCAAGAACAACCCATTATTCCACCCTATTTTACTGAGAAGCTAGCGAGATCTACGAGCACAGGGATAATTTCAGAAGAAAAGAGCTGGGACCGATTCAAACCCCACTTCGGTCAAATCTTTCAACTTCAAAAACTAGGACAGAAGAATTGCTCAGAAGTCAGCACAATGGAATAGAGATAGAGAAGCAGAATAAGGGGCTAGTTATTTGCACTCACCACTCATATTTTGTCCTTTGTAATGTAGATGATATATGACTTTCATCTGCTTGTATGAGTTCCTGTTAAAGCATTCCAACTCCACAGCAGCCTAGCACTCCTAAAGAGAGGAAGGAGTTATGCAACAAATTAGCCCTTTCACACAGCAGTTTCAATCTGGAACCAATCTGAGAAAATATATAGGAGTGGGCATATTGGGACTTCCCATATCTTCAAAATGGAGTCAAAACCGGAGCCAAAACTTCGAATTCAATAAAATTGTCGAAAACATAATTGTCAGTCATTCGCCCAAATGCTGAATGATAACTCCATAGAACATTTCGTGAATATAATATATACAAATAACAATGCATCAATCTACACCTGGAAGAAATCGCCCATCCTGATGATGAAGGTTAAGAAGAACCTTATTCATATCGCAGTACAAGGTTGCTGGAACGTAGTTCTTCAGCTGATACGTCAGGTGGAAGAAGTTTATCATTCACAGAACAATGAACCACATGTGGATAAAATAGAAGCATTCGAAATGCGCGATATCTAATGACAAATATTTTATCCAGCAATTCAGCCAACAGAAACGTCGGATGTCTATCTCTTCAGATTGGAAGCTAGAAATTGAAGTTATCTTCTCCTCGCGAAGATGAAATCTTGAGGGTTACTGAATATTCATCAATAAATAAAATGAATAAGAGGATCAGTAAATTTCGCAAATCGTTTACTATTCCTGAGCTATCGAAATATGTTTAGGCTTGATATCGTTTTTCAATGATTGTCAGATAACAAATAATAGTATTGCGACGTCTGAACTCGATTCGAAGATTTGCAAAATTATCAAAATCATTATTTGGTAACAGTATCGATATCTTAGTATACGAGTTCGTACGGTAAATATTTTCTCTGATATAAATTTTCTCCGAGAAGGTATTTCGTTTTGTTTTTATAACCGAAAAAATTAAGTTTCTTGAGTTCATTGCCCAAAATGTTTATGGACTTGTGTAAGATTATTGCATGCAAAAGTTGCAAACACTGTATCTAACGATAGAAATCCAAAACGAGTTGATTGATATAACAAGTTTAATACACGTCGTACTTTCATTTGTAATAATCACGATGCGAATATTCCGTTATCGAGGCGCGAATAGATGAGTCTGGACGGTTCTTCTCTATTCGAACAGAGTATATAAGCGAGACGTTTCATCAACAAGGCAAATTGAGAACTCAGTGGAGCTTAGTGTAGAAGTCTAGTAGAGAGTCTGAGTTTTATGAAGTTTTTAGTAAACAGGTTGGATGTTTCATTCAGTTGAAGAGTCTAAGTGTTTTATAAGGCAGTCCATTAGTTTCATTTTATAGTAAAGCAAATAAAAAATAGTGTGGTGTTTTTCGGAGTATATTTAGATAAACGAATTTGATAGAAATCGCGAACCTGTGAAGCAGACATGGTATATGTTTCTCGCTAATTGTTTTATTTTTGTTTCAGTGTCAGAACATGAGTCGCCAACCAGAGCATCCACCATATAGTGAAGATTACGCATCCCCAGGCGTGAGTACTTGATAATAGTAATAACATTGAGTCCGTCGTTAGGAAGGAGGGTGAAAAATTTATTGAAACTATCTACTCCCCACTTAAAAGTATCATCTCATTGTGTAGAAAATCATCTGGTAAAAGATGCAAATGTGCTTCAGGGTCGAACTTAAGAAATTTGAATCTTGCATAATGTAGGAGATATACAAGTAATTTATTTGAATGTTACAATTCTATTCTATAGTTAGTTCAGTGTCGCTATCGCTATCCTCATCTAAATTAATTATAATTGGCGCAATTGATTTTACAGAAAGGTACGAGTTTTCAACATTTATAACATGACTAACAAAACTTTTCCAACTCTCGGTAGGAATGTCATTCATACAGTTCCTAATTAATTCTACCACACTAACACTTAAATTCGGAGAAGTATTTTTTCCGCGCACGCTCGATTCAAGTTGGTGCCACATAAGCTCTATGGGATTGAACACGCAGTAGTAGGGAGGTAGTCGTAACACTGTATGTCCCAATTCTTCTGCAATTGTATCACAAACATACGTTTTTTTTAAAGAAAATGACTGCAGCACTTGTGAAAGTTTTTTTTGTGTGTAATTTTCTTCAAAATATATGTCATTTGCAGCCATGAAGTTTTGAATCTCCAATTTCGTATTCTTTGAGCCAGGAATTTTTTGCAATTGTCGATTATGATAGCTTGCGTTGTCCATTACTATAACGCTGTTTGGCGGAGTGTTGGGTAACAGACAATTTTTAAACCAATCTTCAAAAAGCTCTGCTGTCGTATCTTCGTGATAATCAACACAAGAGTCCTTTATATTTTTGGCAGAAAGGCACATAGCGTTTGGGATTCAACCATTTTCTGATCCTGCGTGTAATATTGTGATTCTCTTCCCTTTATTTGATGGTGCTTTTGTTTTACACTTATCAGAGGAATCAGACCATCCTTTGGAAGGGGTGTCATGCGTGTCAAACCACGTCTCGTTGAGGTAGAGTATTGTCCGATTTTCAGACCGGTATTTTCTTATCGACGTTATATATTCGGAACGCCAGCTTATTAAACGTGTGGATTCCATTATTACTTGTCTCTTGTCAATTTTGCGATATTTGAAGCCCATTGCAGACAGAGCTCGCCAAAGAGTAGTGAGGCTACAGTTGATGTGAGTTTCGTCATTGATGAGCCGCTGTTTCAGACTTTTGATTGTAGGGACACGCTGCTCATCGTACATAGTGTAGATTTTTCGCCTTATCAAATCTTTTTCCCAGTCGTCTAGACTTTTTGTGACACCGGAATCTTTACGCTTTTTTCTTGATTCCATGGAATTTTCAACAATTCGTCTAACTGAAGTAAGAGGCACCTTCGTCAAATTACTGGTTACTTTTGTAAGTGAAGAACTATACACATTTTTTTTAATGATTTTCGCGTCACAAGATAAGTGATTCTTCTTTAACGAACCACTGGAAGAAGCACTATTACTTTATATCCACGGACGCCACATACTGCCTATTCTGTACGTTGGGGTATAAAATCTTTGCTATTGATGTCTGAAACAACAAATAAATGTTATAACATTATTGCACGCCGTAACACAAGTGAACACTTCCAATGAAATACAAAGACTAAAATGAACAAGAAGTGTAAGCTGTAATCCTCTACAATCCCTCTCTGAGAAACAAAATTACCTGAATCCGGTCCTTTTACATTTGTGATGTGCATCTCGGATTTTACAACTTAAGGGTCTAATTGGTTTTATTATAATCCTTCAGTCAATACCATTTATTGTGAAAACTACTATACTGATGATTTGTCCTTAGGTATACAATTATGGTGATCTAAATAAGTTATGACTGGCTAAATGGGTACCTAACTACCCAAGGCCAGTCCTGGATTTGTCAATGGACCATATAGGCCGCGGCCTGCGTGCGGCAGCGACCTAGGTGGGCGACATATTTTAGAGGAAGCTCACTCAATTTCAGAGGATAAAAATCAAAAGTCAAAAAATTTCACCGGTTGTCTCATGTTGTTTTATATGAGGAGCAGAGATAATAAGCACCATATTATGATGATATTATATATGATGTTGCTATCAAAAAGTCCCGTAAAAAATTGTAGTTCTTGTTTCTTTAATGCCCTTTCTTAATGACAAACTCATTCTTTCAATTAACTTTAGTTCCATTCTCGCTACATATGGAAAATAATTATTTTAGAAAAGGTACATGGGTGGCGGAAATAAAGTGGCCTACACTCGTAAAAAATATAAATCCGGAACTGCCCAAGGCAATTAAAAATAAATACTTTGAAATTGTCACGAACCGTTATAGTATATTCCATAAGAAGTCGAGTCGAGTCTTTTTTCCCTGCAAACACGGAATACCGTTCGTGGTATTAGTCAGAGAAGTAGGTACTTGTTTTCTGACTGGTGTTAGTCCATAAACCTACTGCCTAGGCGAGTTGAGACTGGCCTCAACAAATTGTTCCTTTAGTTTGGATGATATGATTTATAGCCAGTCTTCAAGTGTGCTCATTAACTAACATTCGTTATATAATTAAATGGGAACCTAATTGACGGAACAGAGAAACAATTTTGCATTTTAACCCAAAAAATGATCATCATTTCGGTTTATCGGACGAGGCTTTGATTGCCGCAGAGAATGTCTGCCGCAGATGCAGGCGAAACATCAGACTCAAAAACCAACAGACCACGGCTCAGAAACCTGATAACACCTAAAAATTTCAAGTACAGGCCGTGAAAGGTTTGAAATGGGACTATAAAAAATTATACCTATTACATAATTTACGTCGAGTTTTTCTTCATACCTGGATTAGTTATCAGCTATAGTGCTGTTCTATCAGAGAATTAATAAAAATAAATAGTATTGAGCCCAAAGAAATTGCACACCTTCAACCTTCTCTTCAACTCCCATTTTTTCCAGGCATATATCGTGAAACAAATAAAAACAAATTCAGAATCCTGTAATCGATGATTATCGCGATAAAAATACAATTGTTGGACTGTTGGATATCTAATCCATCTATGTGTTGCATCAATGCTGACGTCGATGCAAAAAAAGTCACGCCCACTAATTTATCTTCGAAATATCAATTCATCGAAAAGTACTTGAAAATGTCGGCAATAACAAGATTTCATCGAATTTCGGAAAAGCTACATGTAACTAGTGAGATTTATTCTACACGCCCTCTTTTTATCACCATTGGAAGTATTTACAAACAAAAAATGAATATTTCAAACAACAACTCAATACTTTCGGAAGGGATTCGCAACAAACATGGCGACTAATGAATGAGATGGCAGATAGAGGTTCTTATAGAGTTGCGAAACATAAGTTCACGTGTTAAGAATGGATAGAAAGTTGATACTTGGTATGAATATTTCACCTCTGCAGGTAAATGATTGCCTGAAAACACTGAAAAACTCAGTAAAACTTCAGAAAAGTTTCAATATACCAATATTTCCATTTTATTTCTTGAACAGGTAACATATAATGAAATCTTTCAAAAAATCTCCAAATTGAAGAACAACTGCCGTTATGAACCAAATTGAGCTGACAGTTCGTTGAAATGCCAATTTATTCAAAGCAGACTAAAAAATTGGCTTTCTCGAAAATTTTTGGTATGTTGTAAGAAAGTTCTGTGATTTATACATACGATCACTGATGAGCTCATAGGATAGTTTTCTTTGCTTGTCTAGGTTCGAAAAAGAAATGTTATCCTCAAAATGTTTTTTTTTCCTCTCTGGTCGTGTATTTCCCTGTGAGTGGAGACAAAATTATATTGGAAAAAAGGTGGAAAAGAAAATATGGAAGTGGAAGTATCCTATCAACGTTATCTGTTTTTTTCAAATGTCTTGACCTTGGTATGCAAAATGAAAATAGATAAAGTAACTTCTACCGCCCGTTGCGATATAAAGGTAGGGAAATAGCTGCTTAGACCATTCTCTTTATTGAAGAATTGAACATCTATGAACTGTGCACACGTATCAACAGGAGATGTTTGCTTTGACTTGGAGAAAAAAAGTCCATAATCACTTCCTTAAATAACATACTGGAGACTGGCGTTTAATCAAAACATTTTTTGAACAATTCGTTCTGGCCAGTCTCAAAACAACCTACACAATAGGTTTTGGCTGGCACCTGTCAGAAGACAACTACTCCTCTGGCTAATACCATGAAGGGTATTGCATTATATCCGACCGGTGGCAGTGCAGGTTTCTTCACAAAAGAAAATCCTGCACTGGTATTCTGCGATGCAAATGGGAGAAATGAATTTCAATTATTGGGACGGACATACTTCCAGACCGGTTTCGGGCTATTTGGCCACTCGTCAGTACAAGGCAGTGCCATCATCAACATAAAGTCGATACTATGAAAGTTTTCGATTCTTAATTATGGGAAGTCATCGAGTTATGAGTAATATCAGTTTGCTCTTCGGGTAACATACTTTTTTTCCGAAAATCGTTTGAAATTCGACAATTATCAAATAATTTTGAAAAATCGCGAATCATTTTATTCGCAAATGAACAAATGAACTGTGCATTGAAATTAGTAAAGAATTTACTTGGGTTACTGTGGAAACGTATTAAGGTTGAATTGTAAAACTTGACGTTTATGAATTCAGTTGCTGGTGTTCTCGAAAGTAAAACGAGAAGTGACGATGAGATTTCCATTCCTGGGACTCCTCCAGAGCTGGTTGAGGCAGTGAATACTGCTTCATTAGAATCATTGCCAAAGAAATCAAGAGAGTTATTTGATTAACTAGGCAGCAAAGTAGTATATTGACTGCCACGGCTGATAATATTCATAGCCGAGCGTAGCAAGGCTAGGAATTCAGCTAATGCAGTCAATCTACTTTGCTGCCAAGTTGAATATATGATTTTTTTCTCCTATCGTTTTTAATGATATGTGAAGGATATTGTATTTGTAAATTGTTACAATTCTCAAAATATTTTTATTTTTCCTGTACTGGAAAATTGAATCAAAATTTGATAGAAATCGCAAGTGTTGGAATGATTGGTTGCTATGGAAATATGTTGTATATGTTGATAGTAATTATAGTTTGACAACATTATGGACAGTGATAGCGTCTAAGGAGTACTGAAGTACTACTCCAGACACATATCAATCAGCAAAGTATTACTATTATTATCATCATGCGGAAAGGTCCTTATACTTTGCTGTCTGCAAAATTAATATTTGCTGTCGATCGGAGAAAATGATATTTAGTTACATTTGTTAGGGTCCTAACTGTAAGGAAATGATATAAAAGGAATGATTGAGTTTGAAACTGAAATATCTTCTCCTGCTAGAATGTTCATAGTTAATACGTTTGAAAGTGCATTTGATGTGAGTGTAGGTCTGCAGATATAACGTATGATGTATATCTTGTAGTTAGAGAAAACTCAATAGACTAGAATATGTTTCCTAGAAGACTTGTGGAGATGATATCTACATGTTTCTCTATCATCAGCTGATTTCCACTTGGCATATTTGTTTCGTTTTCACTGAGATAATCAAACATTTATCTGTTCTTCAGGTAACGACCTAGTATCTCTGAATTTGGCCATTCATATGGTTATTCTCAACACACTTCCGTTGATGTTATCCGCTGTGTCCTGAGGTTTATCGAATAAATGGTCGCAACTTCGGCATTTGCAGAATTTGATTTTCTGTTTCACTTCCTACTTCCCACAAACTCAAAATCGAAATATTCGAAATCGATTTTTCCGAGACCACTCGTACTACCAGGGTCACGCCGTATCAAATATTAATTAATAACTCGTGTGCGGGGAAGGAGTCCACTTAAATTACTCTTTTAGCAACTACATATCAGTCTACATTTAACAAAGCGAAGCAGTTTATGTTCGAACATTAAATCGCGAGTGACAGTTAATCGGAACTTTCTCGCATTAACCAGGCGGCCTTGACTATAACCAGAAAAATGCGAATCAAACGAATTTTCGACCAAGTGAACGAATTCGGAAGGATTGAGTTGGAAGCGCAGGACGAATATGATGACACGATCGAGTATCATCTAACTAACGAGGTAATAATTATATATGCAAATTCTATTTATTTGTGAATCTAGGCACGTGCGAAAGCACGTCAAGTGATAGTATATTGTTTACCAGGTGGGAAAAGCCTAACAGCCTATTTCGACGATGCAATTTGTCGCTGCAACGTATGTGTTCATGCAAGTTTTTTGATTTGCATGAATCTTTATTGGTGCGATAATTTGCAGTCACTTGGTGATCTCTGTAGTGAATTTGTTGTCGCAAACTAGAAATATGTGGTGGCACCGTTGTGAAGAATGTTAATTTTGAATTATTCTATTATTTTTCGACACTGAAGAATTCAATTGTACGACAGCGTATTAGTGCCATTGCACAAAATAAAAAAATCTCAGAATTGCGACTTTTATTCTGTCAATTAACAGATTCAATCTGGAAATTGCGACTTTCAATCTGTCAATTGACAGTTTTAATCTGGCAATTGCGACTTTTCATCTAGGGGCCGTTCAAATATTACGTAAGCAGATTTATTACAATTATTTGCCCCCTCACTCCCCTTGTCAGCAAAAGTAAGCAAAGCACTCACCCCTTCCCACATGCTTACGTAAACATTTTTCAAGTCGAGTAATAATTATAATTTAAAAAAATGAAAATAGATTTAGGATAGAGATTTGATTTTACTGATACAGTATTCAACATAGAGTAAGGGACAAAAATATTATAATCTCACGAACATAACAATCTTATTTTAAATATTTGGTACACATATTGAATTCAAATTAACTGTCTTCAGTCCTTGAAACCCGAATCCATGTCTCTGAGTTTTCGATGACATTGGATTTTGGAATGTCTACGTCGTTCTCATCGAGCCATTCAACATCTTGGTGCTCTAAATTTTGAATAATGCACATCAGTTCATTAGCCCTTTGGCTCCAAATAATATTTGAATCTGGGAATCGAACCCATGACATACAGAAAACTCACACCCTGTATTTTGTGACCAATTGACGGGGTCAATTTTAATAAAATAAATCTGTGTAATGAATATTACCTCTAGACTTTGAGATTGGCCATAATATTTTCTAATCATAAAACGTCTAAATTATTGTTACAAAATTTTAAGAGAAACTTTCTAATATTTCTAGTACTTATAGGTACCTAAAATGATTTCGTCACTCATGTAGTAGATTGGATGTATTCTTAGTCGCCGCTTGCAATAATTCTTCCTCAATTCTCTTAGATACAATAATATCCAGTTCCTTGTCGGACTTATAATTTATAATTTCGCCACACTTCTTCGTTAACTAACATTTGTACGTTTTGTTCTTTCGTATTTGTATGAAAATTTTTGAAACTTTCAATCAATTTTGGGTATAACTTGGATTTGTCTATTTGAAACGACATCTCATTAAAACGTTAAACTTTAGCTAATGAAATCAACGGTAACACAAATGTTAACTTGCTTTGCTTTGCTTACAATACGTCTACTCGCTGTAGTATCCAAACGAAACAATACTGACAAAGTAAATTCTGCCTAAACGTATGCGTTTATATCTGCGGAAATCCCCGAACATGCGTTTCGTTTTCAAGCATATACAATGTGAGGGTTTCTATTCCTGTAAAGAAGTAAATAACTACCGACGACGTAATCATCACCTCGACTCCCCTACCCCCATGTCATCCAAAATAAGCAAAGCAGAGACCCCCCACCCCCATAATGCTTACGTAATAATTGAACGGCTCCCTATCAACTGACACTTTTTTTTCAAAGTGAATTCAGTGAAATTGAATTCAATTAATTTCAAATGAATTGAATTCACAATTCTGTCGATCTCTAATTCCGAAAAATCCAAGAAGTTTTTCATTTCTGGAAAACTATTGCTTGAACACTCCTTTTACCAATCCCCTTTACTATTGAAATCGAGTTTATTTCCTGTAATGTGAATAAAAATCCCGTTTATCGACTCTTCAACCTGACTTCTTCAGAGCCCTCAAATCCTTTTTGACTATATCCAATAATTTTCTGAGTTGTGGAGTTGTGGAGTTGTGGAATTTCATTGAATCAATGTGACTCAATGAAATGAGCCTTTTTTCTATAACGTTCTTTTGGTGAAGTACAACAAGCCCCACTGTTATTTTTTTCTGAAATTTCCTATGAGCTTATGACTTTGGCTGCAATACCTTGATTGGAATTTTTTAAATAATAAAAACATTCAACGTCGGAAAGCTTCAGATTATTTAATATGTTAAAAAATTCAAATCACTGCTCATATGATCCATGAAAAGTTGGAATTTTCATCGTAGGTACCTCTTGACGTTATTGAGTGTATGATGATAGGTCTGAGAAATGGAAAGAATTAGCAAATGTTACAAATAGTGTTTGTTTAATGCCTTCAGTTAAAGAGTGGACATATGCCAGAGACACACTATGGCAAAATATGAAGAAAAATTACAAAGGTAAGTACGAGCGTAGTGTACTAGTTTCGTTACTATTATGATTTAGTTAAGCTGTTACATAAAAAAAAATAATTTATTTATACCATGACAACTACCACTAATAAGGGGTAGTGAATGTGAAAACTGCAACAAATATTTATAGTGCAAAACTACCGGTTGATGGTGGTTGTTGATGTAGTTTCACACTCCGGTAGCTACAGTGGAGAGGGTAGGGTTCGGTTCTTTCACGCTAGTGAAATAAATACCTTGAATATCAAGAATGAAAATTTTAATGATGATTTGATAAGGGTAATCCCGACGATTCTATTCAGAAGCCACAGTTAGGATCAAGGTACCTCTAGTATATACTTTCGGTTCACATTATTCACATTACGGTAGTAAAAAAAATTACTAGCGGTAAATTTGAATTCAATAGTTTCATGGGGGGTTGCAATCAGAGTGATGGTATCTACTTCCCTGGATAGAATTTCAAAGCAATGGTTCGTTCTTACTTGGTATTTGGATACTTCGTCAGAGGTAACAGGATGCTGGTTCTATCTTTCACCCCTATTACTAATGGGGGATCACAACAGCAAGTGGTGTGGTCACAACTACAAGCGGTACTAGCAGCAAAAGCCAAGCATGCATATACAAAGCACGAAGGGATCAATAAGCAGGAAAAAATATGAAATAAACGTAGAAGGCCTGAAATATAAAATAACCCAAATAATAAATGGATTCAATGGGGACTGGAAGTGCCAAAATGGCGGGTCAGCAACAACGATACTGCACCTACCTGAGATCTTGGATGGCCTTAATGAAGGTTTCCTAAGAAACGTTTGAATGTGTGACTCTACAAAAATCCCACCTTTGTGGAAGGTTTATGCTCAAAACCTCAAAAGTAGTATGTCACTTCTATTCTGATAAAAATCCTGAATAATATATATATTCAGCAACAACAGCTGATCACACAGCATTCATGTCGAAATTCAGAATGAATTCTCAATCGTCAATCGTCACTTTGTTTGTCAAGCAGAGTTGCCACCTGAACATAGTCGTTGACGAATATATTTAGGCACGGAATACCTGTAGGTGCAATCATTGACCACGATCGTAAAATTTCATCATGATTCCGTACGCGGTCTCACAAACGGAACGGCGAGTGGTCAATCCATGTCCTTGAATACGAGGAAGTGAGGTTGGGGCCTAATACGAGTAATAGCAGATAATGTCCCGTTGCAGGGATCATAATCAGCTGTTCAATAAAACAAAACAGATTTTGATGGAAGGTGGGTAAAATGATCTTTTTGAATATTGAATCATATTGACAGTGTGTGTGTTTCAGATAAGTGATTCGGATTTATCTCGGCTATTGCTGGAGGATTGTTACCCGTAAAAGCATCGTATTCGAACTGACATGCTATAATTTTCCTACTGAAGTTCACTTCCAGGTGAGTTCCTAATTTATAAACATCGAATCAACCCAAGATATTGAATTCCTTATAGGTTATTATTAATCTATTTTCCACAGTGTAAACAACCAACTAAATCATTTCTTTCATTTCAGATGACGTATGGGGGGACTCCGAATATATTATTCGCTGGGCCTGCTATTATACGGGGCGATCCAACCATGTGTGATATCATTGACAGTATTGTGATCATTCCTTCCTGAATAAAGAACTGATTATCTTCTTAACATTAATGAGTTTCACAGTACAATTCCCTCCAATATATGGAGATATTTGTGGCAAGACACTAGAGCAACTTTTACCTGTAACAAAGCTTATGCGAGATGTTTCAATATCATTAGGCAAGTAAATATTTTCGGAACCAAAATATTATGTTTAAGCTTAGTAACCATACGTGTTAATCCTCAATAATTAAAATATGTATATTGTTTCCTTTCCAAATTTCATAGCTTTTGACATCTCGCAAGAAAATCGGTGCATATGATCATAAATAAGCAGAGCCCTGAATCTCATTGAGATTTCGAGATTCAGTCGAAATTATGTTGTTTTTTATATTGTTATAGTTGCTATCAAAATTGGTGTCAATTGCTCGAAATGAATCAGAATCATAGGCCTCGATTCATAATATTTTATCCAAAATATGCTTTTTATTTTAAGGGAAAAGTAGATAATGCCAAGAAAACGGTTACAGGCGGTCATGGGAAATTGAACGATGTCGGTAATATGGTGCTAGATATATTAGGAAAAGAGTCCCCAGTGATTGTGGGTCTTGGACTACCAGCAACATTGGACGAAGTGTACGATGCAGAACCGCTACCTCAAGACAGCAGAACAACAGAACAGCCAAGAATATTAACGCAGGACCAGGGCGTACCTTCAACCAGAAGCATAGGTAAAGTTTATAAAACATTATTAGTCCTTATTCACACAAAGTTTTGCAAGAGACTAACTTCTTATGGAGAGGACCGGCGTACCACATATTTAAATGTTTAGTTTTGTAAAAAACAATCATATTCTCTTACATATCTAATTAATTACAATTGATTTTTCTTCTTCGAAGTTTAGTAATGGCCCACAACTTAATATGATGTAGTATTGAGGGTGTACATGAGTCAGAACGTTCTATTACGGTCCATCGAACTATTACATCGAATTTAATTTCGTTTACGGCAGCAGTAACTTCGTGAACACATCTGCATACGGTCATTTTTGATACTTCATGCATATCCATGTATTGCTCGCATTTCCAAACCAATGCAGAGCAATAATAAGCAGTTTCTGTAATGCTGACAAGCCATACCATCGAATCGTTATATTCGCTATGGCTTGTAAACTGTTTAATAAAACAAACGATGGTCTGAGAATGAATCTATTTCGAACTTTCATATTTCAGTAGCATTCACAGTAGTTAGTTTATGCCGATTTTGAAACCTCCCCCCTCCACTGACCTTGCCGTGACCTTGACGGTGAAGTCAACAAGGTGACTTTGACAGTCCGTTTGACCTTCATATGACCTTGGAAACGAGATGACCTTGAATGACCTTGAAAATGCTATGACCTTGAATGACCTTGAAAACGAGATGACTTGAATGACCTCTATGAGTCGTCACCTTGAATGACCTCTATGAGTTGTCACCTTGAATGACCTCTATGAGTTGTCACCTTGAGTGACCTTTGTTGTGCGTGTGTGCACAGTCCAGCGCATGTTTGACCTTCAATGCCCTTGAGTGTTGGCATGGTCTAGCTTGAGCTGCATTACCCTTGAATGACATTGACATTTGTGAATCGTCTCTGAGCTGGTTGCGATCGAACAACATCACACTGAATATTTTTCTAGCATCGAATGACTTTGTGCAATGTCATATTGAGGAGGAATACACATACTCTCTGTAATGAATATCATTGCCCTTGAATAACCTTGTCTGCATGAAAACGATGATGAGTTCACATCTTAGTTGAGTCTGACCTACAAATAACCTTGAGTGTGTCTGACCTACAAATAACCTTGAGTGTTTTCAATAACGGAATCGAGTGTTTCTCCCACTCCTCAAAGATTGCATATAAAAGAAGGGCTACCCACTCATGGGAGTTAGTTGAGTATCGAGTGTACTGAATAGTTCTCCAACAATGTTTTGCTGTAGCGGTTGTGGTAAAAGTTTCAGTCGTAAAGATAATATGCATCGTCATCAGATGCAGTCGTGTAGTAGGTCGAATGACAGTGCGGGTCCTTCAGCGAAGAAAATTAAAGTGGATTCTACCCCATCGATACCGGCCGAACAATTGTGTACTTTTTGTGATAAAATGGTGGCTGCAAATCGGATGGTCTCGCACCTCAAAACGCTGGAGCACAAGACAAATGCTTGCACATATTTCACCGATGGTGTGAAAGTCATTAATAGTGCCTTCAAACATAGAATCGTAAGCTACAGGGTTGAAAGTAAAAATCAACATTCAGATTATCAATCATTTTTCAATGAAGTGAAGCAGAATGTGGTAGCTTTGATTGATCGTATGGTGCAAGTCCATAACGTTGTTAAAATGAATATGGAGCTGTTTGGAAGATATATACTCCAAACTCAAGAATTATCCGAAGTAAAATCATTCAACAGCCCCAATCAAGTTGTTGACCAGTCCAATGGCATTGAAGACGTCTATAGAACATTCGTCGATTTATTGAGCGCAAAAGCTCTGGAATTTCAGGAACGAGATTCAGGTATGTAATCTATAAAATCTTGAGATTCTCATTCACAATTTTATTTTTTCACAGGTTGGTGTCTGGAGAGAGTTATGTTCATCGAAGTGAATATCAACAAATTCAGCCCTCTCAGTGGTTCCTCCTACATCAAACTTCCAGAATTCATCGCTTTGAAGAGAGCTGTTGTGAATGTGAAGAACGAAGATCAGTATTGTTTCGCTTGGGCCGTCACATCAGCGTTACGACCCGCCCAAATCAGAACTTCTGAAGTAGGATCATACCCGGCATTTAGGGATGTACTCAATGTTGAAGGTATAGATTTTCCAATGAAATTACGCGATATTCCTAAATTTGAGAATTTGAATGATTGTTCAGTCAATGTTTATGGGTTGGAAACAATTTTAGAGGACAACCGGTTGAAATATGAAATCGTCGGACCGTTATATTATGCACGACGTAAGCTCGGGCGACACGTCAATTTGCTGAATATCACTGATGAATCCGGTAACAGTCATTATTGCTGGATAAAGGATTTATCAAGATTGGTTTCATCACAAATATCATCTCACGGTCATAGGATGTATTTTTGTGATGGATGTTTGATGTATTTTTCTGATGAAAGAAAACTACTGAGACACCAATTGAATGATTGTAATTTGATTTCTACAACTATTCCGACAACGCAAATGAAAATTGATAAATGTGGTAGGGCCGTGCCTGAGAATATATTGAAATTTGAAAATTTCGAAAGGCAGTTGAAAGTTCCATTCGTAGTGTATGCCGATTTCGAATCTATTCTGAAACCTATACAGACAAATGAACCGGATCCTACACGCTCTTTCACGAATAAATCGTTCATTCATGAACCTTACTCATTCTCATACCGAATTCATTGCTCTTTTGATGAATCAATCTCCAAATTTGTACTGTATCGAGGGGCGGATGCTGCCAAAGTATTTGTTACCAGACTGGAATCTGACCTGAGCTCGATATATTATAAATATTTGAATCGCATTGTACCGATGAAGCCATTAACGGTTTCGGAGGAAATTGAATTCTCAACTGCCGATAAGTGCGGTATTTGTGAAAAACCCTTCGGAGTGGGTGATGTGAGAGTAAGAGATCATTGCCACTTGACGGGAAAAAAAAGATTCGGTGCAGCACATTCTCGATGTAATTTGAACTTCAAGTTACCAAAATTCATTCCGATTATTTTTCATAATCTAAGTGGATATGATTGCCACTTATTCATAAAAGAGATGTGCACAAATAAAAATAAAGTAGATGTCATCGCCCAAACAAAGGAAAATTATATTTCTTTCTCTAAACATCTATTGATGGGCACTACAACTGATAAGTTAGGTAGAGTGAAGAAGCAATTCTTGAAACTGCGATTCATCGATAGCTTCAGATTCATGTCATCTTCATTGCAGCAATTGGGTGATAGTTTGTCAGATGAGCAATGTAGTGAAACACGAAAGTGTTTTCCGGATCATGAAAAATTCCATCTAATGCGGCAAAAGGGCGTTTTTCCTTACAATTTTGTGAAAGATATAGAAAAATTAGATTTTACTGAGTTGCCATTAAAATCAGATTTTTATGACCAACTGAATGAGAGACATATATCCGACGACGATTATGAAAGAGCTAAGCGTGTATGGACCTTATTCAATTGTGAGACATTGGGGGACTATTCAGATTTGTATTTGAAATCGGATGTACTACTTTTATGCGACATATTTGAAAACTTTCGTAATATATGTATCGATAAATATCAATTGGACCCTGCCCACTATTTCACATCACCTGGTCATTCTTGGGACGCTATGCTCAAATATACAGGTATAGAGTTGGAATTGCTCACAGATATTGACATGATAAACTTTTTCAAAAAAGGAATACGAGGCGGTATCAGCCAGTGCTCTGAAAGGAAGCATATCGCCAATAATCACTTTCTGCCTGATCATGATCTTAATGAGCCTTCATCTTTCATCACTTATTTGGATGCCACCAATCTTTATGGGCATAGCATGTCGCAATCATTACCAACAGGTGGTTTTTCATGGCTATCCGAACAAGAAATTATTCAGTTGGACATCATGAATGTTCCTAATGAAGGTTCGAAAGGCTACGTATTGGAAGTAGATGTTCATTATCCCGAAGAACTTCATGACGCGCATTCAGATTTACCATTCCTAGTTGAAAGTGTCGTCCCACCTGGATCGAATTCCAAAATACCTAAACTGATACCCAACCTGAACGATAAAAAAAAATATATTGTTCATTATAGGGCCTTGAAACAGGCAATCGAGAATGGCTTATTAGTGATGAGAACACACAGAATCCTCTCCTTCAATCAATCCCCGTGGTTGAAGAAATATGTCGATTTGAATACTCATATGAGAAATCAAGCGACAAATGTTTACCATAAAAACATATTCAAAACCAGAACCAATGCAGTTTTCGGGAAAACAATGGAGAACGTTGATAATAGAAATGACATACGACTCGTGACCCATTGGGAATCTATAAGACGTGCGACTGGTGCGAATGCCCTCATAGCTCGACCCAATTTTAAAACACTCTCTATTTTCTCAGAAGACTTTGTCGCAATTCATATGGGTAAGGTTAAAATCAATTATAACAAGCCTCTTTATCTCGGATTCAGCATTCTCGATTTATCAAAAACGGTCATTTATGATTTTTTTTATAATTTCATTAAAAGACATTACGGTTCGAAGGCTTCGCTCCTATATACCGATACCGATTCCCTCATCCTCAAAATCTTCACAGATAATTTTTATGATTTCATGAAGGACAATGTGCACAATTTTGACACATCCAATTACAAGATTGGTAATCAGTTTGATATGCCCATAACTGAGCCAATTTTGGGAAAGATGAAAGATGAATTCCCTAATGATCCGATCATAAGTTTTTACGGTACTGGTGCAAAAGCCTATCATGTCAAATCTGTTAGTGATGAATTGAAGAAGGCCAAAGGGGTAAAAAAATCGGTCATACAAAATCAAATGTCGCTTGAAGACTATCGGAAAATAGTCGAATCGGGTGGTGTCATATTACGTAAGATGAGCACTTTCCGAAGTGATTTACATGATGTCTATACACTCATGTGTAATAAAGTAGCTCTTTCTTACAAGGATGATAAAAGATTCATAATCCCCAACACCACTAAAACTCTACCGTGGGGTCATAGGGACATCGCGTTTTACCGGACGAGTCCGGAGCAAAATTTCAAATTTGTCATGGATGCCCTCAGATCTATGGCTAATCCCGAAGTCGCCTCGAATGATAAATTGGATCTCCTCATACAATTATTGAATGAACAGTCTGATGATTAGTTAATTGAAGCTGGTTGATCTATACCTGAATTGGAATAGTAATAGAAACTATTTTGTAATATAAAATAAAATACATCAAACTCTTATTCTGGTTTTATTCCATTCATTTCACAAGGTCATTACTTCAAAGTGGTTATACAAAAGGGTTGTGAAATAAATCAATAAAACAAATGCAATTTACTCAATTACATTACATGATGTTTAAATTGTATGTGTTGTACTGGTACACGCTAATATTCACCGTATGATCTGTGCATCGACAGTGTTGCCGGAGTTACGATAAAATATTCGTGTTAGGTAAAGTAGAGGAGGGGTTAGGAGGAGGAGCTTCGGTATCAAAAGGGAGGCAGGTTGCGATCTTTCTTCATTCGAACAGCTTCGTCTAGCCTTCGAATATCAAGCGCCTCCTAGGTCTCTACTAGTGTTCTACAAGTGCCTTATTCGATTTAATCGAGATTGTGAGTATGATCGTCAGTGATGTTAATTTTATGTCTAATTGAATTTGTTTGGTGAATTTTCAGTGTCCAAGATGTCTTTCGATGGAAACGGCCCTCAACCTGGAAGCAGCGGCAAGGTGAACGTCCTGCAGGATGTGGCCCTCCAGCCGATGGATCTGTCGGAGTATGAAGACGTTTTTCAGATGCTGGAGGAGTATCGTCTGACGATTCCAGCCAGCCCTATCAAGGAGGTGGTGCATGTCGCTCCAGCCGCTGGGCCTAGTGGAGTCGACGACGCTCCGATGGTTGGAACTGCGCCGGTGGACCCCCTGCCCGAAGCCACTCCTGGAGGTCTCAAAAGGGCTGCAGATCACCCGAGCCGGGTGGAGTCGGTGAAGAAACCCCAACCGCCCAAGCAGCGGAAAGGGTCGAATGCTGCAGCCGGTGGAGGAGACGCGGGGTATGACAGCGGGGACGATTTTGTCGAACCCAACCCCACCAGAAGGAGATGGGCGCCCAAGAAGCCGATGGCACCTAAGAAGCCGACGCCCGCCAAGAAGCCGAAGTCCGAGCTGCAGAAAGCTATGGAGAGGTGGGATGCGAATAACCCCCATCGCATCAGCAGCTGGACACGGCAGAAATCGGCAACCACAAAGCCGACCCCGCCAAAGACTATACCGCCAGTCGTCACCCCGTCTCCGAGGTCGGTCACCAGGAAGCCGACTACGAAAGCGCCTCCGAAGATCGCCACCGGAATGCAGCCGTCGATTTGGAAGCAGTCGACCATCCCAGTGACTGCCGCTGTGTCGACCTTCACGACACCCCCGCAACCGGCCACCCCGCAGAAGACCGCCGATACCGCCATTGTGCCTCCAACTCCGGAGCAGCCGTCTACTTCTGCTGAACCAGCCTTCACCTCACCTCCGCCACCAGCCATCCCGCAGAAGGCTGCCGATACCGCCGCTGTGATCGGAGACAACGGTGACGAAATGCCATTGTCACAGCGGTCTGAGAATCTGGTGGAGGACTTTCAGACTCTCGGCAGGGTCTGCCGTGAGAGGAGGGCCAAGTTGAAGGTCATCGAGGGCAGCGACGGAAGGAAAGACGCTATCACTGCGCGCAAACGGCGGTTGGAAGTCAAGCGCGCGCAGAAGGTCGAAAGGAGAATGCGGTTGGTGGCTGAGCTGGCGGAGTTAGATCAGAGCCTCGTCGAGACCGATGTGGATATCACCGGTTGTGACGAGGAATGTCGGCTGGAGGACGAGTCGACGAGGGAATTTCGCCTGGAGGTGGGCAGGATGGATGACCTCGTTCGAAATCTGCGGGAGCGGCTTAAGAATGGGGTTGACGCAGTGGCAGCCTAGTTCACCTCTCACCCCTCATCCTCCCCTCACATTCTTCTTTTCCTTTTTCCTACCTCGGAGTACACATACGTTGGTTGGTGTGCACGGGGCACTGCGTGGTTGGGGCAGTGCCTTCCTTCCTCCCCCCCCCCCCACTCCTCTTCGAGAGTATAAAATCAGGATATCTCTGCTACGATGATCATTAGAGCAGCTATCAGCACCATGGCAACTACATATGCGGCAGCAGATTCCACCACCGAACCTCACGTTCAGCCCGAGTCCGACGGCCAATCTGATCCGAGGGTACAAGTGCACCACATCACAAGCACTGATGATTCGTCGGAAGCAGATCGGGTGATCCAGGAGTTCATGGATGTCCTCATGGGTGACGGACCTCCCGAACACTTGGGTGATGCCGCTCGTCTGAGAGATGAGCTGATGGAACTCATCAATGCTGAAGATAGGCCGCAAGAGTTCCTAGATGATGCGGCGTTCTGGGCCCTTTTTCCCAGACGGGAGCCAGTCATCCCCAGACAGATGGAACCAGTCGTCGTTGAGGATAGCCCACCCCCATCTCCAATCCTCATTGACTAATCCTACCCATAATCCTTTCATTCCTCGGAGTACACATACGTTGGTTGGTGTGCACGGGGCACTGCGTGGTTGGGGCAGTGCCTTCCTCCCCTTTCCCCCATTCCCTCCTTACCAGAACAAATGATTATTAAAACTACGTAATGATATAAGGCGTCAACAATCTAGTGGTTGAGCTGCATCATATAAATAATTCTTTGAGGAGAAAATAAAAAAAGACTTGTTTCATAATCAATTCCACAAGTATACTTTCTGTAAAGTATGCTGTCTTTGTCTTCATTATTCTTCTTTGAAATCTATATATATATGTTGAATCAACACGAAACATTGCATATACTTTTGTCACTTTTCTCCCCCCTCCATTCTCCCTTCCTTTTTTTTTGTATAAATACGATGTGAGGCTAGAGTTCTATATCATTCTCTGCACGATGTCGGTGAGTCCTGACTCGACAACAGAGCCTAGGAGTGTACCGCCCTCGGAACCAGCGACGGGTCCCACCCAAGTTGAAGAAGTTAGTTCTTCAACCGATGGTGTCAATACTCGAGGGAATCTTGGCTACTTCGAGTATTTATCCCAACAGTTTGGGTTTCCGGAAGGATTCTTTGAGAGGATGCAAGTGGATGGCTCTGATATAGACTCAATCAGTTTACCATCCACCATCAGCTGGCCATCAGCCATCAGTATCTCATCTGATACTGATGATGATGACTAGTCCACAAATTGTGGGCTAACCCAAAAACAGCCCTTTTCAGGGCTACCATTATGAACTTAAACAGAGTAGCTATCTCATAGTGGGATATATAAGGTGATCACCTAATTAATATGTCATAATGCATATCTATGATTTATTAGGCATTCACAATGTGAATACCTACTTGGTTATGGGCATCTCAGACACAGTGAGTTTGAGAAAATACCATCTGACATTCAAATTTGAGCAAATGACAATAAAGGCTGCGTCAAGGTCATTCCGCGTGGTTGCACTTTAGGTTAGTTAGTCGAACATATAATATCAAATTCACAATACCAGTTTCCAGGCAATCTCATTATGCGGTTAGCTGATCAGAGTAAGCCGATTCTCCTCAGTTGCCCGCAAAGAGCACCAATCGATGATGCTCGAAATTATGGCGCATTTAAGCTCATATAGATGTGACGGATAATTGATAGTGATAATACTAATGGGTGATGGTAGAAACTGCGGAGTGATCTGAACTACTTTTTCAGAGGATTCTGTATATCCTCAACTCCTAAGGCATTATAATCTAGCGGTTGAAAAAAATTTTTCGACCCGCGAATTAAATTAATTCGCGGCCGCGGATTAAAATAATCCGCGGATAAAACCGCGGATCCGCGGCCCGCGGCCGCGGATTCGCGCATATTCCGCTGATAAAACCGCGGATCCGCGGCCGCGGCCGCGGATCCGCTGTTTCTTCAGCGGACTATCCGCGAACCCGCGACCGTAGCGACGAATACGCGAATCCGCGGAATAATTTCGATGGCGGCCACGAAGTAATTTAATTCACGGGTCGAAAAATTTTTGAAGCGTAGCGGAGCGAAGCGGAGCGGAGCGGACCACACCCTGCGGATTATGATTCATTTGACGGATTGTATTAAGTCGCGAATCATTCCACCGCGGTCGCTTGTCCGCGGCTACACCCGCGGATCCGCGGTTCCATCAAAGGATTATCCGCGAACCGCGACCGTGGCGACGAGTTCGCGAATAGCGGGGCGGGGCGGGCCACACATTGCGCATCATGATTCATTCGACAGATTGGATTTAGTCGCGCTTTAATCCGCGAATCCGTGTATCAACCGCCGATCCTCAACGGTGAATTCGTGGATCAACTCTTTCATCTCCAGAGGTCGCGGATCCGCGGTCGCAACCGCATTATTATTTGAATTGCAGCCGCGAATTTCGATCCGCGGATCGCGATTACTTCGAGGCATGGTGTGATTGACAAAATGTAATTATTTCAATGGTGTTCGCTGAAAAGTTCGACCCGCGGATCTTAAACATTTTTCATTCATATTACGCGAACTTTGATTCATTTCATGAATTAAAAGTTGTCGCTATTCATTCCGCTGCCGCAGTCGCCTTCACCATATTCAAGCATATATTCTTGGAGAGGAAAACGTTTTTCATGTCCTACGAAACCCTCATCAGTAATTGAATCTCACTGTGAGATATCTACTTTGTGTTTGGATAATGTAGCCCTGAAAAGGGCTGATTGTTTTCTGACCCAAGGGTCCACGGTTAGTGATGTATGGCATTATTGCAGATCATGCATGCATCAATGAATCGCATCTGTGTGAGAGGCCTACTACAAGCTTTACACCACGTCGCGTATATATCATTGAATGGTACTGTCCTATGCTCATCAACATGCTCGTACCACGCACCATTGTTCGATCGGTGGGCATAAAATCTGTAACAGATGAGGCAAAGTTTTTCAACTCGCCCTCTCTCTGTCGCGATTTTCACGAACGTTTCTGTAATACAACAGAGCTGCACCTGATCTGCCAAGGTATCGGTCATATTCAGCGGCTTGACTCTACATATAACCATGCCGCCAGGTTGATCGCCATGTGCATCACACTCGATACCTTCATCATCAGAGTCGGTCACCACCTCTTCTTCGACGATATCCTCCTCTGCGATCTGCTGGTCGATATCAGCCAAATCCGCTCCTGCCAAATCAACCCATTCGTTATCATCTAAATCGTTGTTCGGATCGGCGCGTGCGAGCATGTCCAACATCGCAACTCTCTCTTCAGCCATCTCGGTGGTTTCCTCGAGCACTGAGTGAAGTTTGATATTGTAACCCGCCTTTTATATAGCTCGGTGACGTCAGAAGTGGCAGGGGCGGCCCCCCTCCACCAACTCGAGTGGATATAAATAGAAAGGGGTGACATGATATTCTTGTCAATTCCCTCGGTTGAGTCCTGTTATTTCAAACATCCAGTAACAATATGCCTTTCCCGAAGGAATGGGACGCTAAGCCAAAAGTGTGTGTCTATCCAATACTAATTGCTGGATGGGTAGTGTGCCACAATTGTCAAGTCAGTCGGCCTAAGTCCCACATCAACCCTTGCACCGGCTTGTGCGTCGAGTGTGTGTCACGGAATCCGGTGCTGCCACCTAAGCGGTTGAATTTGTGTTCAACTCCAGAACAAGGAAACTACCCCAAATGCCTGAAGTGTTCCGGAAAGGTTACGTGCAGCGAAATGGGTATTTGCAGAAATATCTGTTCGACCTGTGCGGCGGCAGAATATCTAACATCACCCGAACAACGCTGCTTGCAATGCGATGAATACACGTCGGATTGTTGGAACCACCTGTGCGCCGCATGCAGATGTAACTGGCGGCTATGTGAGAAAGTTGGTCAACTCCACCCCAATGAGAGAATTCATTTTCGAGAATGTTGGTGTCTAACTCATGAAGAGCAGATCGAAAGATTTAAAATTCGAGGACACCGTATTCCAACCTATACGGAGATCGGACCAGAAAGCCTTGCTGATACAATTCGCTGATTGTCTATAATAATAGTTGGAGTTTATGATGAATAAATGCATTGAACATAATCCACTTGTATTATTTTTCAATTATAGGGTGGAATTACTAGGATTGCGTAAAGGTGTCGTCAATTAAAGACAGATTGAATGTTGAATATATATTGATTCTCAATTTTACAAATTAAAAATTACTTCAATTCACTTTTATCGATCCAAGAGTTGTGATCTGCTGGAAAACCAAGCCATTTCACATAGAGACGTCTTCCTTTCTTCTTCAAAACCTTTTCCACCAGATACGTATCGGGGGAATGTGTTTTATTCAATTCCATTTCATAAAAGCATCCTCTGATCGGTTGACCATTCACATCTTCGAGTGCGTACGTTATGGGTTCTGAACTGTTGACTTTAACGACCTTGAAAATTTCTGTCGTAAAATTTGCCGTATATCCTTTATCGAAAACACTTTTATATTTGCTGATTCGAACCATATCCCCTATTTTGAATTTTCCTTTTTTGCGCTTCACATTCTTCTTTTCAGGTTGCGCATATATCATCAATTTCGTGCTCGGTCTTACATCCGCAGGCTTCATACCGATGGTGCGATGAACTCTGTTGTTATACTGATGTGTTATGGTAGGGAGAATATGTAACCATTTATAATTGCCTTGGACCGAAAACTCTTTATAAAGCCATGTCTTCAACGTTCTGATGACTCTCTCTGCGATTGCGGCTTTTTTTGTACTGAATGTTGAATAATGATTGATATTATGCTTCGACATGAGAGACGAGAACTTTGAGTTATAGAATTCAGTTCCTTGATCAGATTGTAAGTTTTTTGGATGGTATTGGGCATCTTTTAGTACACTCGCCATGGCATCCGTCACTGAATTACCTGTTTTATCTTTCAGCGGTTTTACCCATACAAACTTCGAATAACAGTTGATCACGACGAGAATATATCTATAGCCTTTATTCTCTCTAGCATATGGCTGCATCTCCATCAAATCCATCTGCCACAAATCAGAAAATCCCCTTATTATAGTCTTTCTCCGAGGAAAATTCCGTCGCGCTGGCTTGTGCAGCTCATTAACAACTTGCCTTTTAGCAGCACTCATCTCAACTTTCTATGAGGGAAGTGGGTTCCCACTCAGGTGGTACAGCTAATTGTCCAGTCCTCCAGTGTTTGGGTTTGGGAATTGACTGTTCCACTTTGGTAACTCGCTCAGTTAAAGTATCGATATTTTTTGCCGAATGATTGATTCGATCACTCAAGGTATCGATTTCTTTACCCAATTTTATGATCCCTTCTGACAATGTATCATTTTTTTTGCCAATAACGAATCTGAGTTCGGTTATTCGTGCATCAAAGAATGATCTTGCATCACGAAGCACTGCAATAATAGACTCTTGGACAGCGTTCAGAGTTACTTCTTTAGTTTCTCTAATGTTATCATCAACATACCCTTTGGTGGCCGAGTCTTTCAACTCAGAAGGTTCACCAACATTCTGCATTCTTTTATTTTGAATATTATAATTTCCATCCGGTGTCAGAATGAATCCCACACCTGGTTTACCACGAGCCGCTCTATCAACTCCACCCCTTCTTCGACCGAATTTATCGATTGTTGTATGCATTGTTGGAGAATCAGCTTACGACTGATCGATTTCGATATATACCATCAGATATATAATGATGATGTCAGTAAACTACACCTTCTTCGCGCAATTCTTCTATCAGGGCTAAAATTTCATTTTCATGTCCAGTATGTCCAGCCATTTTTGAACTCCACAGTAATCTGAGTCGATCTACCAATTCATCCATTTTATTCCAGTAAATATAATTGATTTTCTGATTTCCGCTATGAACTTTATGGGTGGGTAATTTCATCATTCCTTCGCCTTCTATCCCAGAGCTCTCCCGCACATTTCCTAGGTTGAGTAGTGGTAGGATTACGTCTTGGTATTTCTTCCAATTATTCGATATAAGACCCTGTTCTCGGTCATAGTTTTTATAAGCGGCTCTTGTTATTTCAAGTATATCTCCATATACTTTTAGGTCGGAAGTGGAAATATTGCCCGAGGGTACTTTCATGAATATCAGTTTATACAATGCCGGCGAACCTTGGTAACTACCGATTACTTTACCGTTCTCTCTAAAATTAATTTTTCCTTCGATGAACTCTACATCGGCAATACCCATCTGGAGTGTTTTATTTTGGCGGTTCACACGAACGCCAAATACTGTATCGTACGAAGAAACACCCGATAACAACTTTTGAATATGTTTTTGTGCCTCCTCATCAGTGACCATTTTTGAAGTATCCGAATCTGATATCATCATTGAGGTGGATGGCGTATCCGCCGAAATCGATTCATCGGCAGGGGTACTATATTCGACGCTCTCACCATCCAATCCATCGAATTTCATCAAGTTGGGAAGCCATTCACTAGTCCTCATTGTTTTTGGTGTGAATAGTGTGGTTTTTCGTCCAGAAGATTTTGGTACTGTTGTTGTTGTTGTTGGCGTCTGATTCATTAGAGGCTTTTTAGTATTGGCTGATATTTCTTTCAATGGTACTGAGATCGGTTCATACAATTTTTCGAGCGCCACTCGATTACCAATGCGGCTACTCTTGATATAATTGAATTTTCTCCGAACTGCATCAGTTGCTTCGATTAGCTTTCGTTTCAAACAAATCTCATCATTACTTTCACTATCCATAATGATCTGGTGGTGAGAATACTGAAGTATCGTCGGCGCTGTCCACTACTCAATTGACTTGAATGGTCTGGTAACATCAGGGATATATGAATGCGTCAAATCCTTTTCGATATCGGCCATCCTGCATCTCCCTATCCTTATCGATAACCAGAAATCCGTATTTATCACTCCAACAATTTGCACACATATCTTGAAATTGCTTAAACGTTACGTCCGGTGACACATGGTCGGAAAAAATGTGATTGAGATTCATATCATCCTGCTTGAATGTCACAATGAAGTTTGAATTATCTCGAATTAGTTGTTTCGGTACTCGAGAGTATGTTTGGGCTAGATAAAAGCAATCCACATTCTTATGGCGCCCCATGCTGAAATACGATCTGATAACATCCTGTTTCTCACACATAACATCGTCGAAAATGAATATAGAGTCGGATTTGGCGTTTGATGGCTCCACTATTTCAGCTGCATTATTACCAAAAGTATAGAACCCCAACCCTTTGATTGGCGCTAACACTTCACGTAAGTACTCATATTTGGGTTGATACAGAGATTTCGAATAAAGATATACATTCGCGAAACGTAACCCCAGCGGGTGAGTCAGCAGTGAAATCATCACATTTGTCTTTCCACAATTCGAAGGTCCAATGATGAGGCCGCGAACAGATTTTGGGAGGAGAGACCCATGCCGCTGTTTAACGTCATTTTCTAATCCGCCTCCAACCCTACTATCCAAATTATCGATAGCGAACTCTTGATTCTGCTTAACAATGCGCATTGTATGGCGGTTGAAGACTATATAAATGAAGACAGTCGGTATACTCTCTATTTAATTGATGATGCCCAACGGGTACAGACGTGCGAGTTTTCTATCTGATAAAACTGGTGAAGGAATAGTCAATTCAGTTATAAATAGGTTACCATTTGAACTGCATTTACCTGGCGGTTATCAGTATTGTGGACCCGGTACCAAATTACAGAAGAGATTAACGAGAGGAGATTCCGGTATAAATCAGCTCGATATCGCCTGTAAAAAACACGATATTGCATACCTACAGAATCCGAACGATTTGAAATTTAGACACAGGGCAGACCAACAACTCGAGGAGGCCGCTTGGCAAAGATTCAAGGCTAAAGACGCCACCGTAGCAGAGAAAGGGGCCGCTTGGCTAATCACAACAATCATGAAGGGGAAACGCCGGTTTGGTATGGGTTGTGAGTCATCATCCAAACTACGACAGAAAACAAAAAAGCGAATTATGAAGAGAAAGAAAAGTGCAAAACCATCAAATGTTGGAAAGAGGGCCGTGGCCTTTGGTTCTGGCATTGTTAGAAAGGTTCGTGATGTTCTACATAAGGCTGGGGGGCGAGATTTCGTTATAAATAATTCTAAGAGAGCTGCTGATATTGCACTGAAAGCGGCACGCAAGTTTACAAAGGCAGCTGGTGGGAAGAATAAAATTCGCACCCCTCGAATAATACCAATTCCAAAAATTGGTGGAATTCTACCACTTATACCAATTTTCGCCGGGTTATCAGCGCTGGGTACTTTGGCTGGCGCAACAGCTGGCATCACGAGAGCAGTACACGCAGCAAAAGCAAGTAGGCAACAATTGATCGAAGCGAACAGGCACAATAAACATATGGAGGCTATCGCTCTAGGTAAAAGCGGTAAGGGGGTATATTTGAAGCCGTATCGCAAAGGACTAGGATTATATTTGAACCCTCAGAAGTCAAAAAACTATTAGATATGCTACCCCAAAGAGCTCTGTCCGATATCGACCTCAAGTACTTTGCTAAGAAAATGAAGATTCCTCATTTTCGCGGTGTATTCATGCGTGACAGTCTACCGTCATCAGGACCGCATAGATGTGAATCAGCCATAGTCAATTTGGACAGTCAACGCGGCTCGGGGACGCATTGGGTAGCATATAAGAAGAGCAATAACTTAGTAAGCTATTTCGATAGTTTCGGAGATTTACCCCCTCCCAAGGAATTGATTAACTATTTTCGTACGGGCCCGAAAGCGGTCGATGAAATCCTCTATAACTATGAACGTCAGCAGAAATTCAACACAGTTTGGTGCGGTCATTTGTGTCTGAAGTTTCTCCGTGATAACGCACAATGAGTACTACTCCTTCCCAGGATCGGGAAAGTATCAAGAGGATGGGCCATTCTCTGATTGCCTATTCCAGATTACGCAGCTTACGAAAAATGACCAAACAACAGCTTGCGGATATGCCGAAAGAAGTATTAATCGGGTGCGCTGCTCATGAGATTGCATCAGTGTGGGATAAGCTACCCACACATCATCAGAATGATATCGATGTATTGAAGTATCAGTATTGTGGAGAACATTATAATGATGGTGATAGCAGTAATTCTGATGTTAATGATGGCCCATCCCCACAGAAAATTTTTTGTTGCTACTGTAGGGTGAAAGAAGTGAATGTAGCAACAAATAACGAAGTTGATATGGACTCACCATCTCCACCAAAAAAACGGCGAGTGCTTCAGCACCAACACCTATGTAATCAGCAATAAAATGGTGTGAACCACTAATATTTCATCAGTCATGTCACGCACGTTCACACTGTCAGGAGACTCGAGCGAGTTGAGTGCTAACTTTTACCCTCCTATCGAATTGAATACAGGAAGTCGCTATGGTCTGGGTTTGCACGGCTTCTACTCCTATAACTCAATATTCAATGTGGATGTGAGGAATAATGTCATCAGTTATTCCAAGAGGGTTAATTCACCTCCTATCATTATCAAAATCCCACCAGGAGCCTATGAGATCGATGAAATTAATAGGGTCATTCAGAAATCTATCAAATCCAGAGAGCCGCAACCTGTAGATGGCGTTGAAAAGGATATCGATGAAGTATTTCTTCTAGTCGCGAACAACAACACTCTCAAATGTGAAATGCGATCAAAATATAACATCAATCTCCGGCATGAAAACTCAATCGCTAACCTATTAGGGTTCGAAAAGAGTGTCTTCGAAAGTGGAAAAAATCACGAATCGACATTACCTGTAGATATCAACCACGTGAGAATCATCCGTGTCGATTGCAACGTCACTTCTGGAGCATATTCCAATGGTGATGAAGCTCACAGCATCTTCGAATTCGATATCGATGTGGAACCTGGCTACAAACTCACCAAGGAGCCAAAAAATATCATATATATGCCGCTCAAACCAGAAGGACGTCAGTATCTCGACAACATTACACTACGCATCTTAGACGATAATGGGCTGTTGATTGATTTCAATGGTGAAAAAATTATAATAAAATTGGAATTGGTAGAATTGTAACTGAAATCGATGATGGGATTCTGCTTCAGCAAACGACGACAGAGGTCACCAAAATATTGTGTGAGACACGGTGGTGGCAATGGTAGTGATGTACGTATAAAGAAAAGGGAACATCGAAATCACTTCATTCCACGTGTGTCTGCTAAACGATCAAGATATAGCATAAGCGCTGGCAGCCTGAAATTTCTGAAATCCATCGGTTTGAAAATACGCTACAAAAGAAGCAAGTAATATGGCCACTCTTACCACAAGTGAGAAACTGGAAGTTTTCGAGGAACCTGTATTCGACCGTTCGTTGATAAGTCTGCATGAGCATACATACAAACCATATGGCTCACCATATTTCAATAATTCCGACGAAATCAGAATTCCAATCAACTTTCAAGATCTGATACTCGATATCGCAGAGAGTTACATTTATATTGAAGGAAAGTTCAACCCCACTGACGCCACAAAGCCATGCTACCTTTCTAATAACGCCCTCGCTTTCTTGTTCGATGAGATTCGTTATGAAATGGGCGGCGAACAAGTCGCTGTTGTTCGAAAACCAGGCATAGTCACTACAATGAAAACTATGGTATCATTCGGAGGAACGCATGCTAATTCATTGTTATCTGTAGGTTGGGGGCTCAACCAAACTAATCAACCAATATGGGATTCCACCAGCACAGTATTCAGTGGTAAATTACCTTTGAAGTACCTCATGGGATTCGCTGAAGATTACAATAAAGGTATTCTGAATGTTAAGCAAGAGCTTATTTTGATCATGGCACGAACATTCAGAAATGCATATATGGGGGAAGTTGAGGCTGATTTTCAAATCAACAAGGTTGAATGGAGAATCAGACATATTGTGCCAGAAGATCGTCTCAAATTGAAACTTCTGAGTCGTATCAATAAAAGTGTCAATAATGCTATAGTGAAAGTAGCTTATCGTATGTGGGATCTTTATGAGTTACCTTTACTTCGACAAACGGCATCGGATATGTGGGCTGTGAAAACAACCAACAGTCTGGAGAGACCTCGATTCATCATAATTGGCTTTCAGCAGACCGCACAATCCGACAGTATATCAAAGGATGCAACGACATTCAAAGATGCTGACATAAGTAATATACGAGTGCATTTGAACTCTGAAGTCTTTCCATATGAACGTTGGAATTTGGATTTCGAAAAGAAGTTAGACTCATCTGCATACTATGCATATGAGAATTTTCAACGTAGCTACTATGATAGAGCAATGAGTGAACCGATGATGAATATTAGCAGCTTCCGCAGTAACCCCATATTTGTGATCGACTGCTCACACCAACCAGATGCCATGAAATCATCCACCGTTGACATCAAAATAGAGTTTGAAACACGTAAATTGAAGTTTCCATCGAGTACCAAAGTATATGCACTCATTTTACATGACGCTTTTTTGAGTTATAGTGCTCTCACTGGATCTGTTCATATTGGGTTATCATAAGAATCACATGTGAATCATTATCAACTGTAGAATGTTTTTTTTGGTCAATGAATAAAATATTTTAATACCAATTCTATCTTTTAATTCCATCCTTAACATATGAATATAAACAAATATGATTACTTTATAGTTTATTCATAGTTTTATATACAATATATATATCAATCATTCAAAGTTTACATCATTTCTTCATCTTCTTCACTCTCCACCTGTTGTTGTGAGTTGGGATCCAATGTCTTCAGCTGGTATTCATCTATGATAGTTGATGGTAGGTAACTGTATATGCCAGAGAGGAATTTTTTCAAGTCAGCTTGAATCATGAGCTTACAGAAATGATTCAAATCAATATTTCCGTAAGAATAAGCATTACACAGCGCTACACCAAGTTCATAATTCTCACTGAGCTGCAGAACTTTCTGCACTTCTTCAGAGTCGAAGCAAATATCACTATCGTAATTTGATGCATGTAGAGCGTCCCAACTCAAATCAGCTAATTCGCAAGACAACCTTTCTATAGCAGAACCCAAGTCACTTGCCTCCGGATACCATTCACTCGAATAGTGCATCCACATATTTGTAGTTTGAGGTGGGGGAGTTCTGAAACAACCAAAATAAGATTCATGAATTCGGCAATGATGCTAAGAAAGCGAGAAAAACATGAAAAAACATTAACAGAAAAAACACTCACTTTGACGCGTCTTCGAAGTGTGTAAAACTGATACATATTTTATATTTTATTTATATACTTTTCACTATGTACATATAAAGAGGGATAGAGACTAGAAAAACAATAAAGCTCTCAATCTAACACATTGAATTTAACCAAAGAGCGGGTTTTGGCACCAACATATTCCGAAGCACTCTGCCCCAAATAAGTCATCACCAATTTAGCTTGTGATGAATTAACATTTTGAATGATATTTTCTGTGAATTGTTCCGTCACACGTTTAGGAAGCCATACTTTGAACGAAGTATCACTTTCTTCATCGATCAGTATAACTTGGATGGATTTACCATATCGCGTGGAGAGTAATAACATTTTTTCAATTTTATAACCCTTATCGATAGCTAATGATGTCAAAGGTTTCTGTTCCATAGCTTCAGTCTGCTGAACTATGGCAAAATTGATCTTTTCAATGTCTAATTTCAAATTATCCATATTCAAATTATAGTGAAAGTATAATTTTAAAATATAAAATATGTTCACCTCTATGACGACGACGTTCACTTCTTGGGTGGATGGATTCTTGGTGGAGCGACTTCGAAGCACAACTACTAATACTCGTTTCGATGATCTGAACTGACACCAAATAAAATGTTTTGAGCTTATATAGAAATTGATAAAAGGGTGGGGGTGTGAGTTTGAACACTCTGCACATACACATTGGAGACCGAAGTCCATAATTGAAAATGCTCAAGGTTATTCAAGGGTTTATGTACTCCTCCTCAATATGACATTGCACAAAGTCATTCGATGCTAGAAAAATATTCAGTGTGATGTTGTTCGATCGCAACCAGCTCAGAGACGATTCACAAATGTCAATGTCATTCAAGGGTAATGCAGCTCAAGCTAGACCATGCCAACACTCAAGGGCATTGAAGGTCAAACATGCGCTGGACTGTGCACACACGCACAACAAAGGTCACTCAAGGTGACAACTCATAGAGGTCATTCAAGGTGACAACTCATAGAGGTCATTCAAGGTGACGACTCATAGAGGTCATTCAAGTCATCTCGTTTTCAAGGTCATTCAAGGTCATAGCATTTTCAAGGTCATTCAAGGTCATCTCGTTTCCAAGGTCATATGAAGGTCAAACGGACTGTCAAAGTCACCTTGTTGACTTCACCGTCAAGGTCACGGCAAGGTCAGTGGAGGGGGGAGGTTTCAAAATCGGCATAAACTAACTACTATTCACGTATGAAAACACACACCGCTCAGATATATAAAAATACATACAAGAAATAGGTGTGATTCAAAAGACAACTAGACTACAGGGAAGTATCATTAATATATGTTACATCTTTCCCCTGAATTATTGAGATTCTGATTCTCACGATTTCTACTACTTTGATCTCTTTCTTTTGATGGCGAATTCTCAGCTATTTCTGCCAAAAATCTTCTATTTCTTTCTAATACCGACCCGTTACTAAGTTCCACTTTATATGATCTATGTCTTACTTCACTAACCACTTTCACAGGTTTCCACTCAGAATTTGCTTCCTGTACCATTATTTTTTGATTATTTTCTAGTTCACTCATTTTTTCAACACCTCTATTATAGTAAAATTTCTGAATATCTTGTCGTTTTTTCATTTCATCCCTAGTGAACTCCATATTTTCAATCTTTGGATTCAACATATCATTTTTTACTGGCAAAATGTCTCTTAGTCGCCTCGACATCAATAATTGTGCGTGCGAACCATTTTTTTCATTAATAGGGGTGTTTCTGTACTGTAATAAAGCCAAATGGAGATATTATCATCCCTAGATTTCTTGATGAGTTTTTTCACAGTTTGAATGGCACGCTCAACCGTTCCATTACTTTGTGAATACCGAAGCGAAGATGTTTGATGTTGAAAATCCCAAGAGGTGGAAAAGGACTCGAACGTGTTCGAGGCAAAGGCTGGTCCATTATCAGAGATAAATATCTTGGGTATTCCATGTCGAGCAAAAATTGATTTTGAATGTTTTATGACATTGATTGTAGTTATATTTTGTACATTGACTAGCTCCACATATTTGGAATAGTAATCTATCAGAATCATATATTGATTTTTTTTATGTGAGTTCACTACGACCGTAGTAAACTCACATAGGGGAGATGAAGGTGGTTGCCGCAGATGTAGCCGAAAGCTCCGGAAGTAAAAATTCCACTACACGGCCCTCAAGCCCGAAAAACACTGGCCGTGAAAGCCTACATTCTTACATTGTGTTGGACTTCTTACATCTGGCAACGCCGGGCCCTCTATCAGAGCCATTCCGTTCCTACCTGCCGTACGAGCCAAGATGACATCATCATCACCCCGCCAGCGACCACGACCTATCACCTTCTTTAGCGGCGAGAGACACAGTTCGATGTTACACTTTCAATGCGATACAAGCCATTCTGTAGCGTAACAAATAAATCAGCTGTTAGTTAGTTATTTCGAGCTTCAATTCAAAATGGATAGGCCTAAGGTGGCAACATTACATAAATTGGTCCTTCAACCCGATAACCAGCCGGAAATAACACCGAAACAAGTCGTCTACACTCTGGTAAGTGCGTATCCTAGTTTTTACCAATATCCTCACACTCTTGCACGACCCTATTTGCCTTGTTAGTAAACCTATTCATTGGTCAATCTCAAAATTTTCACTAGACCTTATACTGTGGTGATATTCAACTGATTGATAGATAGATAAATATGGCCGAAATAGAACTCAAAGAACTGAAAAATACTAGAAAGGCTCTTAAAGCCAAACTTTCACGCTTTGAAACATTTTTACAAACAAAAATAGTGTCTGTAGAAAACCCAGAGTTTGGAGCCCTTGAATCAAGACTGAGCAGTATTTTGAGTCTAATCACTGAATTCGATGATATTCAATTGAACATTGAGTCGTTAACCTCAAATAATGAAGAAGACGATTGCGAGATCGATAATGTATTGAGAACCCAATTTGAGGAAAGTTTCCATGAATTAGTTAGTAAAGCCAAACAGATCTTAGCTAAAGCCGAGGTGAAAAAAGTAGTTGATACTGAAAAAAAAGTGATGATAATTTCAATTATATCAAACTACCAGATATTAATTTACCCTCTTTTGATGGGGCCTATAAAGACTGGATATTTTTCAAAGAAACATTTGCGTCAGTTATTGGTAAACACCCTTCAATGCCTGATTCACAAAAATTGAATTATTTGCGAATGTCCCTAAAAGGCGAACCATTTCATATAATAGAATCCTTAGAAATTTCCGATATGAATTATACAATTGCATGGTCGTGTCTCACAGATAAATATGATAATACCGAAAAACTTTTGAACAATCACGTTAAAGAACTCTTTAATCTCCCAATTATAATAAAAGAAACTCACCAATCGTCAAGCCAATTATGTGATAGCACAAATCGCATTATAAGATCTTTAAAATCTTTGGGAGAACCTGTAGATAAGTGGGATACATTGTTAGTTTACCTACTTACAACAGAATTAAATATCACAGGTCGATCGATGTGATACATTCGAATCAATAGAGGAAAACAAACCGTGTATCCAAACAGCTCCGACTAGTAATTTAAAACCTTAAGTCAATCAAATCGTTCGGAACCAATAATAATGAATTTCGAAAATGCGTGATTTGCGAAAAGGATCATATCGTATATAACTGTAGTAAGTTCCTACAATTAGATACCCAAGCCCGATATAATGAAGCTAAACGTTTCAAATTGTGCCTAAATTGCTTGGGAAGGAATTATTCAGTGAAAGACTGTAACACGAGTAAGTGCCGAAAATGTAGCCAGTAACATAACACTTTATTGCATTTCGAAGCGAGTCCAGAGGTACGATTGAATACCCCGCCAAACCCTTCTCAGCCGTTGCAGCCCATTTCAAACGCGGCGAATGCGGGAGCGGCGTACGAGCGCACAGTTGCCACGTCCTCCTCAAAATCACATTGCTCTGTAGTTTCGGATACCTGTACATTATTATCAACGGCTGTGGTAAATATTTTGGATTGAAATGGTAGTGTTGTTTCTTGTAGACTCTACAATGTAAAAAATGTAGAGCATTATTAGATAGCGGATTTCAGTGCAACATTATTACTACGAATTTGTGTAATGGATTAAACCTTGGATAATCTAAAATTCAATTCATCTGTCCGGCGTAAATGATGCTTCTTCGAAGGTACATTCAAAATAAAATACTCTCGTACACTCTCGAATAAATTCCTTTTCTGTGAGTCTCACGTGCTTGGTTATCGATAGCATTACTAGCTCAATACCTTGTAAAAAGTTCAGTCAAAATCAATTGAAAATACCGCAAACCCTGATATTAGCAGATCCTGAATTTGGTATAAGCGCTCCTATAGATTTGCTTATTATTTTGCGCAGACACCTTTTGGGATCTATTGTGTGTAGGGCAGCATAAACTAGGTACGAATGGGCCATACTTGCAGAAGACACATTTTGGATGGATTGCTTCTGGTCGAATCAACCTGAACCATGCTTATAGTAACATACTCTGTCACTTAAATATCAATGAAGGTCTGGAAGAAAAGATTGAACGATTTTGGCAATAAGAAAGTGTTTCTAATAAAACCCATCTATCCCAAGAAGAGGTTTATTGTGAGCAGCACTTTCAAAAAGATATTATTAGAGACAGCAGTGGTAGGTTTATTGTAACTATTCCTCTGAAATCAAACTCTGAAAACTTGGGAGATTCTTTACAAATGGCTAAAAACAGATTTTATGCTCTGGAAAAAAAATGCTCAAGAACGATTCCCTGAAAGTTCAATATATAAAATTTATTGAAGAATACATACAGTTAGGAAACATGTCTAAAGTAAATGATGAAACTTCTCTTGGTAAATTTTTTCTTGCCCCACCATGCGGTTTTCAAACCCTCTAGTACCACCACGCAAATTCGAGTTGTATTTGACGGATCCGCGAAATCAACATAGGGGATATCATTGAATGACATCTTGATGCTTCGTCCCACCATACAAAATGATTTATTTTCCATGGCGATTCGTTTTAGGAAGTATAATGTAGTCATATGCGCTGCCGTTGCCAAGATGTATCTGTCAGGTATTATTAACGAAAAGTCAACGCAACTTTCAGAGAATCATTTGGCGCATTCATCCTACCGATCCTTTATCAGTTTATGAGCTGAACACCGTAACATACGGCCTAGCTTCTAGTTCATTTTTCGCAACTCGATGTATCCATCAAATGGGCGAGGACATTTAATTTTCGAATCCCAAGCTTAAATTCGTAATACAGAATGATTTCTACGTGGACGATCTCCTGTCCGGCGCAGAAACTCTTCAGGAAGCGTTAGAGATTAAAAATTCACTTACAACTTTGTTTCAAGAATATGGTTTCGATCTTCGGAAATGGATCTCGAATATTTCCTCTGTTATCTCGGAGTCTGATATCTCAGATATAATCGATATAGGTGCACTTGGTTCAACACAGGCACTAGGATTGAAGTGGAATGCCAAATCGGATAGTCTGTCCTACTCTATCCCTCAACTAGGTGATAGTACAAAAATCTCTGAAAGATCCATATTGAGCTCGATATCTCAACTGTTCGATCCTTTGGGGCTGCTTCCCCCTATTATAATTGTCGCTAAGGTTATGATACAGGAATTGTGGCAGTTGCATATTTCTTGGGACGAATCAGTATCAATGTCGGTTCAAACAAAGTGGCACCAATTTCAAAATTATATCCAACTCAACTCTAAAATAAAGATCCCCAGACTAGTTTTCTGTGAAGATTCTAGTTCTATTGAATTAGTAGGAATTGCTGATGCATCAGAAATTGCTTACGGTTGTTGTATTTACATTCGAAGTCTGGATCCTCAGGGTACATATTTTTCGCGCCTGCTCTGCGCCAAGAGTCGTGTAGCGCCATTGAAAACTATAAGCATTCCGCGACTAGAGTAATGTGCCGCATTACTGCTCTCGGAGTTAATGTTTGAGGTAATGGCATCCATATATCTTCCTATTAAACGTGTAACACACTTCTCGGATTCAACGATAACCCTTTCGTGGATCAACAACTCTCCCCACCTTTCAAAAATATTTGTTGCGAATAGAGTTTCCCAAATACAGTCTCTGACTAAGGCATGTGATTGGAATTATGTAAATACTCGGGAAAACCCAGCAGACTTATTAACGTGAGGTGTTTCCACCATCGACTTGATTAACTTCAGTCTGTGGTGGAACGGACCTGAATTCATTTTATCGTCGTCACAATTCTCTTCCAACTCCAAATTTGAGTTATGTCCTTTGGGGGAATTACCTGTAATCAAACCAAAAGTACTAACTATTACAGTAACCAGTACCACTACCTTTCAGGAGCTTCCTAAATAAAAAACTTACTAGGATATTGGCCTATGTGCTTCGTTTTATTGAAGCTTTTCGCCCTAACACAGTTGAAATAACAGGACCTTTATCGCCAGAGGAATTAGAAAATTCAATACATTATTTGACTCGAATCGTTCAACAAGAAACACTAATTTGCGAAATCGACTCACTGAACAAAAGGGGTTGTTTTGACTCAAAATCTCCTTTTCTGAGCCTTGCTCCTTTCATTGATCGTGACGGAATATTGAGAGTCGGTGGACGTTTAAGGATTTCTCAATTCAATCATAGTAAGAAGCACCCCGCTCTACTTCCCAAAAACCATATGTTTGCGAGATTATACGCGGAATTTAAGCATATTGAATTGCTTCACGCCAGCCCTACACTTTTGCTGGCCACAATTCATAATCGATTTTGGATTGTGGGTGGTAGAAATTCAGTAAAGAGCGTATTTCATAATTGTATTCGGTGCTATCGTTTCAATGCCAATACTATTAAATACCTTATGTCTGATTCTCCGATCACGGCACTAATTTTCAGGGCGCTAAGGCTGAAATAAACAAATTTTGTAAAACCAATGCAAGTGATATTCAAAATGAACTATCCGTTGAAGGTTTTTCTTGGAACTTTATTCCCCCCAATTCGCCGCATTTTGGCGGCCTCTGGGAAGCAGGTGTAAAATCAGTTAAACATCACTTACGTAGAACTATTGGGAAGACGCGTTTAACTTTTGAAAATTTCGGAACTCTTTTAGCGCAAATAGAATCCTGCTTGAACTCCCGACCTCTCTGCCCTCTCTCGAATGACCCAAACGATCCAAGTCGTTTGACGCCTACGCACTTTTTAATTGAAGACAGTATGAAATCAATCCCCGACTACGAATGGACAAATGAACCTGAAAACCGTTTGAAAAGATACCAACTCATCCAACAAAAGCAACAGCTGTTCTGGAGGAGGTGGTCTCTAGAGTATATTGCAGAATAACAAACACGTAGCAAATGGAGGCATCCGGACAATCAGAAACTCGAGCCTGGCCTGTAAGTACTCATCAAAGAAGACGCGCTTCCACCCTTGAAGTGATCCCTTGCACGTATTCAAGAAGTCTGCCCTGGAACCGACGGCGTCATAAGAAGTGTCAAACTCAAAACTTCGAAGGGTATTTTCACCGTCCTGTCGCCAAGTTATGCCTGCTGCCGCAGCAGTAGTCTTGAAAGCTGGTAGCTTCCAAGGGAGGCGGCTTTGTTGGACTTCCTACATCTGGCAACGCCGAGTATCAGAGCCATTCCGTTCCTACCTGCCGTACGAGCCAAGATGACATCATCATCATCCCGCCAGCGACCACGACCTCTCCCCATGCAGAGTCGCGCACTCTCCTTCTAGTAACAGTTGGCTGATGTCTTTTTTCACTAAGCCACAAATGAAAATACTTTTTACGATATCATTCTTCAAGCTCCCCAACTCATAAGAAACAGCTTTGTTTTTCAAATCTGTTACAAAATCATCTATCGTTTCTCCATCCAACTGTTTTCTTGTGAAAAACATGTGGCGTTCAAAATCCAAGTTCTTCATTGGAATAAAATGGTTTTCAAACGAAGAAATAAGTTTTTTCAAGGTCTGGTCCTGAGTTTCTGGAAATGTTGTATATATTCGATAGGCTTCATCTCCTATATAATACAATAACTGGGCGCATTTTTTTGGCTCATCCTTCTTTTCATATTCCACTGCTTTCAAATAGTTTTTGGAACGGTTTTTCCAAAAATTCCAATTTTCTGCATATAACCCTCAAAACTAAGTGGTGGCACACCATTACTAGCCGTCGTGTTACAATAATTTGAAATTAGTACTCAAGTTCACTACTGACTGCGCCATGTAAACTCTTCAATAAAACATACGATGGGCTGAGAGTGAATTTATTTCGAACTTTCACATTTCAGTAGCATTCACGTATCAAAACACACACCGCCCAAATATATAAAAACACATACAAGAAATAGATGCGATTCAAATAACAACTGGACTACAGGGAAGTATTATTAATATATGTTACAACTGGACCTATATTTCGAAGAAAACTTAGTCACTGTTGTCGACTAAGTTTGAACCTTTCCTCAAATTCCCCGTCTGCCAGTGTGACAAAGTTAATTCTTCTGATAGCAATATACTATTATACGACCATTTTCGTTTTCAGTATCCGAATCGCTTGACCACATATCAACAGTCGAATTATAGATATACGCTCACGATGAAAGACTTCACTACACTAGTACGCTCAATCAATCAATATAACTGTAACTGTTAAAGTCTCATTTTTGTGTAACGAAAAGATACTACAGTTGTAGAGAAAGTCCCGTAATTTCCAGTGCCCCACTAGTAACTACAAATTACTTTATGTTACAGAATATCTACACTAAAATTTATTCATACAGTTGTTAAGACTTGTAGTGGTTGTGTTATAGGCCTCAGATGAACTTCTCTCACCCTTTATAAACCGATTACAGACACAAAACGGAAAAATACTTTCAGCCGTACAAATACAACCTCTCACCCCTGACGAAAAGATGGCACAGTCAAAATAAATTGAATCAATGTCCTTAAACACTCTCTTAGCTGGTCTAGAACCCGGTATTGTTCAAATTATTAGAGCGGGAAATCCGAATTCCATGCTCCAGGCTATCTACAGACTAACTCAAATGGCCAAATTCTCGTTAAAAAAAATAAGCTCCAACTCCAACATTTGCCTTGCATATGAGTAGAACTGGGAAGCGATGCTGCGATAGATAATTTTATATTCAAAATCAAGCTACCTTCGAGTTGAATCTCCAGAAATGGAATAAGGTAATTCTAGTCACTCTTGCAGCAAATTTCCTGATGATGTTTATCAAACTGCTACTATTTGAAAATTGTTCATTTTAATGGAAAGGAGAGGAGCCAGGCAGTTCAAAGGGAAATCGCTGGATGAGATCGATGTGAATTCAGATGAAGACTTAATGGAAGAATCGGAAGGCCTTGAAGAGCAAAGAGATATTTTGCCAGAAGAAATAGAAAATGAAGTTCAAGATAAAGGAGATGGCGAACAAGAAGCAAATTTCATTTAAGGAAAATGAAGAGATAGAGAAAAAGGCATCAGTATGAAGGAGATTGATGGTTCTGTGGACAGAACAGCAGAAAAAAATGTATTTGCTTTCTTTAAAACATATATTGAACAGAAACGACCTCCACGAAAAGCTGAATGTGAAGTTCTGATATGTGAATACCCAGAAGTGACAAAAAATAAAAACTGGTTGGAAATGAAAGTTCTCGTTCAAAATAAGTAAAAAAATGAAGTAATCACAACCTGCAGTTTCAAGAATACTTGTTGAGTTTTGTTTCAAAGTTATTATGTTAATTTTAGACTGAAAAATATTTTTTAAATTTCTTATCCATTTAGTATCAGAATGGATTATTATTATTATTTCGAATCATGATATCGACCTTTTTTGTCCTAAATTTGATCCAACTGTTATTCAATCCGTTCCATGAGTTTGAACAGGTGGTGCAAAATGATGGAATAACGTGCACATCAATCATATGGAATCGAAAAAAACACTGAGTCTGACTTGAAGACTTTCCAAATTTTCACGCTTGTATCTTAGTACACATTGTTCCACATAATGCCCTTTCAAATGAAATAGTTTTTAATATGTATAAATGTTTATACCGATACGTATCATCGTTTTTTAAGTTTTATACTATGCTGTTCCATAAAATCTCATTCAGCGACCAATCTCACTAACATTGTAAGTACGAAAAAAGGAAAATTCATTTTCATTTCTCACACATCACTTTTAATTCTGATGATAACTATAACCATTTGTCGAAATATTTGAAAATATATTGTTATAAAATTATACTTTCGCTATTGCTGCTGTCCCAAAATAATTTCCAGCAACTTCCTCTCCTCTCTTGCTCAGACAGGATAATGGGTTACTATCAGGAAATACAAGCTACGTATGGAGTTAACATGGTAGGGACGATGAAACATTGGTCACGGATCAAAACGAAAACGGCCAGAGAGTACAACCGTAAGACATTTCTACTTGGATGCAGAAAATTGAGAATAGTACCCACATCCGGAATTCCACTGTTCCAATTGATGACCTTCTTCTCAGACAGATTATCAACTCCACTTATCAGTCAAGACAATTATGTTTAACGTTAGGAACAAAGCTTCTTGATTATGGAATAGATATCATTGGAAAAACAGTTACGGATGCTCGAACGAGAGATCATTAGTGGCTCTATTCTGGTTGTCTGCAGAATTTTTGAGTTCTCTACAGAAAGAGTTTCTTCGTGAAACCATTTCTTGTTAGAGGACACCATATGTTTATGGATAATTATTATAATAGTCTCGATCTATCTGTTGTGAATAACAGCTAATCGTTTGTTCTCGGTCACTTGCTGTGAAAAACCTTTTTAGACCTTATTGACTATATGTATACTGCCCTCATAAGGATGAACGCGGTATGATCCAAATTTTTCAAATTTGAGTTAAGGGCATGATTTGATTCATCACACACATGTTTAATAGTGTAATAACTAAAATTGCCGCATCTTTGATATTTCCTTGTGAAAGCGAATTTTTTTTTGCAGTATGTACCAAATCACCCATGCTTGCTGAGGATGAACGCAGTGTATTTTCAATGCTAAGAATGAAAGCGGTATGAAGACAATTTGCGCCTTAAGATACCGCGGTCTTTTTTAGTATACAATAGATACCGCGCTTTTCCTTAGTAGCACCTAGAGTTTCGATGGCAACACATGCATGAGTTTGTTATTGTTTCAAATGATCACGAAACGAAAGAGCTGTGCTAGTGCAATTGTTTTATTTTTGCAGTTGTGTTATTATTTTGAATGGTAAGTTGTAATGTAATTCTGTATTTTACTCTTTTTATGTATTTTCACCCGTCTTCAAGGTTATGTTAGTTATAACATCGGCCTTCCAGTGTAAAACGTTTGAGTGAAATAATGTTTTCCTACGATCCTATGACACACGCCTTTTGAAAAGTGTTTTTCAAAATTAACAACTGCTTGCGCCTAGATGGATTTCACACTTTTCAATCCTAGTACTGTTATGTACTTTTCAATTCTAGTGTTGTTATATTCTTTTCCTACGACCACCTAGGAAAGTAACACATATCACACTCTCTACTTCCATGGAAAGTGACCTTTATCCAAACCCGTGCGGAAAGTACTATCCGCCCGTCTGTCAATAAGCCGTCAAACCCGTGAATCCTGATTCACTGATGCAATCATTAATTGTTATTATTTATATAAAACCTAGACTGATAGGTTACTAATCATGCATGAAATGAAATATTCAAATAAACGTTAATCATCATCATTTCTTCATTTGACTACGATAGCTTTTGCAAATTCATGTGCACTTTTTATAGAAACAATATTCAAACAGACTGACACAAGAATGACAAAAATAAAAAATATGCTGAATTAAGACCAGTAACCCATGAAAAGAGGTTTTTTCTTAGCTAGCAAAATCAAAAATATACCAAGCAAGTGGTGGGTATTAACAAAATGGGGTCTGTACCAACCTCAGCAAAATATTTGAAACTAGAGAATCCAGAATCTCACACAGTAAGAAATTTGAGCCTGTTCAAAGCCTCCCCCCACCACTATGTCGTCATTAATGACTGGGGACTTCCTACGTTGTGTGGACGTACACACGTCCCCACAACTTTTTCAACGTTTTAATCGATTCAGGGCACGATTCTCTACCTCCCCATATAATTTTTATAATATGTCCACATTATGATATTATGAGCATGACGTGTTTTCCAGAGGTATCAGTACTAACATAGTGGGCCTATGAATGGTGCCGCCATCTATGTTAGAGTCTCGCAAGAGTCTAACCGCGTCTATGTGGACATGTGTGGATTTTGTTCTTGTCGCGTTATCGTATTAAATTCAGTTTGGACATGCCAGTAGATTCTATTGCTGCTGCATTTTTATGAAGTATGAATATCTACGGCTACTAACTGACAGAGCGGTTTCAATCGGATATGTGGGGAATTTACGAATGTGTGAATGATTTATCTGGGACGGAGTTGCCATATTAGTCACTGTAGACTGTAGACCAATCGATGATTATAATAACTGGCCACAAATAATTTGCAGAGAAGCTAATTGATGGTTATTTTGAGATGATGTAAATCAACGATTCGGCGGTCATTATATGACTCCTATATGATTCCCGCACCACATGGAAAAGTTTCTTGTTTCTGATTTTTCGGTAAATGTTCTTCTATTGGCATATTTGCAGTATCTATAATACCCGAAGCAATGATCGATGTACTCTCGGTTTTGAAAGATTACAAACTCATAATAGGAAATGATTATGAAAACAATTTATTCTTAAATTTACAAATGGAGCAATCTATAACATGTAGAAAGTATAGAATACAAAATATGAAGTACATACTTATGCAAGTTGCAAGTTGTTTTCTTTATGAATGAAATGGTTCGGTACAAAGAATTCTAAAATTTGACAATGAAAGGTAAAAAGTGATTTCATAGTAAACTTTTCTTTAACGAGAATTAAATACAGAATGCTTTCTAATAGGAATAAATAAATTTTACTGAGATTTTCAGTACCTGATTTCTTGTGCATGTTGTTTTTTTCCTGTTTTGATTTCAGTCATTTCTAAAAAGAAACATTTTTTCAATATGAAGAATTTTTGGGTTATTCTAGTCGATAGAATTATCATTTCCAATGGAATTTTTGTTAATGCATATGAATTCTGTCTCATAGTCCTACAATCACTTTTGTGTAGAGCTATTCGTGTTTTTCAATAATTTTTTTGTTCGACCAATATATTTTTCTCATAATAATTACAAGAAATTTTGTGAACTTCGTGAAATTTGTCCAAAAGTGGATCTGCATCCTTCAATTTTGAATGTAGTTTCATCACAGGGCACAGCTGATTCGGGCTTCGGCCCTCATTAGCTGTGGGTTGACAAATTACCCTAGGTCGTTACTTTCATTTCATTTACATTCAACTATGGTCTAGTGCATCAGTGGATGCAATCCGCATAAGTGCTAATTGAGCGTCCTATGAGAGGAAGAAAATTGAGTATTAATTTTCTTCTCCTGAAGATGCTAACTTTGTTAGCGAAACGCGCGTCGAGTGCAAAAATCTCAGTCTGCTGTTAGGCTAATTGATCTCTAGGAAGAGTTTTCAACTTTTACAAAGATTCCGAAACTAATCGTTTATTATGAAGGGTCTCAAAAAATGTACTTGCACATGAAACGAATTAGTGTTTTTCAAACAAGTCATTGCTCATTGGAATAAAAAATTAACAAGATTCTCTGAATAATTCTCATTTATAAAAACACTGTAATTCAAGAGTCCATGAAAATGATCCCAAAATTCATATCTCCAATATTGTTCAAATCAGAAATAATATACTACAAGAAGTATCATAATTTTTTTTTAAGTAACATTCAAAAAATACGTCATTCATTATATGAGTTTCAGGAGTACTTGCTAGTTGACTGTATTTCAAATACTCATTGCTTAACGAAATGGAAATGGAAACAATTAACAAAAAATGCAATATGTTTTTTCAAATATGGTCGATGTTTTCATATTCAGCATTGTTGAAAATAAATAGATGATTTATTTTCATGTAACATTGGTGGAATGTATTCGGTAGATGAAGTCCACAGAAGCGCTTGGGAAATATCACACGGTTTCGACGTCATAGACCATGTCCACACAACAATGGTAACAAATTGTACATGATGTGCAACAGAGGCTTTTTTTAATGTAGATTTATCTCACTTGAATTCATTCGTTCTCAGAAAACTCATTTATTTATTTGATTTTGATTTATTTTTGGGAATCGAATCAACTTTCTGGGTTATCAGCAATTTCATCGTGTGTTCAAAGAGTCCTGGAATCAGGATAGAACTGCTGATCATCCAAGAATAGATCAAGAATGAATCAGCAGTGGATATAGAACTGAAAGACTTCATCAAGATGATACAAGGCCCCCTTTCTAATTCAAAGGAAAGTGATAGACCATTGCGCATTTGTTGCAGTGAACAAATTTCACCAGAAGTTACAGAGAATGATGTATTCCTATATGAACCATATTCAACCTCAGTTGGAAAATCCAAAATACGCAAATATAAAACTGGCAATAGTTTCTGTAGAATATATTCAGTTCATTTCACTTCAACTCCAACCTCCCCTTCATTTTTTTATGGAGTCGAATTCCGAAAAAAAAATTCCATTACAAAAGGCCTCGAAAAACGTACTTGTTCATGAAACGAATTCGTCTTCTCCTCAATCAAGTCATGGCTTGTTGGAATAAAAGCATAAACACGATTTTTTAAGTAATATACATTTATAATAACACTGTACTTCAAAAAGTCCATAGAAATGATCCCAAACATCCATATCTCTAATATTGTTCAAATCAGAAATAATATACTATAAGTATAACTCATTTTTTGCTCGAAGTTATATTCGAAAAGAAAAAATGCAAATTTGTTTGCAATCGAGAAACATGCACGGGTGGTGAGATTCATTTAGATGATAGTTAGAATTTGGGTGTTTGGAAATGATACAAAAAAAAATCGAATGCATTTCTTTAATGAAATATAACCAATATGTTTTTTGAAATATGTCGATTTTTTCATATTCAGCTTTATACATTATTGCCACATCTACATATGCTTGACATCGATTCAAATATATGAAATATCCACAGTTTCTAGTCTTAACTAGTCAGCAACGACTACCCTTCCCCCCCCCCTCTCTCTCTCTCTCTCTCTCTCTATGTATATATATATATAATATAAGATAGATGTATTAGTATAAACGATGAGTTTTGGAACCTTTGGTGTAAAAGTTGAAACTTTTCCTAGCCTAACACCAAACTGATATTTTTGCACTCGACGCGCGTTTCGCTAAAAAGGTTAGCATCTTCAGGAGAAGAAAATTGATACTAAATCTAGAGCTGCGGTTAGTTGTTTATTTACCTAAAGTTTTCCGGTCCGATATGGACTTCGTTTGTTACTGTTAATTATTCTAATTCATTTCGCGGTAATGAACTGACTACCTGCAAGTTCCAGACTGACAGATGACAGAACTACCTGCTGAATGGTAATGGTTCGGACTTCCATTGTCTATATTTTTTTAACTCTATTGCAACCTGTTGCTGAGAACGAAAAGATCAAGATGCATATAACCCTGGTGCGTCGACTGATATGCTTTTGTTTAGCCAATTCCTCTCGATCTGAGAAACCGAAGCCAGAGCTCATATTTTTTGACAGTAGGTAGTGACACAGGTAGTGATTTATTGGCTGAACCCTCGCGGGATTTTTCGTCACCAATAGAATCATCAGTATACAAAATATGTAAGGCCAAGTTCGTCTAATAGAAACCTATCAATTTTTTTGAAAAGTTTGACACTTCGATTTGAATTTGAATGCATCTGGAAGTTCCTATAATAAAATCAAAATCTTAATTGTACCTAGTTCTTATTGTTTCCTTAACGTTTTACTTGTTTGTGTTCTTTTTATGTGTTCATTGTTACTGTTCGTGTTTGATTTTTTACTGATAGTTAGATTTATTATGAAGCATTTTTGCATTATTTGTGGTGTTAGTGCAGAATCTACGATCCATCTTCATAAAGTACCGCAGGTAAATGATTCCTTATTGTTAGAAAATGTATCAATTATCTTTTCAATAGAAAGATAATTTTTGAAATAGGTACCACAACCAAAATTGATGGCAATTGATGACAAATCCTCTTTGATTGTTACCGATACATTCTTTTTTGGTGGATGAATGCTTTCTTTGTAGTTTTTAGGGTTTTTAAACTATTACAATATGATAAAATCAAGAATTAATATTGGAATATATACATGTGTAGACTTCTTCTTCCCCAAAAAGTTGCTGTTTATTGAAAAATTTCCTTTTTGAGAGAACACGTACACTTAATCAGCAACTTTTCGTATAACTCAAAATTCACCTACCAAAAACAAAACAAGAATATATGTATATATATATATATATATATATATATATATATATATATATATAAAGAGAAAGTGTTATTTGCTATGAAGCAAGATGAATCAGGAAACTGATGAATAGATTATCAAATTCTCTGGTCGATCACAATTTGTATTCAATTCGAAATGCCCACCACAAAATAGCTAGCTATTTCTGGCATTGGCCTTCATCAGCTGTGGGGTGGCATGGTCCTCGTATATATATATATATATATATATATATATGATGCGTTGTTTTTTCGGGTTTCATTCCGTGTTCTGTGGTTTTGATCCTCTGAAGGATAATTCTCGTGAGAATTATCCTTCAGAGGATCAAAACCACAGAACACGGAATGAAACCCGAAAAAACAATGCATCATACTTCGTCCGTGAGAATCTTCATGCTAACATATATATATATATATATATATATATATATATATATATATATATATATATATATATATATATATATATATATATATATATATATATATATATATATATATTGTTATGATATCAAAGATACCCAAATGAAAAGCATCAATCTTTGTGTACATCGGGTGAATTTATTCAGAGGAAACTTTTGGACGCCCTGTACATGGTAAATAGTTTGAGAAACCATCAATTGACATAACAACTGTCACTGCCAAAATAGTAAACTTTGAACATTAATTGCAAATAATAGATAATAAACAAGTAAATGGAAAGTTAGTCAAACCCTTCATAAAAATATAGAGAATCTCCTGAATACTTTTTCAAAAATAAAATGGATTTATTTTGTAAGATATCAATATCAACAAAATTATGTCATAGAGATTATGATTCAACTTTTTAGTGACACCAACTGATGCTTCCTTAAAATAAACCATGAAAACTAAAAGGAATGATTAAAAGATGATAACTGAACAGATTTAGAATGAATAAGCTTTCGTTTAATAGTATTTGAGTGTGTGTAAATAGTAGAATAGCTTTAGAAATAAGTAACAAACATTGAAAATGAGTAGAATGAAGTATTGTTGCTAAGGAAACGACACATTCAATTGTTGATTTGTCAACAAGGACTCAGAATCCAAGCCCCAAAGCATGAGCACGCACAAATTTTCTCTGATAGTTATTTAAAGATATTCATACCTTGAAAAGACTAGTAAAGTCCCAAGTGCTTTGTATCCGTATAGTGATCCACCGTGAGTGAATTTGTGACAATTTTCCCCAACCAAAACGTCCCAGGGAAAATTCCTCAGCCAGTTCCAGAAAGCAGACCTCCATCACGACATCATCGAGATTCTCTGCGGGCCGTGAAGGCTTGTGAAATCAGAACCAGTCGAAGCAGCGATAAAAACCCAGCTGGTAAACACTTTTAACTATATCGTTGCAACGCATATATCCCCTGTGCACATATATTCATTCCCTGAGCTCATAGACTTATTTTCCACCGCTATTTTATTCAAGTTGGACAATTTTAATTTAGTAAACAAATCTAGAGTGTGTTGACATTCTTTCACAAACTGAAGTATGACGTACCGTGACGTCAACGACAAATGACATTTAAAGTATTCCGTAAGTTAAGAATTTTCATAGGTTAAACTAGCGTAGAATCAAACGCAATCCTGTAAATGTCATAACCACAGAACTATGATACAGACTCAAGTTCTGTAATGTATGTATTCATTGTAAACATTACGATTATTTAGGTTAGTGTGTTCGGATATTACATTTCATCATTCCAATCGACATGGTCATATGTTTATTGATAATTTCATGCCTATTTCATTAAAATTTGTTGAAATTCTCTCTCGTGTCTCCCTTCAATGAGTTTTACTTATGATTTACGATCTACTTGACAACATCTTAGAAGTCCTTCCTGAATGAATCCCCCCGGGATAACAAAGAAATGCAAGACCTTGGGAAGGTAAGGTATACACTTTGAAAAGAGTCTAACAATATCTACAAAAACAAACCCTGAGATTTTCTATTTGTATAAAACCCTGAGAACTTTACTTTTACAAACAAAATTTATTACAATTGACAGCCCATTTGGCTCATTCTATACACTAAATAAACAATTTTATATCAAATTGACAGCCCAACGTGAGGCGATAATAAAAATCTTATAACAATATGGCTCCCAACGTTTGAGGCGTATTCAGGAAGGGAAATTTTAAAATTTGAAAGATAAATTATCAATGGAAACCAGGAAGGGTTCGAAGAAAAACAAGAACCAAGAAACAAACATGGAGAATAAAGAAGATAGGGAAACAACAGGACAAGAAACTGGAGATGCTACGACTTCTCAACAAACAAGAACTACTCCAGAATTTAACATGCAAGAATTAATGAGGTTCTTAAATGAAAAAGAAGAAAGACAGGAACAACTAAGAAGGAAAGAAATGAACAACTTAAAAGTCGTAATCCATCAGGAAATAAAGAGCGTACATCAACAAGTAAACGCAACAATTGAAAAATACATAAGTGAAATCAATCAAAAGAACAAGGAAATGGAAAATAAAATTGAGCAAGTGAAAGAGAACATTCAAGAGATAACCACCAATATACAAAAGAACCAAGAAGAAAGCAAGAAAGATAAAGAAAAACTGGATAAGAAAATCGAAAAAGAAATGAAGAGGCTACATGAGAAGATTGTCAACCAAGAACTGCAAATAAATGGACAAGTGGGGGAAATAAACGAAAGAATAAACCAAACTGAGAATAGAATTAGACAAAATAGTAATGAAGAACTAATCATTAAAACCCTCCTTGCAAGTACTAGTGACAATAAAATCATATTTACAGGTAACATTGTAATGAAGTCATTATTTTCAGTAATAAGGTTTGTAAATAAAGTCGACTGACCTGGCTAATATATGTTGTATATAGATTCCGTTTCAGCACTTGGGTTTATTCGATATGGTATATGATAGACTGCTAGAAGTATTATTGATTTATTTTTAATGAATGATGTTATCCGTGAACATTTTGAGTACTCATTTCATTTCTATTCCGTTTGTTTTATTATGTAGTAACATAGAATGATTTTCTGCTCATTGTTGTTTATTCTTGTATCTGATATGTACTTTCTTTCATGCGTTTGGGGTTGGCCTATTTTCATATTGAGTAAGGTTTGATTATTCCATCTATCTGAAATGAATGATGTATTGCATATAATCTTGAGATAATAGGTAGGAAAGATTCAGAAATGTGTTTTCATAATTTGTTGAGAAGTGAAATGTTTCAAAGAATTCGAAAATATTATTTCCGAGTAAAATATTCATCATTTCGGGTATCTTATCAGCCTAGTTTGCTACCGTTAATATAAAAACACATTCTTTACCGACTTTTTCAATTTACCTTATATTGAAAAACATTTGAAACTGGCCAAACCGACTGTAGTTTTTATGAAATTCCTCAGTGCTCTCTGTCATTTGAGTTCCACTACTTTTCAGATTTTCGGCGGGTATAAATATCCGACTCTGAGGACTACCGGGATTCATTCAATTCGATCCATTCATTCGATCCATTCAATTCGAATTCATTCATTCGTGAAGATTCAGTCTTGCAGATAGTTACTTGTGTTCCTAGTTGCTCCGAAATTTGTTTACCGACCGTTTTATTCAACAAACCGACCGAAATACCGAAATTCATTTTGAGGTTAGATCCGACAGTCTGACATTTGATTTGTTATTTAAAATAATTAGTTCTGATTGCGTTCTTGCCAGTTCGACCGTCTGTCGCATCTGAGTGCCATTTAGAACCAATCATTTTTGTGTGATTCGAGAAATCCGTTTTAATTTTCATTTGGTTGTGTTCTTGCCAGTTCAGCCTTCTGCTGTATCTGAGTGCCATTCAGAACCAATCAATCATTTTTGTGTTTCAAGAAATCCGTTTTAATTTTCATTTGGTTGCGTTCTTGCCAGTTCAGCCTTCCGCTGTATCTGAGTGCCAATTAGAACCAATCATTTTGTTTTATCTTTATTTTGGGTTCTTGCCAGTTCAGCCTTCTGCTGTTTCTGAGTGCCATTTAGAACCAGGTTTAGTTAATTCAAAATATACAACTTCATTTCCGATTATCGTAGTTACCGCTCCGAAACATTTCACCTGCCAACACTTCATAGTTTTCCTTTTTAAAGTATCGACTCACCGTTTACCGACCAAATTCCGAATTCAGTGACCCTGTGCAGTTCAAACGCAAAGTTTATATACCGTTTATTATTGTTGCCAACCCCGTTTTTATAACTCTAATACTTAATATTGTTGATAGTATATAATAAACTCGTATTTCTGAACATCGTTGGTCGTTATTTTCTCCAACCTATTTTCAGGAAACAAATCAGTGAAATAAAAGTGTGTCGAGAGGTAGAAACGAAATACCTCTCAAGTGTGTACAAAAGTGTCTCAAGAAAGTAGAAACGAAATACTTTCGAGAACTCTCATATAGCAAACGGTATTCAGATGCAAATTGGTGTAATTAAAGCCTACATCAATTAGTACTCTGCCGTTGTCACAATTATCTGACCTCTGGATACCTCCATCTGATTGCTATCCGGGAATTTGGAGCATACCAAGTAAAAAAACTGGCGCTCGAGGCATTGATCTACAAAACGATTTGTAATTTACAAAAAGATTTGTAAATCTATCCGTAAGCGTCACTTGTGCGGGTTTGGACCCAGGAAAACCCGTCACAAAATGGCGCCCGAGCAGGGACGTTGTTAATTGTTTGACACATCTCTGGGACGACCGTACCGACACACTGATTTGTTTCTAGTTGGAGAAAATAAAAAGGGATTTTCGTCAATTGGTTGACATCTCCCTGGGAAATTTCACCGAAAGCCGTGGCCAACACTAACTTCACATCCATAGTCCGAAGCAGATCCGCTATCTGTCACTCGAACCGAAATTTCAGTTGAAATTTTGAACGATTCTAACAAATCATAAACTTCAACTGAGTTGATACTGAAATCGGGAACAATCGCTGTTGCCGAAAATAATTTCTTGAAATTTTTCCCCAACCGCAGTATCGCGCTTTATTTCTCAAAGTGCTGTGAGCCGCACTCATATCCTTGTTCCCTGTCAATGTTTTGTTTTGGAGGTTAGGATTCATTCAACTTGAAAGAAATATCTGTTTTGATATTTTTCAATTCGAATTCGACACCTCTGGGAACATTTTTAAGATTTCAGTTGATTATATCCTGAAAATGGATTCGATAAATGAAAATCAACGGGAAGGAGACACTCCTGATACAGTGGAACAAGGTGCAGCAGGTCTTGAGTCCCTATTTGGTGAAATTAGGGCGAATGAACCCTTTTCTGTGAATTCAGAAAAGGATGAGATGAATGAAGAATTTATAGCTCCCCCTGGAATTAAAGTAGGGTGGATCTATAGATTGAAGAAAACGGAACTGATTGAATTGGCTGCAAGTATGCAGTTAGATACCGAAGGTACAGTCACCGAATTGAGGAGAAGACTGGTTTGGTATTTGGTTGAAATGCCTAAAATCAGATCATCTGGTAGTCCGTTACCAGTTGTAACCGATATGTCTCAAGGATATTTCCGTATGCCTGTCCCAAGTCTAAACACTGCGACAGGTGCTATACCGAAAGAGAAAACAACCGTATTACCGCCCTCATCAACAACTATAACCGAATTTATGCCCTTTCAACCCTGCAACACACTCCCTAAAATGACTGGGATTAGTCTGGGAGGTGCTACCGTCACACATACGGTACCAACATTTACAACTACCATGACTTCTTTTACTAGTACATCACGTCCTACAGTTATGTCCAGTTTGTCAATTCCGTATACTTCCCAAGGGCATTGTGCACCACTGTCCAGTTCACCAATTCATATGGGACAGGGAATACCATATGTCCCGTATACTACCCAGGGGCATGGTGTACCTTTGAATATTCCATATACAGCACCATGTAGTATACCGTATGCAGCACCACCTAGTATACCGTATGCAGCCCCACCTAGTATACCTTATACAGTACCGTTCAGTATACCATATTCTGTACCAGCACCGATTCAAACTTCACCCGTGATAGGCACTCCATCCTATCAAACAGTATTGAATACTCATAGGTGGAATGTGAAGTTTGATGGCACACAAGACCCTGTGGCGTTTCTGGAACGTTTAGAGGAAATTTGCGTAACAGAAAACATTCCTCGAGATAGAATGTTGGTGACTTTGCCAAATGTACTCGAAGGTAGGGCTCTATTGTGGTACCGAAGTAATAAAATATTCTGGAACTCTTGGGAGTCATTCAAGAATATTTTTAGAGTGGCATTTTACCCTGTTCACTACAGGGAAGATTTGGAAATGGAAATAAGCCGTCGCTTACAAACATCCGATGAGGCTGCTATCGACTATGTGATTGATATGCAAACCCTGCTTCGTAGACATGGTTGTCTAACTCCAGAACAGGAAGCAGCTCGTATTTACCGAAATTTACTCCCGGATTACCGTCATTATATAAAGCGAGGTGATTTCTATGATTCTCCATCACTTGTAGCTAAAATTATGGAGTTTGAGATCTTGAAGGGGGAAATGTGTTCTTTACCCTCCAGGTCTCATCCCGTAAGCCATCTTCAGGCACCAACACGGGTCGTCCATCACCGTCCCCCACCGGTACCGATACCTCCACCACGTCCCCCACCGCCACAGCAACCTATCGCAACACCGTCTCGTCCCAATCCACCGCGACCGAATCCGCCTGGGAATAGGGAACCATACCAACATAATCCAGTCCCTACGACCGATACACCGCTATTATGTTGGAGATGCGGGGAACGGGGTCACATGCGTAGTGAATGCCGAAACCGAGCAAGAATATTCTGTTCACGTTGTGGCCAAGACGGAGTATTCTCCAGAGACTGTAATTGTTCTCATCAGGGAAACGGACAGGGAGCTCATCAGCGTCGGGGAACGTCGAGCTCCAGTCGTTAAATTCCCCAGGAACCGTGTTCCGACCTAGTACGACTGACAATAGACCGTTTATCCGATTGAAAATTTTGAATACTATATTTTTTGCACTACTCGATACCGGAGCAACAAAATCATTTGCCAGTCAAGCAGTACATGATTGTTGCATAAGAAATAATTCTGAACCGATTGAACAGTCCGTAGCACATCAAACTCGACAAGCTGATGGGTCATTGTGTGTTGTCCGTTGGTCTGTCACGCCAGTCATGACTATCGGCAAGGAGAGTTTTGCATGTGAACTGTTGATTATTCCGTCCTTAGCCGTTGACATTGTACTGGGTATGGATGTTCTTGGTACTCAGGATTTTCACATTAACCTCGCCAACAACGAGACTTTCCTGAGAGGTTCGAACGTGTCGTTCGATGTACGCAGCAACATGGTTATGTCAATCGAGGCTTCCGCAAGTTCTGCATCCGCTTCACTGATTGAACAGCAGGACTTAACCGATTTTGAAAAAGAAAGACTTCGCCTCTTTCTGGAAGAGGAGTTGCCTCTGTTTAATGAAAATAAGGGTCCCACTCATTGTGTACAACATCACATCCGTCTGAAAAATCCCGAACCGATAAAACAAAGATACCGTCCGCAGAACCCGAAAACTCAGGAAATTATCAATCAGGAAGTGGATAAGATGCTGAAGGATGGGGTTATAGAACCATCGAAAAGCCCGTGGAGTTCACCTGTCGTGATTGTCCGCAAGAAGGATGGAAAACCGAGATTTTGCATCGATTTTCAAAAAGTCAATGCTGTAACTGAAAAGGATGCATATCCTTTACCGTTCATAAGTGCTATTCTGGATAAACTTCGAGAAGCACGATATATATCCAGCCTGGACCTACGTCAGGGATATTGGCAAGTCCCTTTGACTCCCGAAAGTAAACCAATCACAGCGTTTACTGTTCCAGGACGTGGATTATTCCAGTTTACAGTTATGCCGTTCGGGCTCCACTCGGCTCCTGCTACTTTCCAGAGATTGATAGATACCGTTATAGGTCCAGAAATGGAACCTTTCGCGTTCGCGTACTTAGATGATATCATAGTTCTGGGAAAAACTTTCGAAGAACATCTGGATAATTTGCAACAAGTATTCCGTCGTCTGCGAGATAGCAATCTCCAGTTGAATCCTGACAAATGTAAATTTTGTCTCCGTACTTTGAAATATTTAGGACATGTAATTACTCCGGAAGGGATCAAAACTGATCCAGACAAGGTTGCGTCCATAGTGGAATGGCCGACACCGACTACACTGAAGCAACTGAGGCAATTTTTGGGAATGGCATCCTGGTACCGCAGGTTCATCCCAAATTTTTCCCGAGTTGTGTCTCCACTCACGAGCTTGTTAAGGAAAAACACTCGTTGGAAGTGGGGAACGGCACAACAAGATGCTTTCGATCTCCTTAAGAGGAGTCTGACCGAAGCACCCGTATTATCATGTCCAGATTTTTCACAAGAGTTCATTCTACAAACCGACGCCTCTGATCTGGGTTTGGGTGTAGCACTCACTCAGAACATAGAGGGAAAAGAGCATGTGATAGCATATGCAAGTAGAACTCTGTCTCCTCCAGAGAAAAACTACTCCGTTACCGAGAAAGAGTGTTTAGCCGCAATTTGGGGAATCGAAAAAATGCGACCGTACCTGGAAGGTTATCACTTTATAATCCAAACTGACCATATTTCACTGAAATGGGTGCAGTCCATCAAAAGTCCCTCTGGCAGGATAGCCAGATGGGCCATGTATTTGCAGCAGTTCGATTATGAAATCAGATATAGAAAAGGCTGTCAGAATAAGGTAGCTGACGCTCTTTCACGACAACCGCTCCAGACCGAGGACAATACCGTTGAAGAAAATTACGTACTGGAGGAAGAAACTGAAGTACAATGCCCGTGGTATACTAAAAAAATTTCCGATGTACTTCAGCATCCTGAAGAGTACCCAGACTATTCCGTGAGAGATGGTCGTCTCTACCGACATTTCTGGGACGCTCTGGATTTCACCGAACCAGACACTAAAGATCCATGGAAACAGTGTGTTCCTAGAGATCATCGAGCGCAAGTGTTGCGTGAAAATCACGACGAAGTCACGGCAGGACATATGGGGATTGCCAAGACTATCGCTCGTATTGCTCAGAGATATTACTGGCCCGGTATGTACCGAGATATTGCCAAATATGTACGAGGATGCCTCGTCTGTCAGCAATATAAGGTTTCACAGGAAAAACCTCCTGGAAAGATGCATCCGTCTACTAACGTAAAACCTTGGACAACTGTGTCAACCGATTTAGTGGGTCCTTTGCCACGTTCGAGCAAAGGAAACTGCTATTTATGTGTCTTTCAGGACCGTTTTACTAAATGGGTCCAAGTCCGTCCGTTAAGGAAAGCAACGGCACGAGCCGTTTCTCAAGCCTTTTATGAGGAAGTGGTACTACGTTTCGGCCGTCCACAAACCGTCATCAGTGATAATGGTTCGCAGTATACAGGAAAAGTATTTGCAGACCTTATCAAAGAGCTAGGGATTCAACACCGTTTCACTCCGCCCTACACACCGCAAGCAAACCCAGTAGAGAGGGCCAATAAGACTATAAAAGTTCTTATTTCTCAGTACTGTAACAATGATCACCGTAAATGGGATCAGTTACTTCCGGAACTACAGTTTGCGTTGAATACCGCCCGACATGACTCCACTTCGTTTACACCCGCTTACTTGACGTTTGGAAGAGAATTAGAACCACCGAAATCACTTTTCCGTCCGTTTAATGAAACCGATTCTGATACCGTACCGTCACCGTCCCTGTGGGCCAAACACATGGAGAAATTGAAAGAAGTCAATGAGTTGGTCAAAATTAATCTAGCCCGTGCTTTCTCCACCCAAAGTCATTACTATAATCTGAGACGTCGAGAATGGCGATGTCACGTCGGCGACAGAGTAATGAAAAAAGAGTACAACTTGTCGTCTGGAATTCAGGGACATGCAGCGAAGCTTGCCCCAAAGTATTCCGGTCCGTTCACCGTGGTCAAAGTGATATCTCCCGTTGTTTATGATCTCAAAAGCGACGAAAATAGATTGGTGAAGCGCGTGCATATAAAAGATCTGAAACCATATCAGTGCGCCGAGTAGTTCACCAACTTTTTGTTTTCAGTAATGGACCGTCCGTCAGCTCCCGAAGCTAGCTCCTCAAGCTGGTGCTTCGTTTCACCTCTGCCGCCACGGAAACGTCCGTTACCCCGTACCCCCCGGACACCCGATCTGACCACCGCAGGAGAGGTAGAATCCCTTTACTACCAACCTGAATCCCTGTCCCCCCTTTATAGTCCTCCCCGATTATACCCGAATGGAATACCTGTAACACCTCCTTTTTGTCCCTCCGATCCAGAACCAATCGTTCCTCTCTACCCTCCTGCTTCGGATACCCCACCACAACAACCGCCTCCTACCGATATTGCTGAGCTACGTCAATGGGTAGTTCAGCGTGTAAGGCAGTATCGGGCAGAGGGGCGCCCGTCGATTTCTTGGTCCCCTCAATTCCGGAAAGCCCTGTCTCCTCTGAGACCAAGGCATGTTGGTCGGAGAAATTCTTACCGCCTTCGCTTGAGGGACCAAGAAGGGGGGAGTGTTTGGGTAACGATTCCGGCTAAGGAGGAAAGCCTCCGCACCACTCACTAATCGTGTGAGTGGACCGTCATTTCGTCGATTATGAACAGTACTTTGATGTTTTGATTTTTCACAGATCATGGATTCTGGAATTCTGAAGTTGCATACTTCTCCGCTGCCTTCTGAGCCTGACAGCACTGATGAGGGGAAAATATCACCGACCACAGCGAGGGAGAAAACCCCGACTACCTCCAAAGGGACTCCACGATTAGTGGACCGGAGTACGCAAACCCCTTCGGACCCCTTTGCATATAATGCATATTTTTCATTTCCCGTCCAGGAGAGTCGGGCTACTCAAACTTCCGACAACTTCCACGTCCAATTACCGACCAGTGCCACTGATCTGCCAGTTCCGTTAAGTCAAGAAGCGAGCAGCCGAATTTTGGGTGCAGTAGCTCCTTCACACTCCGCAGCACGGAGACCGCCGCCCGTCGTTCGCCTGTCGACGAAACGACCTTCCGACCAAGGTGTATACCTACCAGTTGAGCAGGGCCTCTGCTGGCGCTGTGGCCATCCGGGTCACTTCCGTTCGGAATGCGGCAGGGCATACCGCATTTTCTGTTCCAAATGTGGGAGGTATGGAACTCGCTCCGTTGATTGCACCTGCACCAATGTATGGCGCCTAGTTCCAGGCGCAAGGATGGATTCGCGCCTTGAATCCAGTCAAGGGTCCCGTCAATAGAATACTTGTTTACCGAAATTTTTAAATTTGAAAAAAAAAAATCGAACTGGCGTTCAATTTTTTTTTACCGAAGTAAGGGGGGGTGTAATGAAGTCATTATTTTCAGTAATAAGGTTTGTAAATAAAGTCGACTGACCTGGCTAATATATGTTGTATATAGATTCCGTTTCAGCACTTGGGTTTGTTCGATATGGTATATATGGTAGACTGCTAGAAGTATTATTGATTTATTTTTAATGAATGATGTTATCCGTGAACATTTTGAGTACTCATTTCATTTCTATTCCGTTTGTTTTATTATGTAGTAACATAGAATGATTTTCTGCTCATTGTTGTTTATTCTTGTATCTGATATGTACTTTCTTTCATGCGTTTGGGGTTGGCCTATTTTCATATTGAGTAAGGTTTGATTATTCCATCTATCTGAAATGAATGATGTATTGCATATAATCTTGAGATAATAGGTAGGAAAGATTCAGAAATGTGTTTTCATAATTTGTTGAGAAGTGAAATGTTTCAAAGAATTCGAAAATATTATTTCCGAGTAAAATATTCATCATTTCGGGTATCTTATCAGCCTAGTTTGCTACCGTTAATATAAAAACACATTCTTTACCGACTTTTTCAATTTACCTTATATTGAAAAACATTTGAAACTGGCCGAACCGACTGTAGTTTTTATGAAATTCCTCAGTGCTCTCTGTCATTTGAGTTCCACTACTTTTCAGATTTTCGGCGGGTATAAATATCCGACTCTGAGGACTACCAGGATTCATTCAATTCGATCCATTCATTCGATCCATTCAATTCGAATTCATTCATTCGTGAAGATTCAGTCTTGCAGATAGTTACTTGTGTTCCTAGTTGCTCCGAAATTTGTTTACCGACCGTTTTATTCAACAAACCGACCGAAATACCGAAATTCATTTTGAGGTTAGATCCGACAGTCTGACATTTGAATTGTTGTTTAATAAGTTCTGATTGCGTTCTTGCCAGTTCGACCGTCTGTCGTATCTGAGTGCCATTTAGAACCAATCATTTTTGTGTGATTCGAGAAATTATTTTTCATTTGGTTGTGTTCTTGCCAGTTCAGCCTTCTGCTGTATCTGAGTGCCATTCAGAACCAATCAATCATTTTTGTGTTTCAAGAAATCCGTTTTAATTTTCATTTGGTTGCGTTCTTGCCAGTTCAGCCTTCCGCTGTATCTGAGTGCCAATTAGAACCAATCATTTTGTTTTATCTTTATTTTGGGTTCTTGCCAGTTCAGCCTTCCGCTGTTTCTGAGTGCCATTTAGAACCAGGTTTAGTTAATTCAAAATATACAACTTCTTTTCCGATTATCGTAGTTACCGCTCCGAAACATTTCACCTGCCAACACTTCATAGTTTTTCTTTTTAAAGTATCGACTCACCGTTTACCGACCAAATTCCGAATTCAGTGACCCTGTGCAGTTCAAACGCAAAGTTTATATACCGTTTATTATTGTTGCCAACCCCGTTTTTATAACTCTAATACTTAATATTGTTGACAGTATATAATAAACTCGTATTTCTGAACATCGTTGGTCGTTATTTTCTCCAACCTATTTTCAGGAAACAAATCAGTGAAATAAAAGTGTGTCGAGAGGTAGAAACGAAATACCTCTCAAGTGTGTACAAAAGTGTCTCAAGAAAGTAAAAACGAAATACTTTCGAGAACTCTCATATAGCAAACGGTATTCAGATGCAAATTGGTGTAATTAAAGCCTACATCAATTAGTACTCTGCCGTTGTCACAATTATCTGACCTCTGGATACCTCCATCTGATTGCTATCCGGGAATTTGGAGCATACCAAGTAAAAAAACTGGCGCTCGAGGCATTGATCTACAAAACGATTTGTAATTTACAAAAAGATTTGTAAATCTATCCGTAGCGTCACTTGTGCGGGTTTGGACCCAGGAAAACCCGTCACAACATAAAAAAGCAACATCCTGTACCTTTTCTCAAGCATTTAAAGCATAAATTTTCAGACAACATCACTTTTACCAGTTTCAAAACAATCATTCGTAATCAGTTACAAGATGAAGCTTTATTATGGTTCAATAATAAGGAATCTGAATTATCAACTTTTACAGAGTTTACAAATAAATTTTTGGCATATTTTTGGGGCCCATCACAACAAAAAATAGTGAAAGATGAATTACTAGGAGGAAAATATAATCCAAATAGGGGAACCTCATTCCACAAATATGCAATGCAAATTTATAGCACATCTCAGTATTTAGATTGCAATTTTACTGAAGAATATATTGTAAATTCAATTATTCAGCACTTTGATAACAATTTAGAAGAAATTATGATGCTGTACAATTTTAAAGACATGGATAGTCTTTGTCAGTTTTTAATCATGCAGGAAAGGAGAAGGAATAGTTACAATACATTGATAAACAGAGCAAATAATAATACGAATGCAAATTTTAGAAGGGAAAATGAGAATGGGTATAGAAATTACAGAGAAAATAATAATAATACAAGGTACAATAATTATGGGAATAGAAATGAAAATAGGAGGTATTATAATAATAATGAACAATATAATAATAATCAGTATGGAAATCGGAACAATAATAACATGAGGTATAATCAAATTAATAATAATAATGAAACACAAAGGACAGACAATAGATATAATGGAAATCGGAACAATACATACAATAACAGGAACTATAATAACAGACAGACATACGAACATAACGACAGATACAATAGGTACAATAATAGGGACAGACAAAGACGTAGGAGTGAAGAAAGACCCTACCAGACTAATAACAATAACAATTACAGACCAGAACGAAGTAGAAGTGTAGACGAGAGACAAAACAGACAGGTGAATCATGTACAGACTAGACAGACAGAACTCGTAAGCACAGTACAAAGCCCTGTTATCGTTCAACAAGAACAAAATTTTCAGTAGATAGCCTACCAAGATATCCTGAACAAAATAATTTTCAGTTATGTACAGTAACCTATCAACATCCCAGAGAATTCATAGACATAGAAAAGAATTTTAAATTAGAATTAAATAAAGGTTTAATAAAAATTCCTGGAACATTTTACAATAGAAAACTGGAAATATTAATAGATACTGGTTCAGAAATATCATTAATAAATAATAAAATAATAACAGAACTAAATTTGGAAAAATATTGTTATAGTATGCCAAAGGTAGTTTTGGTAGGTGCAAATAATAAAAGATTGTATGAGGTTAATAAAAGAATTAGTGGAAAAATAAAATTTAACAATACTGAATATGCAATACAATTTATTTTAATAGAGAATTTACTTCATGATGCAATCATAGGAACGGATGAATTAGATAGAAATGGAGTCATAATAGACTATGAACAAAGCCAAATACAGTTCCAAGAAGAAACAATAAAATTTATAAATGCAACAGAGCAAAATGAACAAATAATAATAAATACAATTAATAATGTGAAATTTGAAACAAAAACAAGACATGTAAATGATTATGACATAAATTGTGGAAATAATATGAAAAGAGAGGTGCAAAATTTACTTAGAGACCATGTAAATCTGATTAATGAAGAAAACCGAATAACAAATAATTATATCCATCAAATTGAGGTTACAGGTATAAATAATTTCAAGTCAAAAACATATCCTATCCCATATAAATATAGAAATGAGGTGAATACAGAAATAACAAAAATGCTAGAGCAAAATATCATTGAAAAATGCAATTCTAAGTTTATAAATCCTATAGTGGTAGTTCCAAAAAGTAATAATGAATTGAGACTATGCCTAGATGCTAGGAACATAAATAAATACACAACTCCACAATATGAAGCTCCACTAAACATAGAAGCAATATTTGGTAGCATAACTGGTTCTAAAATATTCACAAAAGTAGACTTAAAACATAGTTTTTGGCTCATTCCATTGCATCCAAATAGTAGAGACTATACAGCTTTTTCTATCGACGGAGTCTTGTATAGATTCAAAGTCGTACCCTACGGATTGCAGAGTTCATGTTCAGCACTAGTACGAACAATCCATGCCATTCTGGACAAGTATAATGACTTCATTCTTCATTACATTGATGACATCTTGATATATTCAAAAAATCAGGAAGATCACCTGAAACACATTAAAATATTACTACAAGAATTAGATTTAGCAGGATTAAAGATAAATTTAGAAAAGTCGAAATTTTGTCAGGAACAGGTAACATTCTTGAGGATACTGACGACAAACAACCACAGCGAATGGGACAATCACATACCACAAGTGGAAAACTTCCTCAATCAACTGCCACATACCGTTACTGAAAGGACTCCATACTCACTAATGACAGGACGACAACCACTGCGACATTGGCTACAAGAACAGAACGAACAATTAAATGACATACTAGCACAAGTCAGGAAAAATATAGAAAAAAGTGGGAAGAAATATATAAAACATGCAGAAAAGAAACAAAGACATAAAATCATATTTGAAAAAGGTCAATTAGTTTTAATAAGAGCCAATAGAGTAACCAATTTAAAGCAAGGCATATGTGCTAAGTTACTACCAATATTTGAAGGTCCCTATGTTATTGACAGCCAAAACAATATAAATAGTTATAGATTAAAATATATGAATGAGGATAGAATAAGGGGAATATTTAATATCAATGATATTTACCTTTTCAAGACAAGTGACACCGAGTAAAAGCTAAGGAAGTATGAGATATGATTTTATCCCATTACGAGGAAAAATCCTATCTAATACTTGAGGTATTGTTATGATATCAAAGATACCCAAATGAAAAGCATCAATCTTTGTGTACATCGGGTGAATTTATTCAGAGGAAACTTTTGGACGCCCTGTACATGGTAAATAGTTTGAGAAACCATCAATTGACATAACAACTGTCACTGCCAAAATAGTAAACTTTGAACATTAATTGCAAATAATAGATAATAAACAAGTAAATGGAAAGTTAGTCAAACCCTTCATAAAAATATAGAGAATCTCCTGAATACTTTTTCAAAAATAAAATGGATTTATTTTGTAAGATATCAATATCAACAAAATTATGTCATAGAGATTATGATTCAACTTTTTAGTGACACCAACTGATGCCTCCTTAAAATAAACCATGAAAACTAAAAGGAATGATTGAAAGATGATAACTGAACAGATTTAGAATGAATAAGCTTTCGTTCAATAGTATTTAAGTGTGTGTAAATAGTAGAATATCTTTAGAAATAAGTAAAAAAATATAAAAAGGGTAGAATGAAGTATTGACACATTCAATTGTTGATTTGTCAACAAGGACTCAGAATCCAAGCCCCAAAGCATGAGCAAGCACAAATTTTCTCTGATAGTTATTTAAAGATATTCATACCTTGAAAAGACTAGTAGAGTCCCAAGTGCTTTGTAGTGCTATATATTTATATATATATATATATTGTATTGATATATATGATTTATAATATATTTTTACAATTTTTATTTGTAGATATTGTTGTTTTAGATAGAGTAGTTTTAGATTTTATTTGATGTAAGATGTAGTATGTAAGATGTATGTAGTAAATAGTAATAAGTAGTTGCCCGTAAAGTATAGCTCTATAGATATTAATTTTCAGATTGCCAACACCATATACTTACTCTTTATCTCTTTATTTCACCTTATTTTACCTTTTATCTCTTTCAGGTTCCACAGCTACTCAGTCGGTGCGCCAATACATGAGATTCTCTCAATCTTCAGGTTGGATTCCAGGAAAGGGTGTTAAAAATATATATTTTTGTATAGAATGTGAAATAAATTGTTTCAGAAATAAGTGTGAAATTCAATCAAATTGTACATTTATTATAAATTCATCAATTGAAAATAAACACACAGCTTTATCAGGATGTTTCATGTAAAACCTTACTCTTAAATCTTTCCTATTCCTGCGAAAAATAACTCTAAAGTAGCATTTAATACCGTTTTACCTCAAAACCTACATCTGTTCAGTGTTGTAAAGTTAGTGGAATATTAGCCACTGTCTTGGATGATGTCATTTCATATGACTTTATTAATTCTAACTCTGTCCACCGTCTAGGTGTAGTTTTGTTGAGGTTAAAAATGATAATTACTAATACCAGATAAAAATTGTTCAAAGTTCGTGTAAAAGGGACTATTCTATTAGCACTAGTTCGCGGTTTTACTCTTAAAGGTTCAATGATAAGGACGGTATAAAAAGTTCAGGTGGAAGTAGAAAATGTTTTTGGAAAACTGGCTTTAAAGATGCTTGGTGTTGTGCTTTTGTGAGTAGCTAGTTGGATTTTACCAGGATACACAGAAAACTAACAAATACCTTGTCTTTCTGCTGGACTCTGAAGGCTTTGTGTTTGCCTTCTTGTTAGGAACACTCTCAGCTTGTAAAAAAAAACAGAAAAGGTGAGTCTGCTTTTTACTCTCACTTCTTCATAAACAATGTTTATCAGGTTTAATACTCTGAAAACTCCGTTTTTCTTGTATTTTTGATTAAAAATCACTTTTTCTTCCTCTCCTAAATTTTCTTCACTTTCCTTTTTTTGGCGTTGTTATCTCGACTCCACTTGTTTTCCCCTCGGTCTCCAAGGAAATGTTCACAATTTGCACAAATACCTTTGATACTTCACTTCAATTTACCGCACTTTTTATATTTATAACGTATAACTAATTAAAACTATGTACAAAACCCTTATATCTAATGTCATGATTTTTTCTGTGCTTTCTTATCATAGAATATTCACATTTTTCTGTAATTTATTTCTTTTTGCTAAAATTTCTCAATTGACTCTGAGTTTTTGACAGCTATTTCAATTCGTTATTTTTGATGGATAATACTTGTCATGGACTCTTAGATTATTTCAATGTACTAGGTGTTTTCAAATTAATTTATTCCTTACTGGTGATTTTTGTAAAAATTTCTCTTTTTGACTTTTTTCTGACTTTTTTCAAATTGTTAATGTTCCTTAAAGCTTATAAATTCATTTTAGTTGGTCAAATATATTTATTTTTGTTGAAATAGAGTCATTCTGGGAAAATTTTGATCTTTCCGCAGAGTTGTATCGTACTGTTAGGTATTATTGATACACCTTGAAAACTGAGTATACTTTTGAAATCTGAAGTAGAGCAGCTTTATTTATGATGATATTTGGTACAGTTTAGTAAAGATAAAGTATTGGTTTCGGTTTTCTAATGAACTTATTTGATAATTTATTGAAATTTCTTGATAAATATTTCTATTTACTACATATCATGACAATATATATATATATATATATATATATATATATATATATATATATATATATATATATATATATATATACTAACCGTTGATGCTTGCTTCTTTAATATTATTCACGTTTTGAATTCATAGGATGAAAATAAGCGATTAAGTTGGATTCAAGCTAGCGGTAAATTTTTGAGTAGTGGTTCTTATGTATGCTCAAAACATTTTCCGCCTGAAGATGTTGGCCGCAAAAGACTTAAAAATGGAGCGCTCCCTATTCTTTGGTGAGTAATATCATGAAGACTAATATTTAAAAATGGGATAAATATTTGTATATGTTACACCTAATTTTGAGAACATTTTGGAACTAAATGATCTATGCGTTTCCCTTTCTATCGGAACTCAACCCTTATTTAGAGGTCATACATATTCCACCTATTTTTTTTAACAATACTATACGATCGACGTTTTTAGCCGCCATCAAAACTGGACTTCTGAAAGGAAAAACGAAAGATTTACTGAAAAAAATACTAATCTAATATCACCTTACCACCTGCCGGTTCAATATTATCTTTATGAATTTTTAAAATTTGCAGTTTATATATTTTTTTGTCATTTTCTGCATGATACGTCTTCGTATTCTGATATATGCGCCTTGGTATTCTGAAGTTTGTTATTTGATATGTGTGAGTTGTAACAAATAAATTCTATTTATATACTATTATTGTACATGTTGCACCAAAATTGCGCAATTTTGCAGATTGTATATGTCGAGGGGGGATAATTCACGATATTCAACAACTAGAGACTAATTCGTTCTTGTATTTATTGGTGATTGACAGTGTGCTGGTGTAAATCATATTGGTGTAAAGATAAAATAATAACGTAATTTATTGAGCGCAAACACCCAACAGGCCATCGACATTTTTCTATTTTATTGAACAAGAAGAAGTTCTAATTTGCTTATTAAATTGAAACTATAATTTCAAGTTGATGACAACAGTTCAAAAATTAAGAAGCATTCAATGTATCTAGCTGAAAAAAATGTTTAACTTTGGGTTGAGGTTGAAAATATATTGTTATGCTTCATTGAATTATTTCCTTCATTTCAGCTCCCCTCGAGCCATTCCTGTATCCAATCCTGAAGCAGCTCATGATATTCCCAGTAGATATGATGAACAGGGTGATATATCATTATACCATCTGATAATGTCAGGGCAATTGGAAATTAACCTTCCTACCAACTGGGGTTCACATAAATTGGACAAAAAAATTTTTTTTTTCCAAAGTGATAACAGGAGAGAACGGAAATAACACCATAGGTAGATCTGTCGTTGTCACTGAACACTATGTGCAGGCACACATCACCAACAAGTCAAACAACTCTCGTGAACTTATCGAAACAAAAGCCGACTTAGATCATTATATCGAAACTGTGAACGAATCTAATATTTTTGTCAAGGAAACAGAAAATCTTGTTCAGTTTTCATTCCTGAGAACACAAGTATTTGCAAGTCATGCACAAGTTACAAATATTACATGAAAAATAAGATTGAAATAAAGAAAAAACGTATTTTCGTAGAGGGTAAAATAAAAATAAAAACTTCGAAACATAAAACAAAGGAACAGACATTTGTCGAAAGTATTACGTAACTTGAAACGTGATAAAATTTACCAATTCAGGCTGGATCATTTCATCAAGGGTTTGCCGGAGAATCAACAAGAAATGATCAGAGCAGGTCAATGCAAAAAAAAGGAAACAGATATACGCTGGACTGGGTGTATTCTTGTATATTAATGAAAATTAAAAGTACACGGTTGTATAACCATATGAAAGACAACAATATACTTCCACTACCGTCCCCCAGTACTTTATCCAGCTAAGAACAGATGCTGTTCCATTTGGAAGTATTCAATAAGTGAAACAGAAAGGTCATTTGATAACAATTATAGCTCTTAGTGAAAATATTCAGAGGTGAGTACATAGTATTTAATAGAATGTATTCCACATAATACAAGTTTCCAAATTGGCAAGTTAATTTTTCGAATTTTCCATATATGTCGAAGAAAACGTAAAATTGTTATTGAAAAATGAAAAAAATTCAACAATATAATTTTTAAATAAACTTAATCATGCACCTTGTAACGGCTGGTTTCGCGTTACAAAAAAATGTTCAACAAATATTCTCAGTAATAGATGCATCACCCTGTGATTTCAATCAACAGTCCGCGAGAGCCTGGTTGCCTACCACTTGGCGATAGTTGACCCAGTCGCTCGAACACTGAAACAACTGATGACCACAAATAAAAGGTACCATTCGACACCTTTTTTTGTATTGGAGTGAGAACGGAATTTTTTGAAATAGGCAGGCGATAATAAAATGAACGTGACGAACGGTCTTCGAAGAGCTGAGAGTTACCTCATCCAGTTTTGGGATATTTCTTCGTAGATCTTGTATATTACTAGTTCTCGATTTGTGTGATTTTCGTTATTTATGGGATCATCCTATGAATTTTTGAGAAGACTAGTGCTTTCAAAGGATTTACCTTCGTTCACGCCATTTTTACCTTTCTGTAAGTGATTTAAACTGCAATTCATTCTGATTTCATGATCTGAAACAAACACTATTTTTAGGCAACAACTTCCACAACGTGGGCGTTGCATTTCCGTTTCACAATCTTTGTTACCTGAGACCCTCCATCAAAGAGGTATGTCTTACTTTATGCAATTATGCGCTTGGTGCATTCTGATTTATTATTTTAGGGTCTCAGTATTAGTCTGATTTGGTTAGAGTGGGAAAGTCTCAGTCGGAAGCCATTTGGATATAATATCAATATCCCGAACCATTTCATCACCAGCGTTAAGAAATAAATTGTTCTTCTGGTTGTGAGAGATAGCGGCCTGGTAGCCATTACAACACGTCTGAACCTACAGATAAGATTCATGTTTGTGACTGTACCAAGTTAGCCTCAATCATTTTTTCTTTCTTATATTCCATGCACTTTTTTTTGGGGCTAATATTTTGAACCATTTGAGGGTGAAGGTCCCCCCCCTTTTTTAAGTAGATCGTTATCACGAATTACCAAGTCTAAACTTTACGTGCGCATGTTCAGTACCTACGTTGGCATATTATTTCACCAAAACCCCTCATAGCTGCGTAATTACTACCCTCGAGAACATAATATAAGTAAAGGGGCTGTCATCAAGTTCGGTGGTGATTTCGTGATAGTTTCTGTATTGGGGGAACCGTAATTCAATTTCAATTGTTTCCTATATTGGTTTATATGTATTGTTTATAAAGAATAACTGAATGAATATAAAGAAAAGATACGGCCGTTCAGAGTATAACGTTTTGTCTCATTTCTTTCAATTCACGTCTGCTGCCACAACTCACGACTATTGAAGTCAATTTATTTTACAGGACGGTCTCCAAAAGAAGTGGAGATTTCCAGTTTGAATCTGTGGTAATAAACTGGTGGTGCCCATTTTTTTATTTACTTTTCAGTTGATATTATTAATACTTTTTTTTTGAACCCAGCCTACTCTCCGACTGTGCGCCGCGCATTTATGCAACGCGCCTACCGCATTCCGCCCTGAGTATATCGCAAGAAAAATTATAGCGTTACATAATTTGGCACCCTGGCGTGGGGCCCCGACTGAGACACCCTTTTGTAGTGTGGTATTTCCGGTACCCTTGAATATATTTTTCACTCTAATACACGTATACAATTTTTCGCGTCCCAAAGCTCACCGACGCCAAGCGTCGTTTTGATAATTCCATCGTATTTTGGTTGATTTTGATTTGCTGAGTCGTCTAGACCAGTATTTTTTTTTGCGCCCTTTTGATGAGCTAATCAAATTTATTTTCCGAGTCGCGTTGATTTTTTTCGAGTTGTGACGTCTACGGACACCGAGCGTTGTATAGTTATTTCATCAGATTTTGTTTTTTTAAAATTTGTTTCTTTTTGTTTTTTTTTGTGAGTCGCGTAAACCATTTTTTTTGCGTCTTGACGCCCACCGACGTCAGGCGTCATTTTGCTAATTTCAACGTATTTTGGAATATTTTGATTCCCTGAGCTGCGTTGGCAATTTTTCGCGTCCCGACGCCCACCGACGCCAAGCGTTGTTTTGCTGATTTCAACGTATTTTGGTATATTTTGATTCCCTGAGTTGTTTAGACTATTTTTCGCGTCCCGACGCCCACCGACGACAAGCGTCGTTTTGCTGATTTAAAGGTATTTTGGTATATTTTGATTCCCTGAGCTGCGTTGGCAATTTTTCGCGTCCTGACGCCCACTGACGCCAAGCATCGTTTTGCTGATTTCAACATATTTTGGTATATTTCGATTCCCTGAGCTGCGTTGACAATTTTTTGCGTCCCGACGCCCACCGACGCCAAGCGTCGTTTTGCTAATTTCAACATATTTTGGTATATTTTGATTCCCTGAGCTGTTTATACTATTTTTCGCGTCGACACCCACCATCGTTTTGCTAATTTCATTGTATTTTGGTGAATTTTGATTCCCTGAGTTGCTTTGACTATTTTCCGCTTCCCGACGCCCACCGACGCCAAGCATCGTTTCACTAATTTCATCGGATTCTGGCATATTTCGATTTCCTGAGTAGCATAGACTATTTTTCGCGTCCCGACGCCCACCGTTGCCTCGCGTCATTTTGCAAACTTTTGGTTTATCTTGACCCTATATCAAGTACATCAGTTCATGATTCGTGTCGACCATCTCAGTTTGTATTTTGTGCGACCTGACGAGTCCGTTGAACCGCTTCGTTTTGTTTCATCTGTCCCTGTGCCATGGCATCCTCGAAGATCAGAATAGACCCGAATCGTCTCTCAAAGGAAGAGCTTTTATACGAGTTCGTGGCCTCGATGGTGCTAATCTCGTTGTTTCAGAGTTGAGGGCTATATACCGAAATGCCCTACAATTGGAGAAGACTTCTCTGGCAATCAAAGACCCGACACATCCTTATACATACGAACAAGATTTACAATCGCTCACCTCGAATTCGAATGACATGAACGGAGCCATCGATGATTTTGAGGGCAATGAGCAAGATGGAAAGTATAAGAGTATCGCTTCCAAAATTGCTCATTCGCTCGGCCGCTTGAAGCGGGCAAAACCGGACGATGAAGACAAAAAGAAGGTGATATCTGATTTGCGCCTCAAACTGCTTTTGGCTTTCGATAAGTTAGCTGATAAGGCCAAGAAGTACCGGAAGGGTAGAGAATCAGCTGTTTTCGATTTATCGGTTATGCGCGCCGCCATTGGTAATCCAGGAGCTCAGAGCTCGGCAGTTGATTTGGATGAAGGAAGTAGTGAAGAGGAAGATAGTCCCGTGAGGATGATAGTCCCTGTGCGCGATTGGGGAATTACATTCACTGGCAAGAAAAGAGATATGTCATTCAGCACTTTTGTGGAGAGGGATGAGGAGCGTAGGCGCTCCCGCGGGATTTCACGAGCAATCTTATTCCGGGATGCAGTAGATTTACTCGAAGGCGACGCTTATACATGGTTTAATATGGTCAAGGAATGGATAACCGATTGGGAATCACTAGTAGACTTAATGCGCGAACAGTTTCTGCCTGAAAATTTCGACTGGGACCTCTTTGAAGAAATCAAGTGACGCACCCAAGGAACCAATGAGAATATTGGCTTATATATCGCAAGTATGAAGGGGCTCTTCAAGAAAATGAGGAATCCAGTCTCTGAGGAAGCACAGCTCGAAATAATCCTTGAAAGGATCGATCCATACTACCATCCTTTCTTGGCCTTCGGTGATATAACTACCATAACTGAGCTTTTGGATGCTTGCAGGAAACTAGATGCTAAAAGAAACCTAGCCAAGTCCTATGTGCCTCCTCCGCATAAAAGCAGAAGCTTGATACCAGAACTTGCCTATGCGTCTACCAGCCCAAGCGATCCCTCTTCATCAAACAATCCCACTTCTTCTAACCACGCCTCTCATAGATCTACTCATGCATCGAGGACTATACCGGTTAACAGTGTGGAAAGCGATCGTGATTCTGGGGCTGACCGAAGACGCTGCTGGAACTCTAGGGAATCGGAACATTTATCAACAGATTGTCGTCAACCTCAGAGGCGTTACTGCTACAGATGTGGACTTCGAGACGTCACAATGCGTAGCTGTCCTCGGTGCAATGGTGCTCCGGGAAACGGTCAACCGAGACGTTGAGTACTGGCCAGCTCACGTCTCGAGAAGAAAACGTGGTCGAAAATTTGTGTAGTTCTACTTGCAATTCTGTTAAATTTGTTCTGGATCATGTATTGTCTCACGCACACGGTGATGAGAGACCTCATGTGAGTGTTTCAATCTTTGGAAAAACGTTACTTGGCCTACTAGACTCTGGAGCTAGTAGGACCATCGTTGGTGGTAAGGGTTGGAAAGTACTCGAAGGTATTGGATTGTGTGATCTAGAACCCTCCGAAGTACCATTAGTTACGGTGGCAAATGGAAATGTTTGTAAATGTGTGGGAATTCTTAGGACCCCTATCAAACTTCGTGATACAGAGAAAATTATTGATATCCTTGTAGTTCCTGACTTGAACCACACATTGATCCTGGGAGTAGATTTTTGGGTACGTATGGGGATCATTCCAGATCTGTGGTCGGGGGAATGGAAATTCAGTAGGCTTGATGCAATTGACACCCCAGTGTCTAGAGAAGCTTTACATCCACTAGACTCACTGAGCTCGGAGCAGACCAAAGTACTGAACAACTTAATAGCTGAAACTTTCAGGAAGATGGGCGATGGAATAGGATGTACTACGGTTGTAGAGCATAACATAGAGATTTCCGAGAATGTGCGGCCAATAAAACAAAGTTTTTATCCCGTGTCCCCAGCTCTTATGAAATATATGGATGAAGAACTGAAAAGAATGATTGAGCTGGATATTGTTGAGCCGTCGTGTAGCCCGTGGAGTAATCCAGTGGTAATGGTTCGCAAGAAGGATAATTCATATCGCTTCTGTGTCGATTATAGAAAGGTTAACAGTGTGACGAAGCGTGATGCATACCCGCTACCGTTCGTCACGAACATCTTGGATCGCCTCAGAGATGCCCGATTTTTGTCAAGTCTTGACATAAAATCGGCCTGCTGGCAAATTCCAGTAGCTGCGAACTCTCGGCAGTACACGGCCTTCACTGTCCCCGGAAGAGGACTCTTCCAATTCAAGCGGTTACCATTTGGTCTTCACACAGCGCCTGCCACTTGGCAACGGCTCATCGATACAGTACTGGGAGGAGATCTCGAACCTTACGCCTTTGTCTATCTGGATGACATTGTTGTGATTTCCCAAACGTTTGAGAAACATGTAGATATTCTCTCGAAAATCTTCGACAGATTGATCGCTGCTGGCCTCACACTTAGTAAGGAGAAATGTCAGTTTTGCCGTCCTGAACTACGCTACTTGGGATACGTTGTGGACGTTAATGGCCTTCATGTAGACCCTGAGAAAGTTCAGGCTATTCTGAAAATACCCTCGCCTACGAAGGTGTCAGATGTCCAGAGTATTATCGGAACTGCTTCGTGGTATCGAAGGTTCATCCCAAATTTTTCCTCCCTCATTCAACCGCTCACGGAACTTTTGAGGAAGAATGTTAAATTTTACTGGTCCCAGTCACAAGAGGATGCTCTTAGACTCATCAAGGAACGCTTGATATCCGGGCCAGTTCTTTCCTGTCCCAATTTTGAGTTGGAGTTTGTCATCCAGACTGATGCCAGTGCTTATGGCATTGGGGCTGTGTTGACCCAAACACCATGATCTTGGTGAAAAGGTTGTATGCTAACTCTTCTGATCTGTTTCTGTAGTGGATTCCGTCGGCAGATCTGGCAATGATATCACTGATGATATGAGAGAATTAAGACTTGATAGGTGGTAAAGAGGAATGACTGAAGCTATTTCCAAGAATACACTCAAGTTTCCTGGATGGCGTGTCGTGGGTTCGACTTTATATAAGCTTGTCGAAAATAAAGGTATGTATTCTGGATTGCCGGATGAAGGAGATAGATGGAAATGCGTGTTACCCAAAGATAACCGAAGGGCGGTATAAGCAAAGTACCACGATGACCCTCTTTCGGGACATCCTGGCGTCTTCAAAACATTTCGTAGAGTCGCGCACCATTATTACTGGCCGAAGATGAAATCGGATATAGCGAAATATGTGCGGGAGTGTGCTATTTGCTTTCAGAACAAACCTGATCAGAGGAAGCCCGCAGGTCTAATGGTTCCCCGGAAAATAGCGGATAAACCATTCCAGATCGTATATTGCAATCTGATTGGTCCACTTCCCAGATCAACTCGGGGATTTCGATTCATTTTGGTTATTGTAGATAGTCTGACTAAGTTCACCCTCGTAGTTCCACTTCGGAACGCCACCTCTAGACTCCTCTGTGCGGCCATGGAAGAACATCTACTTTTAGTGTTTGGACAGCCCGAAGTTATTATTAGTGATAATGGGCCACAGTTGAAATCTAAGGAGTTTCGAAACCTGCTCGAGTCTTATAACATTAAACATGTGGTGACAGCTAACTATCACGCGCAAGCTAAGCGTGTGAATAAGACTCTAGAAACGATGATTCGATGTTACATCTCTGATAACCATAAGGAATGGGATAGACATATTTTCAAGTTAGCTTGTGCGATTCGTACCCAAGTGCATGAGTCTACAGGACATACCCCGTATTTTCTTGTGTTCGGCCGAGAAATGCCGTCAAATATATTTGTTCTGACGGGTGCGGCTGAAAAAAATAAACAGCATTATGACTTACGCCATCGTCCTGTCACTTATGAACACGGTGATCAGGTCTACCGAAAGAATTATGTGTTATCGGACGCAGCTTAAAACTTTTCCGCTAAGTTGGCCCCTGAATGGCTGGTTTCGCGTTACAACAAAATGTTCAACAAATATTCTCAGTAATAGATGCATCACCCTGTGATTTCAATCAACAGTCCGCGAGAGCCTGGTTGCCTACCACTTGGCGATAGTTGACCCAGTCGCTCGAACACTGAAACAACTGATGACCACAAAAAAAAGGTACCATTCGACACCTTTTTTTGTATTGGAGTGAGAACGGAATTTCTTGAAATAGGCAGGCGATAATAAAATGAACGTGACGAACGGTCTTCGAAGAGCTGAGAGTTACCTCATCCAGTTTTGGGATATTTCTTCGTAGATCTTGTATATTACTAGTTCTCGATTTGTGTGATTTTCGTTATTCGTGGGATCATCCTATTGTTATGACCCAGTAGGGCAGTAGATATTAGATTTTCGTAATGGTAAATTGTTCTTTGCATTTTTTGCTAAAACGTTCCCATGAGATTCCAGACAGTCATTTGAAACTTCAGTTCTTATCTGTCACGTAGCTTTTAAAATCACGTTTTCTACCAGATAAGCTAAAGAAATGAGATACTTCAAACTACTTCCAAGTACATGCGAATCAACTCAGCAAAAGCTTACTAGCAGGATTCGAGGTGGAAACAAGTATAGAATAACTTTTGTCGACTCATTGAAACTTGTATTTTATTCGAGAATTTTCTTCACATCAAAACTATCAAATTTACTTCCATCGCACTTGGGCAGCCTGCGAGCGTCCGATCATGCATAACGATAAGTTAGTTAGTTCCAGCCCACCAACATTGTATAACAAACCCGATTTCTTGTCAACGACACTAATTCCAAGTTTGAATAAACGGCGTCCATGGGATTTTGGTCTATCATTTCACCACCAACAATTCAACATTTCTGTAACCAATTGTGACCCTTCACAATAAGACACGTTACAACAGAAATTTTGTGGTGGCAGCGAGTGTGGATTTTTTCAAATTAGTTCTTAATTTGACGAACCAACTGAGTGGTGAAAAGTGTTCCTTGTCCACTGGTACACAACTATGTATCTGAGGATACTTTTCTGCGGTAAAGTTGTGGAAAATTGCCTGAAAATTTGGTGCAGCAGTTCTTCGAGGAGAGCAGTGTTACCTGATAAGTAAATCGAAAACAACAACAATTCGAGAACAACGATTCACTTCGTTTCTGAGTTCCCGAGTTCCTGAGTTCCTGCGGCAATTCAAGCGTCTACAAGCTTCAAATCTACAACTAAGGAGTTCCAGAGTTCCATTTCTTCAACATAGTGGAATTGCAAGGTGTTTGCGTGAAGTGAAATCTTTCGTGTGTGCAATCTTTTCAAATTTTGGATTATCATTTTGGATAGCTGAATATTGGATTAATATGCTCATCTATTTAATGTAAGTTGATTTCTGTTTCGCATTGTTATAGCCAATATTCCCTTTTTTTCGAATTTTTGTGGGTATAATTTTTTTGTTGAAATAAAAGATGCCGGATTGACCGCCGAATACATCAAGCACATCAGCAAGTCCAACATTTTATGTCACTTTAGATACAGCTGTAAAAATGATAAAAGAGTATGATGGAAGTACTTACGGTGATAGGGTTCATGATTTCATAGATAGATGTGACATAGCTCTTAAATCTGTTGACCCAAGAGTTGAAGATTTTCTTTTCAAACTTATTACAACGAAACTTGTATGTCGCGCAAGATCTTTAACGAAATATAGGAACTTTGATAATTGGGATGAACTTGAAGCTTATCTAGAAGATGTTTTTTCAGAGGAGCGTTCAATAAGCTTTTGGCAGTTAGAACTCAATAAATGTTCTCAATCGAAAAATGAAGATATCGCAAGTTACAGCAATAGGATCGAGAGATGTTTATCGAATTTAGTGGATGCTTCCACAATCGGAAAACCACAAAATATCGCAAGTGAAATATCGTCTTTATTGAGATCACAAGCTTTAAATGTTTTTATTCAAGGTTAAGTAGATCCCCTTGAGTTGCAATTGAAAGCCAGAAATCCCGTAAATTTAGAAGACGCTATTGAATTAGCCCGTGAAGAAGAGAGACAAATACTTAGCGCTAGGGGTAATACACATTTTGCTAGCCAGGCAAGAATAATTTGTAACAATTGTCAAAAACCTGGTCATTTCGAGAAAGATTGTTTTTTCAGAAATAGAAGTTTTTCAAGACGTTCAAATTTCAGACAAAATTCAGAGCGAAGACAAGATTCTAGTAATACAACAAGAGCTTTCAACATAAATACAAACCCAAATCAAAATATCAGGTGTAATTATTGCAAAAAAATTGGACATAAGATAGCAGAATGTCGGAAAAGAATTTATAACGAATCTCAGAGAAAAAATAATCAAAGTACACAGTCGGAAAACTACCAGCGCCCGTCGGGAAGTGGCCAACCGGCGGCGAAGAATTGAGCAGTGCCACGAAACTTGATGAAAATTTAGAGTTAAAGAACGAGGTTGAAGAAAAAGAACCGAACGAAGTCCAAATATTTTTTATAGACTGTCCAGATTTAAAATATGTCGAATTGAACTTAAATATTGCGAAATCAAGAAAGACTCGACTTTTAGTTGATACCGGAGCATCAATAAACTTGTTAAAAATTTCAGCATTGAAGGAAAATTCTCCGATTTGTAAAAGTATTATCACTGCTATTACCGGAATTACTTCCGAAGCAGTCAAAACAAAAGGAATCGTTTTTGAACACTTTGAAAATAAAAATCAAATATTCTTTCATTTGGTAAGTGACGATTTTCCGTTCCCGTCAGATTGTGAAGGAATTTTAGGAAAATAATTCTTTGAACTGAATTGTGCCAAAATTGATTACGAGTCACAGTTACTCAGATTCAGTGATAGGAGCGTTAAATTTGCAAACCCAGAAAATGTTGTGATGTAAACAGTTCCTGTTTCAGATAATGATAATTTTGATGAAATAAGTCATTCCAAGATTGAACCGGAAATACCACTGTGTGAAAAAATGACCCGAAAATTATGTATACCAGCAAGATGTGAACAAATATTGAGTGCAAATTGTGTAGTAGATATAGAAAATCAGGCCTACTACATGTGCAAGGGTGGAACAATTATAGAAGGTGTTTATCTTGGCAATTGTTTAACCCGTGTGAGAGAGAATATGTGTGTAGTGAGTTTGATCAACGTATTGGAAAACCCTGTAGAAATCGATCTTCCACCATTGAAATTAGAAGCGATAGAGTTAGAAGATAATGAAATTTTGACGACACCTGTGTATAGTTTTAAAAATGATGAGAGGTCAAGATACGAAAAAGTAATTGAATCCTTGAGGTTAGAACATCTGAATTCAGAAGAAAAAAGCTCATTACTTGATATAATACGAGAACATTCAGATATTTTCCATTTAGATGGGGAATTTTTGACATGTACGAACGCTGTTAAACACAGAATACCCTTGAAACAAAATTCAGAACCGGTAAATGTTAGGCAGTATAGGTTGCCATTCAGTCAAAGAGAGGAAATCGAAAAACAAACGCAACAAATGCTTGAAGATGGTATTATTGTCGAAAGTAAAAGTCCCTATAATTCACCTCTTTTGGTTGTTCCCAAAAAGAGAGATGCAGATGGAGAAATCAAATGGAGAGTGGTTGTAGATTATAGAAAGGTGAACGAAAATACAATAGGTTATTCCTTTCCATTGCCAAATATTACGGACATATATGATCAGTTAGGGCACTCCAAATATTTTACAACTTTAGACCTTTCGAGCGGTTATCATCAGATTGAAATGGATCCCCGAGACCAGCACATCACAGCTTTCAGTACGAATTCAAAACATTTCGAATACAAGAGAATGCCGTTTGGGTTGAAATCGGCTCCATCATCATTTCAATATTTGATAAATAGTGTTATGTCAGGGATACAGAACGTCAAAGCATTCGCATACCTTGACGATATCTGTATTTATTCTAGCTCACTGAAAGAACATTGTCAAAGTATTAGAGATATTTTTTCTAGATTACGGCAATATAATTTGAAACTGAGTCCAAAAAAATGCGAATTCATGAAGAAAGAAGTAATATATTTAGGGCATAAAATTACAGATAAAGGCATTCAGCCGGACGAATCAAAAGTAGATGCAGTCAGGAAATTTCCAATCCCCAAGGTATCGAAAGATGTCAAATCATTTTTGGGGTTAGCTTCATATTATAGGAGATTCATACAAGATTTTTCAAAAATTGCAAAACCATTAACGAATTTGTTGAAAAAAGATCAAATTTTTGAATGGACAAATGAATGTCAGCTAGCATTTGACGAGTTGAAATCAAAATTAACCAATCCTCCACTCCTACAGTACCCAGATTTCACAAAACCTTTCATACTCACCTCGGATGCATCTGGATTTGCTATAGGTGGTATTTTGAGTCAAGGAGAAATAAATAAAGATAAACCAATTGCGTACGCGTCTAGAACTTTGAACAAAGCGGAACGTAATTACAGTACTACTGAAAAAGAACTTCTCGCTATTCTGTGGCTATGTAACCATTTTCGTCCATATTTATTCGGCAGAAAATTTTACGTCATTACAGACCATAAAAGTTTGATATATTTACAAAATATCAAAGATCCAAGTTCACGACTTACTCGATTCAGATTGAAACTAGCAGAATATGATTTCGAACCAATTTTTAAAGCCGGAAAAATGAATGTGAATGCTGACGCGCTTTCTAGAATAATTCTGAACATCAATGAAAAGGAAAAAACATATAGTGAATTCTGTTCATATTTAGATTCTCACGTATTACCAAATATTTCAATAAAAGAGTTTAATGATAGTATTTTGAAGTCACCACCTGAAAATTCATTAGCTATTCCAGTAAGTGAGGAAATATGTTTGAAGGGAAACGAAAAACATTCAATTGCAATGTTGCAATGCCATAACCAATTGATTGATTGCATTGTTAGCGCAAAAACAACCACCTCAATTTCTTTGAAAAAGGACAAATTCATTTACTTGTTAACATTCAAACAAACGGAGGAAACGAGAGAAACTTATGAGAATATTTACAATACCCTCGTAGATTTTAAACTTACGCTACAAAGACATAAAATTTCAAAAATCTCTATCCCAAAATTAGGAGGCAAACATATCAAATGGGAAAAGGTCAGAATGATATTGAGATATTTATTCAGAGGAACGAATATTGAAATTTTTGTATACCATCATAGTATTATTTGCGATGATGAAATCACGGAGGATCAGAAACAAAATTTACTCAACGAATTCCATAATACTCCTACAGGAGGATATCCTGGTGTGCAAAGAATGTACAAAAGAATCAAACAAAAATATAACTGGAAAAATTGAAGTCAGACATGAAGAATTTGTAGGAAATTGTCTCCATTGTCAGAAAAATAAGTGTGTCAATCGAAAACAAAAAATGCCATTACAAATAACAGATACCCCCGAATCAGCTTTCGACAAGGTCTATCTTGATATTGTAGGTCCACTTCCGATTACTTCTAATGGAAATAGATATATCTTGACGTGTCAAGATTCATTGACGAAATTTTTAGAAGCAATTCCTTTAAAAAATATGGAGGCAGAAACAGTTGCGCTCAAATTAGTTACCGATGTTATCTGCAGACATGGTATTATGAAATCAATTGTAACTGATCAGGGAACAAATTTCATGTCAGATCTATTCGTAAATTGTTGCAAGCTACTGAAAATCAAGAAAATAAATTGTACAGCGTATCGACCTGAGTCAAATTCAATTGAGAGAAATCATAGAACGATAGCTGAATATTTGCGAAGTTTTGTAAATAAAACCCAATCAGATTGGTGTGAGTGGATTCCATTTTGCGTTTTTTCTTTCAATACCACACCTCATACGACTACAAAATTTACGCCTTACGAGTTAATGTATGGGAGACAGGCTATATTACCAAGTTCCATAACGCATTCCCCAACGTTTTCGTACACGTATGATGATTTTCTGACCGATCTGAAATTAAAATTACAAGTCACGCGAGAGGAAGCCCGTCAAAACCTAATTGATCGCAAAGAAAAAAGCAAGATTAGTTATGATAAAACTTCCAAAAACATCGAATACAAACCGAATGACAAAGTGTTATTGTCCGATGAAAGTAGTAAAACGAGTAGAAGTAAAAAGTTGCATCCTAGATATACAGGACCATTCAGAATAGTATCAGTCGATTCAGATGTAAACTGTACTATAAGACGCGGTAACAAATTAGTGAAAGTTCACAAAAACCGATTGAAACCCTACCATGAGTAAAGCAATTTAAATTTTTTTACAGAATCCTCGTCTACTATTGGTGCCTGACCCAGGTAGCAAGTGAGGGAAATTACACACTTACAGACATCAAAATATCATCTGGAATTCATTATGAACACTTAAGATCGTGTCAACTTTACAATGATCAATATGAATTAATAACTTTTGTAGACATTTTCGAGCACAGTGTGAAGTTGCAAATATTGCAAAATTATTTCGCAAGATCAAAAACCTTTTGTCTCCATGACGTAGTAAAAAATAAAATCGAAGATCTATGTACTAACTTTATACGTACCACTGAACCTGTTATCGAGAGAATTTTGCAAGAGAAAGAACTTTTGAACCAATTGATAGGTCATAACATTGATTTGGAGGAGGTCAAGCATAGAACTAAACGCGGTTTATTTAACTTCGTTGGTGAGGCAACAAAGTTTTCATTTGGAAATTTGGATGACGACGATGCAGAATATTATAACAAAAAAATCAATGAATTCACCACAAATGAACAAAATCTGATAAAGATTTTAAAAGACCAAAGTCATGTCATTCAAACGACCATTTCTAACTTCAATCATACCGTTGGTACACTAAATATAAATGAAGACATTTTGAAAGACAATATAGATAAGCTAACGAAATATATTAATAAAGAAATGAATGAAGTAGAGATTTCAGAGATCAAATTGAAGATAAACGAACATTTCTCAAATTTCATCATGCTATATGTTCAATATCAGTTAGAAACACAGTCATTGATAAATGCAGTACTAGCAGCCAAAACAGGCGAATTGCATCCTTTCATTATGACACCCGAGAAACTGATAATAGAATTACAAAACATTTCAACTCATAACTATCTACATTTTCCGATTATGCCAATCATAGAGAACGCTCATGTGTTTTATAAAAGCAGGCGTCTGGTTTATATCATTTCTATACCGATGACAGACAATCAAGAGTATGCCATTTATAAACTCACCCCCTTACCAGTACATGTTGCTGATAATAAGTACATATTTATTCAACCCACTAGTAAGTACTTGGCTATAAACAGTGTAAAGCAGAAATACTTGTTATTAACTGAACAACAGTTTGGTACTTGTACAGAATATGGAAATGCGAAATATATTTGCCAACAAGAAGCGCCATTACTTTTGACCCATCAACATGAAAGTTGTGAAGTCAAGTTATTTTACGCAACGAGTTCGATACCCGAGAATTGTGATAAAAGATTAGTGAGTCTATATCAGAATATTTGGCATCAACTAATTTTGAGTAATACATGGATATTTGTCTTGAGTAGTCCAGAAAGAATAAGTGTAAATTGCGACAGTCATATTTATACTGAGTTTGTCAAAGGAACGGGTATGCTTACCCTTTCAGAAAATTGCAAAGCATTTACTCCAGATGCTTTACTCTTTCCTCATCGTATTCATTCTAGTATCATTGAACAATCGAATAATTTCATTCCGAGTGTAAATTTACTTTTTGACTGTTGTGAAACAGAAGATAACAAATTTAATATTTCTGAGATACATTTAAATCCTAACTTCAAGACTGTCAGCATGCATTTAGATGATTTGAATCTAGCAAGTAGAAAATTGTCTGAAATTGATGAAGAATTAGACCACTTTACTTGGATGCCGAGATCGTTGACGTTTTCATCTAGTGTTTTATCTATTATTTTCATTATTGTAGTAGTTTTTATGCTATGTTTTTGTTGTAAAAAATGTAGATTAGGAAGAAAATGTTGTGAAGCGATTCCTGGAATTTGCATTGGAATCAATAATAATACTACTCAACAACCGGATCATAGGGATCCAGTAGTTCAATATAGTCCAGGAGCCGCCTCCATAGAGTTCACTGATTCACCCCCTACAACTAACCAGAGGGCTAGACCGATTGTAGGTAGAAGAGGTACGAAAGATTTCTCGTCTTCTTAGACGTTCAATCTTTTTTCCAACAGGGGAGGTGTTATGACCCAGTAGGGCAGTAGATATTAGATTTTCGTAATGGTAAATTGTTCTTTGCATTTTTTGCTAAAACGTTCCCATGAGATTCCAGACAGTCATTTGAAACTTCAGTTCTTATCTGTCACGTAGCTTTTAAAATCACGTTCTCTACCAGATAAGCTAAAGAAATGAGATACTTCAAACTACTTCCAAGTACATGCGAATCAACTCAGCAAAAGCTTACTAGCAGAATTCGAGGTAGAAACAAGTATAGAATAACTTTTGTCGACTCATTGAAACTTGTATTGTATTCGAGAATTTTCTTCACATCAAAACTATCAAATTTACTTCCATCGCACTTGGGCAGCCTGCGAGCGTCCGATCATGCATAACGATAAGTTAGTTAGTTCCAGACCACCAACATTGTATAACTAACCCGATTTCTTGTCAACGACACTAATTCCAAGTTTGAATAAACGGCGTCCATGGGATTTTGGTCTATCATTTCACCACCAACAATTCAACATTTCTGTAACCAATTGTGACCCTTCACAATAAGACAGGTTACAACACTATGAATTTTTGAGAAGACTAGTGCTTTCAAAGTGATTCAAACTGCAATTCATTCTGATTTCAACCTACAGATAAGATTCATGTTTGTGACTGTACCAAGTTAGCCTCAATCATTTGTTTTTCTTATATTCCATGCACCCCTTTTTTTTGGGGGGGGCTAATATTTTGAACCATTTGAGGGTAAAGGTCTCCTCCCCCTTTTTTAAGTAGATCGTTATCACGAATTACCAAGTGTAAACATTAGGTGCGCACGTTCAGTACCTACGTTGGCATATTGTTTCACCAAAACCCCTCCTAGCTGCGTAATTACTACCCTCAAGAACATAATATGAATAAAGGGGCTGTCATCAAGTTCGGTGGTGATTTCGTGATAGTTTCTGTATTAGGGAAAACGTAATTCAATTTCAATTGTTTCCTATATTGGTTTATATGTATTTTTTATAAAGAATAACTGAATGGATAAAAAGAAAAGATACGGCTGTTCAGGGTATAACGTTTTGTCTCATTTCTTCCAATTCACGTCTGCTGCCACTATAACTCACGACTATTGAAGTCAATTTATTTTACAGGACGGTCTCCAAAAGAAGTGGAGATTTCCAGTTTGAATCTGCGGTAATAAACTGGTGGTGCCCATTTTTTTTATTTACTTTTCAGTTGATATTATTAATTCCTTTTTTTTTGAACCCAGCCTACTCTCCGACTGTGCGCCGCGCATTTATGCAACGCGCCTACCGCATTCCGCCCTGAGTATATCGCAAGAAAAATTATAGCGTTACAACCTAAAATTATGCAATGATATTTCACATATTAAAAAATTAACCTATTATCAAATTTTTTTTATCGACACTTGTCACAGTTTCAAAATATCTACTTTTTGATAGGAATTGATTTATAACTCTGATATAGAAACCAGAGGATGTATCATTTTCAAGTCTCTGACCAATCTTTTGAATTGTGTATTGATCGAATATATTCATTATTCAGATATATAAGAAACATTGATGGAGGATTCGGTTTCAAAGCAGAGGTATTTTCCTTACTGAAGGAAAAATGTAAGCATCTTGAAGAGTGACAAAGGCATGGGTGCCTATTGATAGATGAATGTAAAGTAACAGCCACAAAAAAAATTTATAAGAATACTTTGGAAATGATCGGGTTCATTGATCTCGGAAACCACACTCCTGAGAAAATGGCAGACCAACTTGGAGATCATGCTCTATTTTTTATGTTCCAACCTTTTGCTGAACATAGTTTACAGGCATTGGCATGTTTCTTGTGTGGAGGCAACATAAATGGTGATATTCAGGCGAAACTGGTCCTGGAGTGCATCATTTTATGTGAAAATGCTGGCCTCTATATTGATGTTGTAACCAGTGATGGAGCTACTTGGAACAGAAAGATGTGGTCTCATTTGGGCATAACTGATTCCCTAGAGCCCTGGTGTCAATACTCCAATGACTCTTCAAGAAAATTGCGAATGTGCTCAGATTTCCCACACCTTATAAAATGTATGAGGAACAATCTGGTAGCAAAGAGAATTTTCAAAGTATGTAAAATATTTTTGTCACGGAAAAGAAATCATTTTTTAATTGACTTTACAGATTCCCGAAGGACTTGTATCATTCGCAAATTTCGAAAATCTATTCGAATACGAATCCACAAAACAATTTGAAATATGTTTCAAACTGAGTGAAAGTCACCTACACCCAAAAAATGGGGAGAAAATGTGTACTAGACTAGCGTTCCAGGTAAGACTTCACAAAATACAAAAGGATGTGTCATTTCCCAAACTAATATATTCCTGGAGTAGATTCGCAGGAATTGAAACTGAAATTCGGATATAATTGGCGAGTACCAAATTGGGACATGACAGATACACCTATTATGAAACGTTTTTTGATTGCAACTAGGGATTATGTTCTCAGATGTGCCGGTTCTTCATTCAAGTGACACCCCATGTAGTAGTAGTAGTTGATATATATCTCGTTTTTCAGCTCTTCAGTAACACAACTGCTCTGGCAATGGAGGCCTATAAAAATAAAATTGTATCGTTTGAAGAAATGGATGTAACAATTATGTTCTGTAAGAAAATTAATAGAATCATTAATCTAATGAATTCTCGTTCACCTGATTCAGGCCTCAGATATAATTCAAGAGAGTATAAGGTGAACACTCTTCTAAATGGAAACAGCAAATGTTCCGATTTCCTCAGAAATTGTTGACACAATTAGGGCTAGCAATTAAAAACTAACATCATTCTGATTCCTAGATCTCAACGAAATAATTATTTTATGAGTTCAGTGAATTTAACCATTCACAGAAGATGAAAGTTTATTTTTCAATGAAGGAAATTGAACATTCAGTTGAATTATATAATTGAATAATTTTTGCTCTCAGATTAGCTCAAAATTATAAAATGATTTTTTTCAGGAACTGGTAGATTTTCTAGATTACCTAAAGTTATGGGAAGCTTTATCTGAAAAAAATGTATTTATCAGATTCAACGTCTGAAGGACTGAAAGCTACAGTTTCTTATACCCTTGATTTGATTCAATATCTGAGCAGCATTGGTTTCACCTATTTAATGACTTCATGAATCAATCAAGATCATCTAGAGGTAATTTTTATATGTACATTTATTATTCACCAAAAAGTTTTGATATGTGAATGGAAATCATACATAAACAACCTGCCTGTCTCTCAATAGGTGGCAGAAAAATCCGGAGGAAAGCAAAATACTGTACATGTAACAAAAAATATCAGTTTCCTGTACAATTCTAACTAACACTTAGGGATAATCGTACAGCAAACTGGGATATTTTTATGTTAAATATGGATTTCCATCAAGTTTCGGCCAATTCAATTCAACTACTGCAAATATTTCCTGAGAAACTGTATTTATATACGAATTATGGAACAAGGAAATAATATCGATGGCCAGTAAATTGATTTTTATTTTAATAATTTCTGATTACCTATCAGAAGTGAATGAAATCAACAACAAAACTATATAAGTTAGGAATAATTCTGATTGGATTGAAAAATTACTGGGTTCTACAACATAAAAAAGTCCTTGCAATTGAACATACACAAGTTTTTCATAAAATATTACAAGTAATCTGTTCGATCTACTATTTCAAATTGAAAAAGTTTGTTAACTTCAAAATTAGTTTGAAATAGAAAAATGTCATAATTTTACAACTATAGAAGGACTAGAGTACAGCTGATTTTCAGAGTGTACCAATTAATTACAAAAACATACCATTTGCTGCAAAACTACTATAGAAGGACTAGAGTACAGCTGATTTTCAGAGTGTACCAATTAATTACAAAAACATACCATTTGCTGCAAAACTATTTGCTTTCCAATTATTCATTGTACATCCATCTCAATACTAATCAACGGTTTATACATTTCAGCATTTTTTTGGTATGATGAGATCAGCAGGAGGTTGCAATACACACCCTGAATCACTTCAAGTTGGCCAGATATTTCGACTGATGTCACTGTATTCATTGATAAAACCGCCACGAGGTAGCAATGGAATAGCTCAGGTTACCGAAGAGTTCATGGATACAAGTGAGGCATTTGCCTATTTCTGTGGCTATGTAGCCAAAAAAATCAAGGCAATGAATACCTGCCAAGAATGTTTAAGAACAATTATCGGCGATGGAAATGAAATTTTCAATTATTGTATAAAAGTTAAAAGCAGGGGTTATCTGACCTTTCCCTCTTCAAGTATAATTTCCTTCTTATCGGAAGTGGAAAGTGTCATTTCCGAAACTTTCGAAAATGAGCTGGGAAGAATTGTTTAACAGATATACTGCATAAATTATCGAATTTTATGCCAAAAACTCTGGTTGTTTGTTTTCATCATAAATTGGAATTATCCAAACACACATTGACAACATATGTATTATCAAGACTCAGCATATGCTGTGCAAATGAGCAAAAATTGTGGAATGCACCTAGAAAATCAAAGCACTTAGCAAAATTAGCGAAACTGCAATAAATAGACAAACAACTACAGGAAAGGTCCAATACGAGATGAGAGAAAAATTTATACTTTGAAATGATCCCTTGTGAATATTTCAGACAAATTCTGAAAATCGGCAACACTGTTAACACAAATGTATGAAATCATTGGGGTTTTTGGTGGGAAATCGAATTCAAAACACAAATTGTTTTCGAGTTATAACATAGAATGATATTTTTATAAAAAATTTAATATCCATAACGTCGAGAAACCGGCTCCTCACGATATCCATTATTGTGTCAACCAAGAATTTTTGAATTAAAAGAAAAATTTATATTGACTTCAATTCCAAATGTTTCGATGGCTAACAAATTACTTTGATAATGCAACATTGGGTAATCTTGGTCCATAATTATCTAGACTTAATCGATACATTTCAAATTTTGTTGCTTCCACCAAACCACCATTCAATTCTATACATTTTTCATACCAATAAAGAAAATTCTAGAATTCACCTAAATGAAGGATACTGAATCCAGTAGTGGTGTCAAAATTTCAGGAGAAAAATAGCTTATTGTATTTATCAATTTAGAACATAAAAAAATCATAGTATGCCCTGAGATTTGGAATTATATTTTGCAAATTTGTTGCATATGTAAACTTTCTGGCACTCTTCCTGCTGAAAAAATTAATTCGGTCATAGAATGTAGATTTTATGAGGGTGGTCCGGTTTCAAGTGGGCCACACTGTAGGTAAACCATATATTTTTGCTTGACAAAAAGAGATAAAAAGCTACTTCTGGGCAAGTGTGATAGCCTTAATTGCAACATATCTACCGGCATATGTAGAAAAATAAACAATTACTCACATCAATTTTGTGTTCCTTTGGTTCCAAAATTCTGTGACTTGCCGCCCAAAAAGACTGCTATGTTGTTTCTCGAAAGCAAGACTGAACAGGATTCTTTCTAATTGCCTACCTGAAACACCAAATTACTGATTACTCGACCGAAAATGAAAATGATAAAAATGTCTAATTAGATGAAAAGATTTTGTGTGATTTGCTGGTTCAAGGATTCTACATTTGCTGAGAACAAATCCCATTTACTTATTTGAAAATGAATTCAATCCTTCATGTTTGTTGGTGATACGTTATAATCTCAAAAACGGTTTTTATTACAGTTTTTTATAATTATATCATATCATTGAAACAGGTGTTTCATTTACAGTATTTGATGTCTACATTGACTTGATTTCAAAAAATTCTACAAATCCTGAGTGAAATTCTCATTTGAAAATATGTACAAACTCGATTCAAGTAGCATATCATGTCATTGATGAGAAATCCTTCTCTCCACCAGAATAATGTTCCTCAAGGCGGGTCTACCTATTGAAAAGTGGATATACCTACATAACTTAAATAACGGACTATTACTTCTTCCAGTTGAAAAATGTCACTTCGGTTCTCCATTATAATAGCTTTGGTGAATTAAATGAGTATTATTCAAGTGGCAGAAGTGACATTTTCCACCTTGAAAAAGTAATAATATACTATCTGAAATATAGGCACTATGTATTCATGAAATTATGTATGCACTATTCGATAATTTAACCCACTTCAATAGTTTTAAAACAATGCAACACATAACAGATGGATACCTACACTTTTTTTAATTCCCTGATAAAAGCTACTTCACCTGATGAAGTGAGAAATAATTTGTTGAGAAATTAGTAATATGATTGTTCTTATATTTCTCTGCCCCTAATAATTTATAAAGAGGCTTCAAACAATTTGACAATTTTATTCAGACTATCAAGGTCTTATTGTACCCATACTGTTGGTGAATAACTCTAAAAACCAGTTCAGATTGTGACACTTTTCCATTTCAATAGATAACTAGATTGTCAGGATTGAGCCACAAGAAGTATAGATACTCGAGGTAAATTCTCCATCCAGAGAGATCTAAACAAAATTCCATAATGAAACGTCAGGAGCTTCACTGAAAAATTCCGAATCCGAACGTTCAGATTTCTCGTCATATCCTAGATATATACTCGCTATGATTTTGATAGAATAGGTATACCTTGAACAACTCAAATCGATTTGAGGAGTGCACGATTCAATTTACTAATCCCCTGTACGAAACTCATGATAAATCGCTCGCGTAACATGTATTATACCTACTTCCCTCACATCATCGGCTCGTGATCACGTTACAATTACCTTTCATTTTTTGAACACTATGAATAAAGAGAAAAAATTTCTTACCTATCTTCGGTTCCTCAGATATCCATTATACTTCCCAGTTTCACTCACAACCATTGATTAGGAACATTTAAAATCACATTCACAGATAATTTTAATTCATATTTCATCAACTTGAAAGCGAAAGGAAAAAGCATCGAGTTATGATTCATGACATAACCTATACATTTGATTTAATCGAAAGGCGGGACCGTTGACGTTCACGGCATCACAGATTAAAGTTTTAGTGGATCAGGGTAGGCTTCGAAACCAGATTCGTGAGGTGCGCCTCTGGTGGCAAACTCTCGGAGGGATTTCTTCAGTTATATTTCTTCAAAATCAAGAATGCCAGATATCGAGAGTTTATGACTACGATTTTTCAGGTATAAGTCAACGCACCAGGTTATATGCATCTCGGAAAAGATAAAGTGGCTTTTGATTGTTCAGCTGCATCTGACTTCAAATACATGCCCCAGTGACATTCCTTGAAGCCTAAAGCTTCTAGTGAAATGATTGTATTAAGTGAATGATTGGGAATATATTGAATATATTCCATGAAAAAATCGTTGATTGATAAATATCTGAAATGAAAATCACAGTCTGAGTTTAGACTTGAATTTATTGCAGAACCCTACATGATTGCACAATGCAAAGAAGATATTTCTGATACCGAAAAACAGGAAGACAGAAAGTATAAGGTGAAATGGTTGGACAAAACAGAAAAAAAGGCTACACTACAATATATTTACGGTGAAGAGGGCGATATATATCTTCGCAATATTATATGTACTATTGAAGTGAAAAAAAAGAGCCGATTCATATTCATTCTCACGATAGACAATGAAAAAAAAATTCTGGAAGCCTTGAGGAATGATGAAGAGGATCATAGGGAAAACGATGACATCATCGATGAAAATGAAGGTGAGTATATAAAGAAAGTGGAAATAATCCTTGTCTGATGTCACATTAACGTTTCCAGGAGTGAAAAAAAGTTCGGAAACCTATCATGTTAATCCAAAAGAAATTAATTCAGTCAACATTATTACCCAGAAAGATTTTAACGAAACAGGTAGCATATCGAATGGCACAATGATGAACGTTTCGCCAAATTATTTGAAAAAAACTCAACATCGCAGAATGTGAACCTCATGACAGTGAAATTAAACGGGTCACATCGAGTCAAAAAGGTCAAGCAGGCAAAAGACCCAAATTAAATGGTAAGTAACGTAAGGAAAAACAAATATTCTCTACATTTTTATTTTCATTTTAGTATCATTTTCGTTAAATTTTCGATCAGTTACGTTTTTGCCCGATGATATCAATTTAACTAATATTATTTTCTGATCTAGTTCATTCTGATTCTATCGTTTGGAATTTGATTAGTCTCTTTCAATTTTCAGTAGGACGTCACTTGCTGTTGATAGGGGGTCTTTGTGATATCTCTTTTGATACGTATTTCAATTCTATATTCAACCTTTTTTTGGTTTCAGGAATCTGATTGGCCATTTTTCTTAGTCTCCAATAGTCAAATGACCTATTTTAATAATAAATAGTTTTTTTCGTCAAAAGTTTTGACTTTTGGGGGGAAATAGTGAACCAGCTAGTGAAATGAATTTTAGAGATTCCTGAATCAAATCTCCTGTGAAATTATGATTTCTTGTTAGTTTGGAGGTTATCAGAAATGGAATGAAAGAGTGATACATAGGAACGTTTGGTCCGATTTTCAAAATGGATGCATTATGTAAGAAAGACCCATCGAACGAGATATCACAATACACCGCCATTCTATTTGAAAACAAAATACTGATAAAACCGTCTCGCGTTTGAAGTCACACTGTTGATTTTTCTCCTTAAAAAAAACTGAACATGATGCTTTTTTACGTGAATATCGCCTTAACTTGATATCTAGTCCCATCCGAAAGTTATATTTACGTCCGCACTGTATGCATAGGAGTTCTTATCTGAAAACTTGAAAAAAAAAGTCACCTGGTCTTCAACGGAATGGATAACGATCATTTATTCAAAATTCAGTTTCAGATTACACAGATGATAGCGAGCCCGAACTAGATTTGGGAAATCACGATACCAGTGGAGACAAATCTTACAATTTTAAATCACCTGATAAAATCCTAAATAGTTACATTGCCGAACCCTCCGATATTTTTGAAAGTGGAGTTACGACCAAAATTACTCAAAATGAGTTTACGTAACAAGGTGGGTACTTGAATATTCTATGAAAGAATATTTTGATCGATCTGCATGAATGAACGATGAGATTGGAAACTTTGGTGTAACAGTTCAAACTTTTCCTAGAGGTCAATTACCCTAACACTGAACTGAGATTTTTGAATTCGACACGAGTTTTGCTTATAAAGTTAGCATCTTCAAAAGAAAGTTGATACTTGAAAATTGATAATTCACAACACTGTCTTAAGTATAAGGCGAGGAAAATTGATACTTGAAAATCTTGATACTTCATATCATTGTCTTCATATCATTGTCTTCAGTGTCAATTTTCTTCTGAAGATATTGACCTTGTTAGCGAAACGCGCGTCGGGTGCAAAAATCTCAGTTTGGTGCTAGGGTAATTTATCTCTAGGAATAGTTTCTGCATGGTATGGTTTGAAATGATTTTCATATTTCTTGAAGGTGATTCAGATATAAAGGAATATTTTTTTCGCACCGATGACCTCACTTTGCACTCAGAGTTATGACTCGTAATAGAGAAATCACCAACTGATGGTTAGTTTTCTCCTGTTCAACTGTGAGAAATTTAGAATATATCTGGCCTTATTCGTAATTGCATGATCCAACAGATTGAACACATATAAGAATTCATACAAAAAAAAATTTATTTCCACCATGTACGACATAATGACTGAACATTCTTTTATCCATTTTGAATAACTTTATGGGAAAGCTAGAAAATATGCTTGTAATGTCCGGCGTACCCGCTGAAGAGTGGCTCGCTTCGTTGTTAGGCCAATTGAGAGGTGAAGCGGCAAAATGGGCTTCGGTATTCTCGCAATACCAAATCTCCTACGAAATGTTGGTAAATCGATTGCTACAAAAATATGCGAACGCAGAGCTCTCTGCAAAGCCAACTGCCAAGTTCTATGGCGAGGTACAAGATAAAAACACTAAAATAGACGTTTTTATTTTACTACAGGTAGGATTGGCCAAAAGGCTATTTCCAACGGCATCTGATGCCTGCTTGATTAATATGATGGTCCAGCTCATTAGTCCAGACGTCCGTTGCTTTTGTAGAGGAAAGGAATTCTCGTCTCTAGAAAAATTCATACAAGACTGCGTGCTTATAGGGGAAGATGTAAACGCAAGTAGGCGTTTAGGTGCTAAGGTGGCATCGAATTCTAATCAGGTGTATAGTCGAGTTGATAATGGTACTGTTCCTCAAAATCGAGGAAATTACGAATGAAATTTTAATCAAGGGGAAAATTTCGATAGAAATCGAAACTTCGATAGGAATCGTAATTTTAATTTGAATTTAATTTTAAAAGTTGTGTTAGGATTACGGAATCTTGTGTGAATAGATCAATCGAGCCTCGAGTTGAGGAGTTGCATATATCTGTGGGTGAAGGCTACTCGACTAGTAGTCGCGTTTTGCCTAGGTTAGGGATTGAAATTCGAGGTCGCTCGTATTACGCTCTCATAGATACAGGGGCGTCAAGTAACTTCGTCCGTCCGGACGTGTTGCCAGGTAAGGAACCCGACTACAGTATATTTTGGCTGCCAAAATCAAACCAGGGATAGTCTGGGGCATAAAGTGATCGAGTCTCGAATTGAAGATCGTGCTGTGACGTTCAGGGCCACTATACTTAGTGGTCTCCATGAACAAATTATTTTAGGCATGCCTTTCCTGCGAGAGCAGGAGGCTAGTATTGACTTTGTGCGACATTGTATATATTTCGGAAAGACTCCCCGCTTGACGGTTTATTTTGATAAACCCTTTTCGTCGTCTCGCAGTAAGGAGAACAAGGTGTGTTCTATGCCAGAGTTCCAGGCAGAACAATTTTGCGTTGAGACTAGGAAATTCTTTGAAGATATAATTTCTGAGTTACCCGACGTCTTCGAAGAGAAGGTTCGGCAGCCTCAAACAAATGCTATCGAGCATGGGATTAAGGTGAGAGAGGAGAAGCCGTTCCGTCAATTTCGGTACAATGAGATGTCGGAGGAACGGAAGAAGATTGTGTATGACGAAATAGGCAAATTGTTGGAGGCTGGTGTTATTACCCGGAGCACATCTCCTTATTGTTCCCCGGTGGTCCTCGTACCTAAGAAGAGTGGTCAACTCAGGTTTTGCGTGGATTACCGGGAAATCAATAAAATGATTGTTTCGGAAGCACCAAACCTACCTCCAATTCAAGAGACCGTACGAGAAATCGGCGATGCCTGTATTTTTAGTACTCTAGATCTTCGAAATGGGTTCTGGCAGGCACCCCTGTCAAAAGAGAGCCGGAAGTACACGGCTTTTGGGGGACCTGACGGGTCAGTTTACGAATTCAAAGTCCTGAGTTTCGGGCTTAGGAACGGGCCCGCGGTGTTCCAGAAGCTCATGTCCAGTGTGCTTTCCGGCTACGTCGACGTATTCTGTAAGATCTATTTGGATGATATTATCGTTTATTCTCGTACTCTAGAAGAGCACGGCGGCATTTGAGATTTATTTTAGAAAGGCTGAGAACCCCTAAACTGTGGCTTTCTCCCCAAAAATGCAAATTTGCAACTTCAGAGTTGGAGTATCTTGGCCGCGTTATTTCCGCGACAGGAAACCGCCCCCAGGAAATACACGTATTAAACGTGAAGTACTTTATTACCCCGAAAACTATAAAACAGGTGCGAGCTTTTCTCGGAACAGTCGGGTGGCTCCAGGAGTTCATTCCGCGCTTCGCGAAGATCTTAGCTCCCCTTACCGACTTATTGGATAGAAAAAGAGGTTTAAGTGGACACCTGAAGCCGAGTCGAGCTTTAACGAGATTAAACGTCTCGTGTCCCAACCTCTGGAACTCTCTAGACCTGATAAAAGCCAATACTTTCTGCAAACCGATGCGAGTTATATTGGCTCAGGAGCGGCCCTCACTTGGCTGGATCGTATGAAGGACGAAAGGGCTAAGTTAACAAGGTGGTCGTTACTCCTTCAAGAGTATGACTTTGAAGTGGTCCACGTACCGGGGAGGTTCAACCAACTTCCTGACTTTTTGTCACGAAATCCTCAGGACGTGCCCACCAAAGTAGATATGTCTAAGGACGTGGAAACCCTTGAAGACGATGCCCAGGAAGCCCTCAAGGAAGCTACCGAGCATCTGGTGGAGCTCTTCACGGAGTTTGACTATGTACAATATCATCATCACCGAGACGTGCTAATGCAAGTACGGACGTTCCATGATGATATTTTCCAAGCTCAGCGCGAGAGCGACAGCGTCCGAAGGTTCATTGGGAGAATCGAGCGGTCACGGAGAAATTCGGAACCATCGGAGTACGAACGGAGGATTGTCGAAAATTTCATCATGGAAGATGGAATTTTTTTTTATGTTGGACCCCAGCAGGACCAAAAGCGCGTGTTTTGTCCACGTAGAAGCTGGAGCCACATAATTAAGAAGTTTCATGAGGAAACTGGACATCCCGGAGTAGATGAGACTCTTTTACAAATACAGAGAAACTTCTACTGGTCAAATATGAGGAAACAAGTGGCTGAGTTCGTGGGGACCTGCCTCACGTGTGCCACCACAAAGGCGGCATAAAGGCAACCCCCGGCTAACCTTCGCCCGAACGTTCCTCATAGGCCATGGCAGATGGTCTCTGTAGATGTACTTGGGCCGTATCCTTCGAGTCCGAACGGTAATAAGTATGTTGTCGTCGCTACGGATTGTTTCAGCAAGTGGGTGGAGGCCAGATGTGTCCCCAATGCGCAAGCTAAAACAGCGGTCGACTTCATGCTTAATGACGTCTGTAACCGATGGGGCTTTCCGGAGACCATAATTTCCGATAGCGCTGCTATGTTTAACGGAAACGTGTGGACAAGATTTTGCGAGCAAAATTAGATCGAAATTCGCCTTAGCCCGACCCACCATCAGCAGGCAAATCCAGTGAAAAGAAGAGCGCAAGAAATTAGAAAAATGCTTCGAGTAGCATTATTGAATAAAACCGAAAATCAATGGGAAAGCTGTATCCCAGAGATTTTATTCAACCTAAGAACTCGAGTTAACGCGGCGACGAAGATGTCCCCAAGCTTTCTACTATTAGGCTACGAAATTTCTAGGCCTGGGGAGTGGGTGACGCCCTCCCAACGCGGACGACCTAACCAAGGTAATATCGACCGAGATGCTCGTATCGAGCAAGCCGATAACGCATCTGAGGAGTATCGAAATAAAATCTTCCCTAAGAAAAATATCGTCAATGTAGGCTTTGTGCCCGGACAGTGGGTACTCTGCCGAAATGCAGAAAACCTGCGACGAAACTTCGGCCCTACATGGTCAGAGCACTGCCGAGTGGTTCGTCGTCTAGGTGAGACGACGTACCTTGTTAACCGTGGAGGATTAGACCGGGTAATATGTGTGGACCACCTACGCTTAGCGCCCCCTCCGCGAGCTGGACAGGACCATTGTACCTCGTTGTGAGGGTTGCTAGCTTTGGGGACGCCTACCAGGTTTCTGAAGACTCATCTACGTGGGCGAGCCATTGCATTCAGAAGCTGCGGCTCTAAACGCAATTCCAACAACGGAGCGTTGGACACGTGGTCGCGTGTAGGACGCGGAACGCGTTTTTTGTGGAGTGGTACACACAATTACTACGTGGAAATTCTTTTCACGTAACAACCTCGGCAATAGCGCTTTGCGCGTTGAGGCAGAGTTACCTGCTAGTGGCGACACTAGCAGCTCTAACTTGGTGGCTTCGAGCGTGTAGGGACCCACGAGCCGGAGCAAATTCTAATATCGAAAGATGGATTCGTCGTCTGACAAATCCCATTTCGATTCAATGAATTTTTCAACACCACGCCAAAGACGATAGTACTCTCAGTGAAATCCGGAGAATTAATACTTAGTAGACGCCCAGGTGATACACCTCTTGTGAGACGTATAACTGATTATGGACCTTGTCCGCAATGTCTTGGATTCTTCATGTTGTCGCGGCTCTGGCAGCATATCAAGACTACATGCCCAAAAATCAATTCAAAACATGGATTGAAAAACGAATCAAATCATAGTACAGTTACACGTAAGGACATCAGAGGAGACAGTTTCGTCCTTCTGGAAGCAAGCTATAGTTCACCTGTTTCTTCCGAGTTCAGGAGATGTATTTTAGCGACATTCAAAATTGATGATATATCGGATGTATGTAAAGGAGATGAAATCATTTTAAGGTATGGTGATCTTTTATTCGAAAAATACAGTTCCCAACAACACGAATATATCAGACAAGTTCTCAGGCAACTGGGAAGACTGATACTTCACGTTAGAAAAATTGATAATCGTGTTGTGACCATGAAAGATGTTCTACAGCCGAAAAATTTTGATGTTATAATCAAAGCCGTAAAAGAACTTTGTAGATCTAAGCTCGATAAAATAATGTATCAGGAATATGATATTCCGTCATTAGCATTAAAACTTGGGCATAGTCTTCGCAAATGTGCACTAATTGTCAGAGGTATTTCGTTGAGGTGTGGAGATCTGACAATGGATAGGAAAATGGAAGGATTCCTCAACCTTATGAGTATCGAATGGAATAACCGAATATCATCTTCTGCAGTGAGATCCCTTCATGAAGAAAAATGAACGCCACCCAACTTCTACCTCTAACTGAAGATATAGTCTCATTGGGCAAGAACTTGGATCACGTCATAAAATATTTGACAAATTGTGTAGGCCTCAGTGATTTTTCTGGAAACTGGCACAAACTGGCCTCGGCAACATTATGTCGCATAATCATGTTCAATAAGAGGAGAAGTGGAGAAGCGTCCAGAATGACCTTGAATCATAACGCCTCTTGTCCAAACTGGTCTGATCAGTGTACCCAGGAATTAAAAAAACTCTCACGCCACTGGAAATTTCTTTGGCAAATAGGTTGGTTGTCGTAGAGGTCCCTGGGAAATCTCGGAAATCTTTCAAGGTACCGATTCTCCTGACAGAAATAACAAAGAATGCTATAGACAAATTGATAGCAACCAGACATATTGTAAACATAGAAGCAAATAATGTATACTTATACGCAAGAGGCAATGGTTCTATGAAAAATTTGAAGGGACATTATTGTTTGAGGGATTGGTGCAAGGAAGCTGATTTGAAGAAACCTGAGCTTCTATCTGGTACGAAACTGAGGAAATATGTTGCAACTGTTGCTCAGGTTTTTGATTTGAAAGAAAACGAATACGATTGGCGTGCTAGGCATCTGGGCATGATCTCAGAATCCATCGAGATTTTTACCGACTGCATGAATCAGCTGTGGAGCTCACGAAGATCAGTCGTCTACTACCAAGGAGAAGCCAATAAGTACCACAGAAAATCCTTAGATGAAATTCAAATCACTGGTGATTTTCCAAATATGCATTTCATTAATAATTAGATCACTATCATGCGTAAATTAATTTTGGTATCCAATGCTAACAAGGCTAGCTTTTTCAAGAAGCATTTATACTAGTATCGATTCTCTTTGCTTCAATGCTAACCTTGTTATAATATCAGTATGGGGTTAATGTAATTATTCTTCAACTACAGCTAGACGAATATTGGAAATGACTCTAAAACATCATCATTCTCATCCTCATCGGCTTTCGAAGTCGCTTTTTAATTCAAATATAAAGGAAGGGACTAACTTTCTGATGACATTTTTTTTTCAATTCTTTATTTAACAGTTTTGGTAGGTTTGGTGATCCAGAGTTAAATTCTTCAATGGTGGTATTGGTGGGATTGGGATCAATTTAATTAAAGAAAAACTATTGTTTCCTTGCCAACGTTTCGAATTTTAATAAATTCATCATCAGGGCTCTATAACAATGAGTTGCGTGTTAAAGTGGTAGGATATAAATAAAATAAGAGAATGCCAACAAACTATTGGAACATTTTCAGGGGTTCAAAATGTTGATTAATGAAAAAAAAAATTGTAAAATACTTACCAAAAATCAGTTTTTCCGAGTAAAAATATTAAAACTAGGTATAAAACAGACATTTTAGATACACACTCTAGGTACAAACAAAACCACATTGAGTACGGTAGTATTCGTTTGTCCCGTACTCAATGTGGTTTTGTTTGTACCTAGAGTGTGTATCTAAAATGTCTGTTTTATACCTAGTTTTAATATTTTTACTCGGAAAAACTGATTTTTGGTAAGTATTTTACAATTTTTTTTTTCATTAATCAACATTTTGAACCCCTGAAAATGTTCCAATAGTTTGTTGGCATTCTCTTATTTTATTTATATCATACCACTTTAACACGCAACTCATTGTTATAGAGCCCTGATGATGAATTTATTAAAATTCGAAACGTTGGCAAGGAAACAATAGTTTTTCTTTAATTAAATTGATCCCAATCCCACCAATACCACCATTGAAGTCTTTATTTAACGTCGTCCTATTTCCGCTACCAAGGCCAATCGTCGCCGCCGGTGAGCACACTTCCCCCAACCGGAAATTTTGCCGAACCCTCTGGTATTTCAACCAGAGGTAGCGATCTTTAACGAGCCCAACATCCATGGACTCGGGACCGACGGCTTTACGTCTCCTCCGAAGGACGGCATATCCTCAATATATCTTGTGCTCATTGATATATTGTCTGCGAGCTATGATATGCTATTCCGCTGCAGCTGTACGGGCTTTGGACACGGTATTTCCCTGTATGGTCACCCATCCAAGTACTGACCGCGCTCGGCGTTGCTTAACTTCAGATATCGAATGACTGTCAGTCAACCTGAAGAGCTGGGCCATGCCCTAAATGACATTTTTCAAGATGCTTCCAATATTTCACAATTGATCACGATTAGAAAATAAATACCAATAAAAAAATTCGAAGCATTTGTTGTTACGGAAAATATATTCTATTTTTAGACCGGGAGGTCATGACAGGTGACGTTCCACCATTTTTTCGTGCATGCCTTTTTAAGGCTTGATAGCTAACCCTAAAATATCAAAGAAAGTCGGGGTTTTAGCCCCCCCGCGCGTCCTCTTCATAAGGAAAAACGCTTTTCTTTCTGTAGCGAATTTTCGTGTTTTTCCGTGATATTTTACTGCATGCCATTGTAATATACGGAAGAATTGAAGCTCAAATAATTGATGGCATGCACCCCGCAGCGGCCCAAGATGATCAAAGGGTTATGAAAACCTGAAAAAAAATTAAGGAAAATTCCGTGTTTTCAAATTACATGCCGATGTGAAGAATTGAAGTTTTTGTAATAAAAACACTATGAAAGAATTGGCATGCACCCCTCGTAGGACCAACGGTGAAAAATTTCCGGAAAATTCTGTACAGAAAAAAAAGCGTTTTTCCTTATGAAGAGGACGCGCGGGGGGGCTAAAACCCCGACTATCTTTGATATTTTAGGGTTAGTTATCAAGCCTTAAAAAGGCATGCACGAAAAAATGGTGGAACGTCACCTGTCATGACCTCCCGGTCTATTTAACAATAACTTTTTTATTTTAGATTTACCAGTTATTGATGCTGATGACGATAAACAATCGGACCTTGAAAGTGATGAGGATAGTGAGGAAACAGTTATGCCTTCTACTTCTGAAATTCTGGATGAACCCGAAGGTAATAAAACATCAATTAATTTCAGGATGGAACTTTCTTTTGCTCTTTTCAGAACATAATCATCAATTCAATAAAGTATATATCGTTTTGAATTTGAGATGGAATCGACCTGTTCCACATATAGAGGATGGTATATATCTTCAAAATACAGATTTTTCAAAATTGAAATTTATTATACCATTGGCTGAAGAGTCACTCGATGGTTCGTTTTATGTTTCGTGCAGAGAAATTTATCACATTCTGCCAGTTTCAATGATTAATAAGCACAAAATCAATTGTTTTGGAATACTGTTTCATCGATGAACTCATTCACTTCTATGGAATACTTTGGTCATATTGCCAACTTATTATTTTACTATTTTCATGGCTATTGCTCTCCTGAAATACCATCAACGCCTTCAAACGATGAGATTGGAACCTTTAGTGTGAAAGTTCGAAACGTTTTCTACAGGTCAATAACCCTAACACCAAACTGATTTTATTTGCACTCGACGTGTGTTTCGCCAACGAGCATTTTCAGAAGAAGAGAAATGATACAATTTATCAACTTTCTTCTCATTAAGATGAAACGACCTTCTCTCATGAATGCCTTTGTCAATTTGCATTCATGGGCTTCCAATATCACATCTTGATTGAAATATCATGTTTTCCATTTCTTGATGTCACATTTTAGCTGGAATATCATGTTTTTCATTTTTTAATTGCATCGAGTGGGTTTGAGAATAAGCTTTCCATCGTATTTCAATCAATTAAATCATTTTCAGAATCCATTAATCATCGGAAAAACAAGAAAGGAAAGAAAAGAGTAAATGGCAAGGAGAATAGAAATCAGAAAAAGGCAGAAAATCCAAAAAAACAGAAGGGTCGACTAGCTTGGAGTAGAGAAGAAAAATCAGCGGTCCTGAAGTTTTTTCATTCATCAAAAAAAAAAACAAATAACCCCATCAAAGGCCCAGTGCGAATAATGTAAAGGAAAAAATTCAGAAGTTCTCGTACGTCGTTCTTGGACTGACACTAAATTTTGCGTTTACAATCATATCAAAACTACATCCAAACAGAATAAAAAATGATGAATCACCAAACGCGATGAATCCTCCAATTCCACAGTTGTTTTTACATCTGTTATAGTGTAATAATTCCACTCACTGAAACTCATCCCAATAAATGTTAATAATTCCTCCCTCTCCTCCTTTGTTTTATCCTCATCTAATTTCAAACGTGCTCTCGGGACCGAGTCTCGTCTCTTTATCATTTTGAAATCTATCATGGAATTAACAATTTTCTATATAGATATCAGAATGAACAAATTGAACACACAGGTATCCTAACGAAACAAGACATATATGTGACGAACAAAAAAATGGATACTTCACTCTACTGATGACTGAATCAAAGTTCATCAGAATATTTTGTTTTATTCATCTGCGGGAATTTTAGTAGGTACCTGTTCGCCCATTTTGCTCTCTAATAACAAAAAGACTATGATAATCTATTTATGATATTTGTATTCAACTCTTCTACCGAATACGGAAATGAAATATGGGGTCTTTAATGTCAGTGGTAACCGAGCAGTTTCCGGTGATTTTTTAATTCAATTCAGCTTTTTCATTGCTGGTCCAATTTGCGGTCAGGGCAGAGTTGACCTGGCAAATGCCCAGTGAGACACCCAGAGCACTTCGGCAGCCAACTAATATAACTCGCACACGACGCGCGTTCCACCTACAGAATGAGCATCTTCAGAAAAAGATGTCGTTATTGATTTTCAACGTTTCGTCAACATATCAGTTGGCAATTTCAAGAATGTTACTGCTCCTTCTAAGTTTTCACATGTTTTCGATATCACATGTGTATGAATAACTCATGTTGTTTCACGTAGGCGTCCATATTAAATTTTTTTGACGGATATTCCATTCTGCTTCTGAGACGGAAATGTCCCAACAGGTATAAGGAGCATAACAAGATTCCTAACATAACATATAAATACTAGATTCGTACTCAGCATTCATAAAGTATGAACTATTTGCATGTCACCATTTCTCTCATTCCAATTTAGGATAGGGAGGCTATCAAGGTCGAACACATTACGGGACCCAAAATAATTAACATAGTTCTGAAAATGATTTCCTGTTCTTGAGAAACGTTTTGATCCGCCTGACAGTAGGTAGCATCAAACAACCCTTGATTTCTTAACTCCTCAATGAGAAGCTGATTATCGACACAATCGAAAACCCTGGTGGGTCCCTCGAAAATTTCAAAACGGCATTGACCAGCATCGTTCAGAGTGAAGGAGCTATGGGAGTTCTAGGCCCAAATCCCATGTTATTTCTTATAGAGGTTCATTCTGCCAATTTTGGTTCCGGCGACCAATCAGAGCGCTTCAAATTATCACGTGACATCTGACATCACACATCATCTGTCGCCAGCCATCTGTCATGCGCTACCACGGAACACAAACACCAGAACCTTACGTCGCAGCTGTCATCCATCATTTGTCAACAGTCATCCATCTGTCATGCCACGCCATCTGTCATCAATCATACTTCACCCACGAACGCCACCTATGAGCCATAGTCGCAAGTACACTGAGCGCCACCTATCAGCAAGTAACAGAACCCTTGTATGCCACCCCTGAATTAAACATGTGAATAATCTGAAAAAAAATCATCCGATGTTGAGGATTGAAGCCGGGCCGCTCAGCATGAGAGACATAGACGCTAACACTGCGCTAGCGGGACAATTAATTTCAAGTGTGTATAGGTGGGTATGATACAGCTAATCGACGGGGACGCTCCTCGAAATGGCGCTCAGCGAGCAATAACCTCACAAAGTCACCAATCCTGTCACTCATTACTATGAGCCCTAAGCCTGGTCGGGGGTCCTCTGAGGGTCAAAAACAAAAGGCATGAACGAACCTCAAAATCGGTTCACCAGCGCGCCAAATTTTCCAGTATAATCCTGCGTCAAAGTCACAATGCGCTAAGACATGGTCCAAGTAGTTGTCACCAATAAGCCCTAATGGTCGGGGGCCCCCTGAGGGATCATCGCACATTTAGCCAAGTCACGCCCATACGTCACACCTGTCATTCTCACTGTCAGAATCATTGAACCTAACCTTGTTATCTGTCGTAATTCCAAACTCACGCCCTAGTCATACGTCTATCATTTTTCCAGCTAAAGACATCTGTCAGTCCAACATTACCTCGTATTCTATCATTTGTAAATTTCTAGTCATACGTCACACCTGTCATCAGTCATTTTCACTGTCAAAATCATTAAACCTAATCTTGTAATCTGTCGTAATTCCAAAGTCACGCCCTAGTCATACGTAACATCATTTTCCCAGCTAAAGACATCTGTCAGTCCAACCATGTAATCTGTAAAGTCCTAGTAATACGTCACACCTGTCATCAGTCATTTTTACTGTCAAAATCATTAAACCTAACCTTGTAATCTGTCGTAATTCCAAAGTCATGCCCTAGTCATACGTAACGTCTATCAGCTGTCACATTTTCCCCAGCTAAAGCCATCTGTCATCAGGCATCCAGCCCAAAGACATCTGTCATCATTTTTCCCAGCTGAAGTCATTTGTCATCAGGCAGTTTCCCAGCCCAAAGACATTTGTCAGTTCAACCTTACCTTGTAAAGTCATACGTCACAAGCATCATCTGTCACCAGCCAATGTCATTTATCAAGCCACGCCCTAGTAATTTACCAGCTGAAGTCATCTGTAAAGTTTGGCCATATGTCACACCTGTCATCTGTCAGTTCAACCTAACCCAACATTCTATCATTTATCAAACCACACCCTAGTGATTTTTAGTCACATCATCCATCATTTGTCATCCACGCTATTCAACCTAACATATGTCATCTGTAAAGCCCTAACGTCACATCTGTCATCAGTCACAAACCAGAGAATCTATCAGTTCAGCATAACCTAACATTCTATGCCACTCTGTCATATATCAACCACACCCTAGTCATACACCCCAATCCAACCACACAGCAAACATCTGTCACATTACCCGCAGAGTCACACCCATGCGTCACATCGAGCCCCCTCGTCCCTTGTCCAGAGCCCCGACCGGGACCCAAGACTACCTAGGAGCCACGTTCACAGCTTTATTCAGCCACACACACAGCAGTCACAAGTATCAACCAGCACTAATATTCCTTCAAAAACAATAGAAATTCCACTCAAAATGCCCTCTTCAGTAATGATTGAAATGTGTTGCAAATTTTCAGCGGACAATTTGATAAATCTTTACTCTATACGGTTTCGCTGACAGAATGATATTCCCACCCACGCAAAGATAACAGAATGTGTTATCTGAGACTGAAAAGGTTCATTGAAAGAAACATAAGAATTGAGGTGTTGCCGGTTGTAAAATAAAACAAAAGTTAGGGTTTCTGACGTATTGTCAGCTTTAAAATTATGCATCAAGTATAGGAAAATGTAACATTAGTATACATTCGTAGAGTTCGGCAATTCCATCCATGATGCGACGGATTTTTTCGTCACGTGACCTAGGATTGGACGAATCATTTCAATAAACGAACGCTGAACACACATCGCTGTTCTGTCAAATAAGAACAAGTGTCAAGAATATTTGAAATTCCAAATATTTGTTTGGTTAGGTTTAATCCGTTTTATATGTTGTGTATTTTTGATATTTTGAATGAATTAAGGAAGAATGAATATTCCCACTACTGTATTAGCAGTAATTGAAGGAGGCTATCAATTAATGTTTGAAGAGGATGAAGAGGAAGATGTCAATGTTTTGGAAAAAGTAGACAATTTTGCTGAGAAAACGGTTTCCCGGTTTGCAGATCATCAATTCAGGCATCACTTCAGAATGTCCGCAACTACCTTTGATGACTTGCTTAACAAATTACTTGCAGTGTCAGAAAAAGTGGTAGCTGCTGGACATCCACAAATAACGCTAGAAAAGCAAGCCATGATAGCTATTTGGTGTTCATCTAATATGGAAAGTTTTCGGTAAAAACACAGTCTTTTCTGAAGTTGGAATAGGTACCTTGGTGTTTGTTCTGTTTCAGTTCAGTTGCTGACCGATTTGGTATAACAAAGTCAACATGCTGGGATGTCTTATATAGAACATGTAGGGAATTTTTAAAAATGAATTCTACATTTGAAATTATATGCTGGCCATCACGGGAAAAAGCTCTTGCCATAATGGAAGATTTTCATGGAATTAATGGATTTGAAGGTAAGTTGATAATACGTTACTGTCATTCTTTGTTTGTTCTCTTTTTCAGGGGTGATTGGCTGTATAGATGGTAGTCATATCAAAATTCTTCCACCAAAAGAACACCCCAATTCATATTGTAACAGAAAAAAATTCCACTCTGTTTTATTGCAAGGAGTTTGTGATAACAGGAAATTATTCACTCATGTGTATGCCGGAGAATCTAGCTCAATACATGACAGCCGCCTATTTTAAAAATCAGACCTCTTCAATGGTATCCAAACCGGAGAATTTCCCTTTCCCAATGATAGCCACATGCTGGGTGATTTAGCATACAAATTGTCAGACTATATGATGGGGGGTTTTAAAAATAATTTGAATTTGTCAAACAGACAGAAAAACTTTAATTTAAAGTGGTCACAAGTAAGGGTACATATTGAAAATAGTTTTGCTTTGCTGAGAGGTCTTTTTCGAAGGCTAAAATTTATGGAAACAAGGAGACTGGACCTGATTTGCTTATTAATTGTTTCTGCCTGCATATTACACAATATATGTATTTTAAATGGAGATGAAGTTGTAGATGAAATGGACCTCCAGCAAGATTTGGAAGAAGAGTGGGTTCACAATAATGAATATGTCCATGGAAATGTAAGGGGTAATCAGTTGGCCATTGCCAAAAGAATTATGAACCAGCTGGAAATGGTAGATATTTTTTAATTGTTAAAATGAAATGAGTTTAAGTGGTTGTAGAATTAATTGGTTTGTTTCTGTACTATTTTTTTTATTAATAAACATTAATGAATATTCAATCATTGTACATACTTATTTTATTTATACTTTATATTTCTGAAACAAACAATAACTGCTACTATCCTGTAAGTTGAGTTTAAATATTTTGACAAAGAAATAACTGAACTATAATCTAAAAACATATATAAATTTATCTCATGAAAACGAAATTCAGATAAGTGTTACAAATCATTTTTATTTTTTTCCATTTTCTACACTCTTTTCAACTGCCGCTGTTAATCTGTCTAAAAGATCCAAGTACCTGTCATGTCTAGCTAGTTTTTTTTTGTGGCGCCTTTCTGTTGCATTTTCCACTACTTTTCTCCTCTTCATAAATGAAGAATGGAACGTAGGAGTACCTAGACTATCAGTTGATAACTCTTTGTCAGAATCGTGTTCACCCTGATCTATAATTAAAAACAATTGTATGAACAATAATTGGCGAGCAAACAGGTATGCACAATTAGAAATTCAGGAGATAAGGAACTAATTTGTATAGTTGCGTTTCATTCAAGGACTTATAGGACGGAATGTAAAATTTACCAGGTGTAACACTTGTGGTAGGCATAGGCTGACTATTCACTCGAAGTCCTGTTTTACTTGAGCAAGTCACTGGTGCATTAATTTCTGGCCGAGAAAATAACATCTCATCCATTGCATCAAAATATTTCCACTTTTTTCGATAATTGCCTGATTGCTGATTATGTTTTTGAATTTGTTTGTACATGTTTTTCAAACCCTTCCATTTTGTGTCACACTGTTTTTTTGTGTATAAATGTTTACATTTTTCACTCAACTGTCTTGCAATTTTGTTCCATACAAACTTTTTTATTCCCGACTCAAATTCATTTTCATATTGTTTGCACAACTGGATCAATAATGCTGTAGCTTCATCAGTCCAAATTTTTATGTTTTCTACAAAAAATCAAATGTTATGTATACTGTAAAAAAAAGCTCAACTGTATACTCACCTGGGGCCATCACACTATCACTTTTATCTGATTTTGACTGCAGTATTGTAGTTGCAGTTGATGTTTCTGTTGTGTTAGTCTTCTCTAAAATAATATTTGATAACTATTGACATTAACTAATAAATATAACTTTACATACCAAAGGTTCCTGCATTGTATTGAAAGGTTTTAAAAGCTGCCAAGTGATTTTCTTTTCCTTGTTCTTTTCTTGAAAGCTCCGTTGCAAGGGCCAAATCTATATAAACATTAGTAATTATCACAAAATTGAATTGCACATGGGACATAGATACCAATAAAGTATAAACTTACTCTCATTACCGACGATCTCATTATAATTATCTTCACTAACCATCAGCTTGAATGTTTTTTTGCTGTTCACAATCAAACAGTTCTTGCTCCTGCATAATTTTCATAGCATAAAAAATTATCCACAAAATAAACAATTTCCAACCATCAACCATTTTAGTTCAACATAACCTCACAAATTCAGAATGATCACAGGCCTCAGTCAAATCACTTCGAGCGCATAGATCCTCCTCCGATCGATCTGATTTCGCTGTCCGAACGATCGGGATTTAACTCAGACACATCTGATTGCAATAAACGAACGATACGAACGCGCCTATAGTGTATACAACATTGTATACGAGGTGTTTTTGAAAAATGTGTTATAGGAAAAAAAATATATTCACACAATGCTCATTCGACACAGACAATCATATCCATTGTGAGTACCACATTCTTTTCGAGAGAATGAGATGAGAATTCAGAAAATACTCTATGTACATAACTATACTGAACAAGCGTAACCGATACATACTCGGTTGAGCTCCAGTACAACGTTAAAACAGCTACAGTAGATTGACTCTCGAACCAATATATAACGATAGTCTCAAAAAGTGTTGTAAACTAACAAAATTATAACAGAGTTATCATGAAGATTTTTTGAAAATATTAGGGATCAAATATGGAGTTTCTGAAAAACATCAAAGTACACTCAACAAATTGTTTTCCACATATATCAAATTGGAGCTTCCTCTCACATGTGCGCGGCTGTCACCAAATAAAAACAAACAATGTACTCACTCAATTGTCGAAAAAATGATTCAATAACCTCACAAAAACAAAACTATTTAGGTGAAAACGTTAATTCAATAGCAGGGTTTTGATATAATTCGAGTACACATAGTAAAACAGAGGAAAAATATGTAGGGTTACGTTGTGAAATTACTATTTTAAACGTATAAACATTCAGTAGAAAAGTAGATTATTAGTAAAATTCTAATACATATAGCAAAACAGGTTGAAAATAAAGACACCATTTCGTCACAAAAACAGACATTGTTGATGAAATCGTTGACTTATTGACAAAATTTTCCTAACACCAAAGTATATCGGATCAGAGATAGAAAATATACACTGAAACCTTATGAAAATCATTCAAACAAACACTTACGAAAATCTCGAGAAATTGTCAAATTTTTCCTAACACCAAAGTATATCAGATAAGAGATAGAAAATATTCATTGAAACCATATGAAAATGATTTTCTTATGAAAAGCTCAAGAAATTGCCAAAATTCATGGAATTTGTAAAAGATGGTGAAGGGATGGATACTTGATACATCTCTAGTGAAAGACCGAAAAGAATTTCAATACAGCGTTTTTGGTTGGAGTGAAGAACCAAACAATTGCTGAAGGTAACAAGAATGTACAGAAACATGAATTCCTTAGTCATATAACGATCAACATTGAAGCAAACCAACATATTGAACACTCTGTGTCCTGAACAATCCAATTTCTAATACCAATTGGGCAATAATTTTCACCTGTTCGTTTGGCAAATCGTCTTGAAAATTGATTCAATAGCCTCAAAGAATTCATAATTTGATGACAAAAGGAAAACTGAACAATTTACAAATGAGACTGGTCGGTAACAACGAAAACAGATTTTTCAAACAAATTTTGCAAAAATGTGTTGATCAATAGAACCCAAACAACATTTTTGAGGATTTTTAGTCCAAATATCGAATCTGTCAACTGGCACAGAACTCTCATTTCAGATTCGTCTCCAATTATAGCTTTGCTAGTTTTTCTCACATAACCTACGTCGAACAACAGCAAATATTATGTCAACTGTCATTTGGCACAGAACTCTTCAGATTCGTCTCCAATCGTATCTATTTCAAGTTGATCTGACACAGAACGTTTCAGATTCGTCTGTAATCATATCCTTTCCTGTCGAACAACAGCAAATATTATGTCAACTGTCATTTGGCACAGAACTCTTCAGATTCGTCTCCAATCGTATCCTTTTCAAGCTGATCTGACATAGAACGCTTCAGATTCGTCTGTAATCATATCCTTTCCAAGTTGATCCGCACACAAAACACTAATATCAGATTCGTCAACTATCATATCCTTTCCGAGTTGATCTGACACAGAACTCTAATTTCAGATTCGTCAACTATCATATCCTTTCCAAGATGATCTGTCAACTGTCATTTGGTACAGAACTCTTCAGATTCGTCTGTAATTATATCCTTTCCAAGATGATCTGACACACAGAACACTTATTTCAGATTCGTCAACTATCATATACTTTCCAAGATGATCTGTCAACTGCCATTCGGTGCAGAACTCTTCAGATTCATCAACTATCATATCCTTTCCGAGTTGATCTGACACAGAACTCTAATTTCAGATTCGTCAACTATCATATCCTTTCAAAGATGATCTGACACAGAATTCTAATTTCAGATTCGTCTGCAATCCTTTCCAAGATGATCTGACACAGAACTCTTCAGATTCGTCAACTATCATATCCCTTTCGAGGGGATGAAATATTCAGAAAGTTCATGAAATGTATATTGGAAAACAAACATTGATGGTTTTATGATAAAAAAATTCTCTGAAAGATTCTACGAATGTTCTACATACTGGACATTACAAGTGACAGGGCAATCAGCACGGCACGCTTAATGCTCACACGGCATGGATAACACATCCATTACAAAATTGAAAGAATAAATTGAGAACATATCGAGAGTCTTTGAAATTCGAACCATATCACCGACCTTGACATTTTTTCGTCCGTCCCCAATACGTCTTACGTCCGTTAACCCTCCGTAAAATGCGTGTAACGCTTCGTTGAATGCGACTAACGCTTCGTTAAATGCGACTAACGCTTCGTTAAATGCGTCTAATGCTTCGTTAAATGCGACTAATGCTTCGTTCAATGCGACTAACGCATTTTTGTTTTTATATCTAATAATATTGGAAATATCAGAAACCCGATTGATTTTTATAGTGATGCCTCTTTAATATTTGAACTTTGATGGAACCAGCCTAAATCAATCCAACACAGTTCGCACAATTTCAGCGTCAGAATTTCATGGAATTTGAGGGTATCATCTGATGGAACTCTACATTTTTTCTAAGCATTTTCGGTTTGTTCTGCTCTACTGATACCGTCATTTATATTTGATTCTCGATGTGGTTGGTATGTATTAGTTGTTTGAGCAATGGTAACGATCAGAATTTGGCCCTTCCAGTTGGATACTTGCTGTGATTAGGACCCGATTTTTACATGCGTTGTTCATTCGAATTTGAAATTTGCTATATTTGGTATGAACCTCAGCTGAATTGATGCATTCGTGCAGGTTGACTTTGATGACTTCATTCATATCAATGATACAATAGTAAATATCGCACACTCAGCCAAAAACTTAGGCCTTGTCCTTGATGATGATTTAAGTTTCAAAAATCACATAAATAATTTATTGAAAAAAACTTTCCGCTCACTCAAATTATTATATTCAAATGAAGACATTCTCAATTTCAAACTACGAGAGTAACTGGCTGAGACTTTGGTGTTGTCCCAATTTACATATTGCGATTTTCTTTATGGTCCCTTTCTAGATGCCAACTATAGAAATAAAATTGAGAAAGTACAAAACTATTGTGTTAGATTCATTTTTGGACTTCGCAAATATGACCATGTCAGTGATAAATTCAAATAGCTCCATTGGCTGAAAATGGAAGATCAAAGAAAGCTCCATCTGGCTACTCACCTGCATAAAGTTCTACTTAACGGCCCAGAGGAAATAAAAAATAAATTAGTGCCTCGATCACAGGTGCATTCGGTAAACATCAGAAACACAGACACGTTTACTATACCTCAACATTCCACAACTCTATTTCAAAAAGTATTTTCTTATAATTTCGTCAAACTCGCCAATAGTTTACCATACGATATCAGACAAAAAAGTAAAGCCACCTTCAAATTTTGGTTTAAAGACAATCTCCTGGCTAATTCATAAATACGTCTTTTTTTCACTGATTTCTGTTATGCTTAGTATAGTCTAGTTTTGAAAATATGTTTAATATATCTTATTTCAAATGTTTCCTACACTACTGTTGAGTATGGGGATCGTTATGGGGTTGGATGTAAGAGTAGCTTTAGCTAAATCCCGCCTCATCAGCGATCATCCTCAATTTACCAGTCTCATGTTTGAATTTCATTTTCCGAAATGAAGACGATTATTATTATTATTATTATTATTATTACGTTTGTTGGACCTTATTCGATAGCTTTCCCCTTGGACGTATGAATTAAAAGACGATAAAGGTGAAATGGTACGAGTGTGGCATGTGAAGGATCTGAAATCGCATCCACCAGATGAATAGGTTTCGTCTCTCAGGTCCATGACAGTGATTCTGCTGTTGAGAAATGACATTTCAAAATGCATCAGGTCGTAATTATAGTTAGAGTGCATTTCAGGAATGTGTGCTATTCGTCTGTGGTCCTGGGTTGGCTCTCGAGTTGAATTGGAATTTTTTTTGTCTCTTCAGGTACTTTCTTCATAACTGTTCTGTCAACATCAACTCTATAAGCTGAATAGGGAATTTCGTTAGGTATGATCCATAAGGGGTGTTGTCTTTCCTTCTCTCCTTTTTTTGTTCTTGTTTTTATATCTATTTTCCTTAGCATTCCGACGAATGATACGAATGGTGGTCTATCGTACTTTTGTTGTACTCTCTCTCTATTGTTGTTATATGAAGATAACTCCCACCCTATTTTTTTTTTTGGAGGTTGGTTGTTCTGGGGAGTTTTATAGAACATGAAATGTTCCCTATAGCATCCCAGTTCGGTCCTAGGATACGTTGGGTCCTTAGAGAGCACCACCAGGAGAATCATTCTTTTTTCCTAAGAGGTTATCCATCAATAGAGCTTCATCTGTATTTGAAGGACCCCGTTCATGTCAGTCTCTGGATGTGGGTGGTAATCATTTTCCTGAACCATCTTGACTACAAATCAGGTGTAATTCTTTTCATTTCATATATTTAAAAGTAGCATATAGAACAGATAACACGTTGGGAAGGTTTATCAAAAATAACGAAGATAAAACAATAAAAGATGAAAAATCAGGAGTTTATAAATTGAATTGTGGATCTTGCTCCAAAGTATATATTGGCCAGACAGGTAGACCATTCAAAAACCGCATACGTGAACATCGTATGAATTATGAAAAGAAAACAACTCATTCATCATATGCCAATCATATTTTGGAGGAAGGCCATGACTTCGATAAAAATTTCGAAATTCTGCATGTTGAAAATAAGGGCATTAGACTTAATTATTTGGAATTTTTGGAAATCAATAAATTAAAAAATTCAAATTGTTTGCTAAATGATCAATTGGATCTCAATAGTTCCCCTTTGTTGAACTTATTCAATCAATAAGTAGTAACTATATGGTCCGATATCATAATTATTATTAGGAATCAGTATCAGTTATCAGCATCAGTTAGGAATCATCATCATTGTCAGTGGTATTATTCTAGGAATCATAGATAATTAGAGTAGGCCCTGATATATTTAAGGAGCTTTTAGCGAAGAATAATTTAGTGTTTAAATACATTCGCTTGATAAAGGTACAGTGTACCGAAACATGTCGCGAAGACAATAAATTTTGTGGAAATTTAATCGTGTCTACCTTATAGCGTAATAACTATGGATTTCCATCAAGTAAAGGCCACCTCAGTCCAAAACTTCTTCATGTTGTGTTTAAATTCCTCCCGCTCAGTACCTCTTCAATGGCCTAGTTTGATTTTTGGGAGTTTCGGCACTGATAATAGGCCATAACTATTGTTGGGATGGCAGCTCCCGGATGCTGGACAATTTCTGTGTGGGTTTGGCTTGGTGGATCGCTTGGGCTGTTGGGGTTCGCTTCTGAGTTGTTCGGAAGCTGGACGTGACCAAAAAACGAGACGCTCCATGCTACTTGGGCCGTACAATTTTGGTTTTGTTTGATCCTCTTCCATCCAAAGTTCAACCACGGCTGGTATTCGGATGATTGGGGGCGGAGTCGGATAGCTGGAGTGATCTGACGGGCTGGGTTCCATCCACAGAAATTTTGAGGGGAATTGATAAAGTTGAGGTGCTTTGTCATTGTAAATTTAAAGCCTCCATCCTGTGTAGGATGTTAGGGTTTTATGGTTTATATGATTTTTTCAATTGGTAACTTCACAAGTAAAATCAACCAATTCCCGGTTGATTTCCTTTAAAGTAGGGGGAGAATTTGTAACGGTAATTTCATATGTAAATAGTATTATGTATTATTCTGATTCTGAGAGACTTTTCTTCAGATATATAGCCTGATGAAGTATCAAAATTACCTCACTTTTTCATGGATCTTGTCAGTTCTGACGTTTCAACTCAACTTTTGGAAATATTGTGGGAATCAAGATTATTTCGAAGGACATCAGAAAGTCACGATTGATCTGGGTATCTATAGGTTAGTATGCTTGTGTGGGGAAAGCTGAAGGCTAGTAGGATCCTTGGATATTTTGACCTCTTCCTTAATATGTTTCAGTAATATAAGATTAAGGAAGTAGACCTGAATACCAGGTTGAGGCGAACACCTGCTGGTAACTGGAGTCAGTCTGCCTTCGTTCTGTCTTCTATAAATTTGCAAGTTGAGATATTTTGGTCTGTTTTTGAGATTGGATGAATAATGTACCTTTTGCTCATGCTGCCTGTGTAACATCAATACCTCTAAAATCTTCCTCAGTCTCAGTCTTCTCAATCATCACCCGTTGTCTTCAATCAGGACCAATCATTGTTATTCTCATCCTTCCAGCAATTGTTTACATTTTGTGCTGTTGAATTGTTGGTTATGATTGACTATTGACAGATGCTTTGGGAGTAATGTGGTTGAGATTTGACAGATGTGACTTCGCAACGGTGGTGTCTATCAACGAGCGGTATGAAGCTGCAAGACCATGAAGTAGGTAAGATATTCTTCAAAATCATCAGTCTGGTAGAATGAGTAGTAATTGTCTGACATTGGGTCGGCTAATAATTATTATCTGGCATTAGGTTGGCTAAGGTCGCGATGGTTGTTCGTTATGAATGTTAGGTCTGTCATCTGGAGTGACACTTGACGGAATTGAGATTGGTTGACGTCTTGTCATATTTTCGAGATGGTTATGTGAAAGTCGGTCATTTGCCTGTTTATTTGAATAATAAAAATAATAAATGGTCTTCATTCAATTAAGAAAAGGCGGGGTGTCAGCAGATGCTGTTTTTCTTCGATTAGAAGGACCATAACGGCTAGGGCTCAATTACATTCCCTTTTCGGAGAAGTTTGGAAACCATTTCGGGTGTTATTTCTTGGGAATAATCCACATTGGTGGGATCTTGAGACTTTCACGTCATACCACATTACACTTTTCTTGAGACATCAGGGCATCGCCAATTCTCATCTAACAGAAGATATAATCCATCACAATTATTGCCCTTTTTAGGAGTTTTCGAGGCTGTGACTCCAGAAAAGATATGTAGTTGGTTACCTAGCATTCAGAAACGGAAGGACATTCGTTTTATTATTTTAGGGTGCTTCTGGTGGTACCATAGGTATATGGATCACCCCATTCACTGAGAGTGATGATTAGGATTCAATCCAAAGGAGGTGTTGTCTCTCTAGTCTGGAAATTACCTTCATTGCATAGTATGCAGATGTATCTACCGTTACTGAACCTAAAAAAAAATAGGGTGGGAGTTATCTTTATATAACAACAATAGAGAGAGAGAGTACAACAAAAGTACGATAGACCACCATTCATATCATTCGCCGGAATGCTAAGGAAAATAGATATGGAAACAAGAACAAAAAAAGGAGAGAAGGAAAGACAACACCCCTTATGGATCATACCTAACGAAATTCCCTATTCAGCTTATAGAATTGATGTTGACAGAACAGTTATGAAGTAAGTACCTGAAGAGACAAAAAAAATTCCAATTCAACTCGAAAGCCAACCCAGGACCACAGACGAATAGCACACATTTCTGAAATGCACTCTAACTATAATTACGACCTGATGCATTTTGAAATGTCATTTCTCAACAGCAGAATTACTGTCATGGACCTGAGAGACGAAACCTATTCATCTGGTGGATGCGACTTCAGATCCTTCACATGCCACACTCCTGCCATTTCACCTTTATCGTCTTTTAATTCATACGTCCAAGGGGAAAGCTATCGAATAAGGTCCAACAAACGTAATAATAATAATAATCGTCTTCATTTCGGAAAATAAAATTCAAACATGAGACTGGTAAATTGAGGATGATCGCC